>JAFBJS010002269.1:267302-327302 GCA_016785265.1 Paraplagusia blochii | reverse complement strand
TCCAGTCACATCAGCCCCACTATCAATGAGCAGGGAGGAAGGAGGAGGAGGAGGGGGGGGGGGGGGGGGGGGGGGGGGGGGGGGGAGGGGAGGGTGTGGAGGGCCGGGGGGGACAGAGGAGGGAGGAGAGAGGAGTGAAGGTTGGAGAGAGGATGAGGAGAGAGGAGCACGCTGGGAGAAACAAGGTGAAAAAGAGAAAAAAAAAAAAACCAGGGCCAATGGAGGACGAAACAGAGGGGGGGGGGGGTCAGTACTGCAGTATTCACACGTACTTGTATTTAATACAGCACAAAAAACTTCAAACAATTCACCTGCACACACACACACACACACACACACTTTGTCAAAGTCACAGCTGTATTGCCACCTCAGCAGGGAGAGACACACACAGGAGAGGGTGAGACAGACAGAGAGGGTGAGACAGGGCAGTGATGGAAAACCAATGAGAGGAAACATAACTCAGAGCAGGAACAGGAAATGCCTCATGTTGGCCACGCCCCCTGACGCCATCTTTGTTCAATTAACTGCCACAGAAGCCGCTGCGTATCGATGGATGGACGTCAGCCACGAAAGAAGGTCAATGATGGAAGATCTTCATCAACCACAGAAGAACCCATGAACTCACTGGTTTGTGACCATGTGACCACGGTGTTCTTCCAACATCAGCCCAGTCTTCTGAGGAACCTTCTCTGGTTTCACCAGACGTTGAGACTGTTGGTCCATGTTTGGACCATAACTCAGTGACCAGTAGTGACCAGCGGTGAGATGATGGAGAGGTGGAGCTCTGTTTCTTCTCCCTCCCTCATCAGTCTTCAGCAGATCCTACTCCAGCTGTGAGCACAACTACAGACAATGTGACGTCACCATCCACGTCCTCATCGATTGGTTAAGAATCCAGGCAAAGTCATGGCGCCACCTGGAGGCGTGAGGCTGCGGTCCGTTGCCTACACCAGCGTGTACTTATGCAGTGATTGTGAGACAACGCCACCTCCTGGTGTCCTCCACCTGACAGGATACTGTGATGTCAGCACTTTACTGCTGCTCCAGCTGAACATGCACACTCTCCCTGTGGGGGGGGGGGGGGGGCTGCTCCAGCTGAACATGCACACTCTGGGGGGGGGGGGGGGGGAGAAGGGGGTTTGGGAGTAGAGAATCAAAGGGATGCCCCCCCCCCCATGTCCTTAAATCTGATGTTTAATTTAGACACGGCTCATTTGCATAATTGTCCATTTCCTGTATTGAAGATAAAACCTTCACAGCTCCGACCTCACTGCAGCTTCACAAACTCTGAATTATTGAAACTCAATCGTCAACACGACTGCAGGAGCAGGAGGAGCAGGAGCAGGAGGAGGAGAAGCAGGAGGGTGAATGGAACACCGCTGGTTCAAGACCCCACTGAGTCAAAAAGTCCTCAGACGGACGAGGCGCCCATAGCCGTCTGATAACCACGATGAGGAGGAGAAGGAGGAGGAGGAGGTGCAGAAGATTTTCTCCATTATTTGGCCAAAACAAACAAACAAACTGTTCCTGTGTGAACCATCAGTGGTTCATGTGCCGAGGTTTGAGAAACCCAGCTTCAGTTCATGTGTTTGTCTGTGCTGCAGTAGAACAGCAGTGGGAGTTGGTGGAGTCAGATGGTTCTCCGTGGCTACAGGGGGAAAATCTGTTCACAAACACGGAGTGGAAAGATGGTGATGATGAAGATGATGAAGATGGCAGACGACACAGACTGTCTGGGACAGGGGTATATGGGGGGGTGGGCGCTGGGGGCGTCCATTAAAGAGCAGCCACACTGCCTCCCCAGGAGAACCAGTGTCATTACACATCTGTGAGTCGGACGTACTTTCAGCTTCACTGTCAGGCAGAAAACTTAACCAACAGCAGTGAAGCAACAACAGGGTGGGGGGGACGAGGGGGGTTGGATTTCCCTCCAGCGCCATCTTATGTTCAGGGACAGTACAGCAGGCTGTAGTCGTCAACCTTATAAAACACAGGACACAAACCTGGAAGCTGAAGCATTTTATTATGAAGAAACCCCCCCCCCCCCCCCCCCCCCCCCCCCCCCCCCCCCCCCCCCCCCCCCCCCCCCCCCCCCCCCACACCCCCCCCCACCCCCCCCCACTACTGCCTCTACAGTCAAGAGCTCAGAGCTGAAGGAAATCATCTCAGCAGCAAAAACAAAAGTAAAAGTCCGATCACGTCAGTTCACACGGACCAACCGTGTTCTACCGTGTTCCACCTTCAGACGGTTTCTTCTACGATGAACTCGATGGTGTGCTGGGGCGACTGCTCCGTCTCCGTCACCATGGTGATCTCACTCCCGTCCATGGTGATTCCCGGGACGGCGATGGCCTGACTCCCCAAAACCGAAGACGGCAGTATAACCACCTGCGACGCCCCCTCGATGCCCGCAAGCTGATCGGACGGGATCATCACCGTCTCGGTGGCTCCTTCCGCCCCCTGCAGGACATAGATGGTCTGCACGGTGCCGGCGTCCATCTCTCCCGTGGTGGCCAGAGACGACAGCACCTTGGCGCCCTCCAACACCTTCTGAACCTGAGCGGCCTCGGCCGCCTGGGCCGCCTGCTCGGCGCTTTCCAGAGGCACGTCTCCGTGAAGGCGCAGGTGTTTGTCCAGGTTGGAGCGCGAACGGAAGGCGGCGCTGCAGTGGGGGCACGGGTAGGGCTTCTCGCCACTGTGGGTGCGGGCGTGCTCGGTCAGACGGGCGGCCACGCTGAAACTCTTGCCACAGATCCAGCAACAGAACGGCCGCAGACCAGAGTGGATCCGCTCGTGGTCCTGCAGGTGAGGCAACTGACGGAACCGCTTCCCACAGGTGGTGCACTGGAGGAGACAAAGAAGAGCGACAGGTTTTTACTGTCTGACCGTCTGCTTTCAGACACACCCAGGACAACGGCTGTCCTGGTCTCACATGGGTGTCCAGTCAAGAGCAGAAAAGATCCAGTAGGGGGCAGTAATCCAAATGCAAGTGCAACAACTATCTGCTCAAGTACAAAAAACTGGGGCGGGGCTAGCATGTCAAATATTCTGGGTCAACACTGGATTATTGGACACCCCCCCCACTGTCCCTTTATACAACTATATAAGTGAGAACTCCACTGTTGCCAAGACTCCACTGTTTAGTTGCCACTGTCTGTGTTTTCAGTGCAATGAAAATAAAGGTAGTTCAAGCCTGAGTGAGACACAGAGAGACACAGAGAGACAAAGAGAGACACAGAGAGACCGGGCCTTAAATAGTACCAGAGACAGGACAGTGTTGCTGGTCTGTCTTGAATCACTGGTACACAGGGGTGGATGTTGGGCTGCGAGTGAGTGCAGCTGAAGGAGGCGACGTCCTCACCTCAAACGGCCTCTCGTCCGTGTGCGTCCTCATGTGGACGGCGAAGGTGGATTTGTAGGCAAACTGTTTCTCACAGAACTGGCAGTGGAAACGTGGCCGCCCTTTGGACTTGATGACCCGTCCCTGGAAGTGGGCCAGGACGTGCTCCTCCAGGGCGCTGTTGGAGATGAATTTGCGGCGACAGGGTCTGACCGGGCACTTGAGGGGCGTCTGGCCCGTGTGGGACAGACGGTGGAGGTCCAGGCCCTCCTCGGTCATGCAGCGGTGACCGCACAGGTCGCACTCCAGCTGTAGGAGGAAGACGGGAGACGGGAGAGGGTGGAGGAGAGTGAGAAGAACAGAGAGGTCGTCCTGCACCGTCACCTCAGTCTGTACTGTACCCACCTGACCAGTGGAACGCCCGCGGCCTTGACCCCGCCCCCGGCCAGCATTTCTCTCCTCGTCCGTGGTGGGACAGCGCTGCAGGTGGACTTCCAGCAGGCTGTGGTTCACAAACTGGGAGGAGCAGTGAGGACACACGGAGGGTTTCTTATCTGTGGAGGACCAGAAGATCAGAGTCACTCACTGACACTAGGGGGCGGTGTCACCTTCGACAGTAGGATAATTAAAACAAAACCCTCAGCTGCCGCGATTAATTCATCATCATCATCATCATCATCATGATGATGAATAATTTGTCTCCAAGGACCAAGTCGTCCTGAAACCAAGGACAAATAAATAAAACCAGAGAAAATTTAGAGAAACGTCAAAGTAAATAAATACATATTCACTAGGAATTGATTGGAGACAAATCGATGAAGTCATGAAGTCAGTGTCTGTTAGAAGGATAATCAGCTGATCCCTTCATCCTCTCAGCTCTAATTAGCTGCTTACACCACCACCACCACCACCACCACCCCCCTACGTCAGGCAGGAAACTGCTGACTCTGATGGTTCATCAGTGACTCCAGAGGTCGTCACACCAACAATCTGCTAACCATCTGCACCTTCAGTCCCAGCGGGGAAGAGTGCTCCGCCCACCCTACCCACCCCACCCACCGGGACCCTCTAATCAAAGCCTTTCTGAGGACGATCCATGCCCACGGCCCTGAACTGATCAATGGATCAATCCCACCAATCATCTGTCCCAGAGGAGCGCCGTCTCTTTGACCCCAGAGCTGGCTGACTCCACCCACTCTCCAACGCTGACAGAGACAGAGTCGTCACGGCCGCCTAATCCATTTACCTCCACCTTTCCCCTCAATCAATACAAAGTCATTGACCTAATGTATTGGAAGAACAATGCACATTTAACCTGAACGGATGAACCTAATACTCCTCCAGGCCACCTGAGGGCAGCGTTCGACAGAGAGAAAAGGCTGCGAGGTTTTGATGAAGTAAAGAAAAATGAGGAGAAGAGTCAAACACTCCAGCCCTGTAGGTGGCAGTAATGAGACGGGCAGTCCAAACGCTGACTCTGGGCCTCATTACTTTACAAAAGTTGGAAGGTGATTTTGTGCATCATCCACAAGGTGTCAGTGTCTGTGGGCAGGAAGCTCTGACCTTGGTGGGTGAGTGAGTGAAGGTCCAGGTCCTTCCTGCGTGTGAAGGCAGCTCCACAGTCCAGACAGGGGAAGGGATGGCTGGTGTGGAAGAGCCTGAGGAGACGGGACACACGGCGGGATTTAACCCAACAACCACAACGTTACACACATTGACTCATCCATAATCAACGACTGTTTGGAATGGAGTGAAGGTCGTCTTCAGTCTGGGGACAGAACCACAAACTGTTGAACTGAACCAGGGTACCATGGGAGTACCATCAACGTACCAGGGGAGCACAGAGAGAGACAGGCTCAACCAGCAAAGAAGAGGACGTACTGTTTCCAAAAGAACAGAGAAAATGTTGGAGCTGCGTCCAAATGAGACCTGTCTGTCTGTCTGTCTGTCTGTCTATCTGTGTCTGTGTGTGTGTGTGTCTGTGTCTGTCTGTCTGTCTGTGTGTGTGTGTGTGTGTGTGTCTGTGTGTGTGTCTAAGCTGTTGCTGGTATTCCTTCAGTCCATTTTCTGCAGCGTATCAGAGTTTGGACCAGTGAGTGATGGGACGTCCGTTGACGTGTGACCTGGTGAGGAGGCTGAAGGAGGCCGTCCTCCTCCAGGTGAGCTGAGGGAGCGTGGGCTGAAAGATGAAACCAACCAACGTTAGAGTCTATATTTATCTGTTACATAAGGTTATCTAACTGAGGACTTCATCAGGAGGAGATCCCTCTAATGTCCCTCATTCCTGATCCTGTCCATCCTTGTCTCTCCTAAAGACAATCTCAGCAGCATCTTTAACTCCTCCACCTCCAGCTCTGTCTCCTGTCTCTAACCCATCCATCATGGCTGGTCTCTCTACCGTCCCTCCACCTTAGCTGACTCTCTTCTCCAGCTGTTCCATCCTGACTCCACTCTGTTCTCCTCCTCAGTCTCCACTGGATCTAAACTCCTGCTCCTCCTGTTGCCGACTCTCACTGCAGATCACAATGTCATCTGCAATTGTCCATCATTGTCCATGGAGACTCCTGTCTGACCTCATCTGTCAATCTGTCCATCACCAGAGCAAACAAAAAGGGGCTCAGGGCAGATCCTTGATGAAGTCCCACCTCCACCTTAAAGTCCTCTGTCCTTCACCACCGTTGTGCTGTTCTCATCCATATCCTGCACCAGTCTAACATACTTCTCTGCCACTCCTGACTTCCTCCTACAGAACCACTTGTCTCCCTGTCCTAGGCCTTTTCTAAATCTACAACAACACAATGAAGCTCCTTCTTCTGACCTTCTCTGTTCTTCTCCATCAACATCTTTCCTCAATCTAGCCTCAACTACTCTTTCCCAAATCCTCATGTTCTGGATCATCAACTTAAATTGCTACAACCAGAACTCTTCTCCTCCAACATCAGGATCTTGTCCATTTCGTACCGGTCTCCGTCCACGGCGACGGCGAGCCTGCGTGGATATGTGGATGCGCTGGTGTCGTTTCAGCGTGGCCGACTGGGAGAAGTTCTTGCCACAGACGTCGCAGCTGTAGGGCTTGTGGCCTGTGTGGCTCAAGCTGTGGCGCAGCAGGCTCTGGGAGTTGAAGAAGGACTTGTTGCACATCTGTAAACAAAACAAAAAAAGGGGTCAAGGTCATGGTCAGGGCATCTGTCCATACGATGATCTCCATCAGTCCGTCGTCGTCAGATGACATTCATACCCCTAACCCCCCCCGAGATGTTTGATTGACACCTTGCACGTGAAGAGCTTCTCTCCAGTGTGGCTGTAGACGTGCGTGCGCAGGAAGACGCGGCGGGTGAAGGTTTTGCCACAGTAGGGGCAGACGTGTGGGAGGGGGGTGCGAGACCAGTCCTGCAGCAGCTTGGCAGGTGGGGGTTGGTGGGTTTTATCTGGATCGGCAGCAGAGCCCCCCTCCACCTCCTCTTTACTGCCAGGACTCAGGACTTCTGAAAAAAATGAAGTTTGTTGTGGTTTTGTTATTTCAAGGTTCACATCCATGAAGTCAAGTCACCAAAACCTTCAACCATGATTTGGGTTTTTTTTTATAAATAAGCTGCAGACATATTGTGTCCAAATCCTCATTTCTGTTTGTTGGTCTAAAACTGGTCCAACTGGTCTGGTCGACCTGGTTAAATGTCTACAGGACAAGACAAGACCAACAACAGGAAGTGGACACTGTTCCTTTCTTCACAGGAACTCTGGAGAACTCTGTTGGTGTCTGTGGAACCAAGTCTCCCCAAGTTCTGTTCCAACTCTTGAATGTCTCTCCCTACCGAGGGACCTGACGTATGAGGAGCATACTGCCCTCTAGTGTACTGGAGTGTGAGGTGTCGTGGTCTGACCAGTGAGAGCTCAGCCTTGTGGATGAGAACTGTCACAGATGTGTTTGGATCTTTAAGGTTTAAGGTGGTAGTTAATGACCAGACCCTGGTTAAGTACCTCTAACGACCCGTCCACCGGGCAGGATCCTCAAGGAGGGTCTGCTCCTCTTGGGCAGCGATGAGCCCAGGTCCGAGGTCAGCGGTCGCTTGTGGCTCTGCGTTGAACTCTGCACTTCAGCGGCTGGACCTTCATCCACTTCATCTCCCAGTTCAGCTACGTCCTCGGCCTCTGCGTCCGGGTTCAGCAGGTGGTCCCGGCGGTGGTAGAGGAACTGGGTGGTGTTCATGAAGCCGCGGCCGCAGACGGCGCAGCTGTGGAGCGGGTCCTCCAGGTGGTGCTGCTGCCGGCGGTGAGCGGTCAGCCCCCCCTCATCACTGAAGCTACGGCCACAGAGGGCGCACATGAACAACTGCGGCTGAGCAAAGGTGGAGCGCCCACTGCCGGTCAGAGTTGGTTCCCGTTCCTCTTGGTTGGCTCCTCCGTCCTGAGTGGGAACCTGCTGGGTGGAGAAGGACTCAGGAACTAAGACCACGTCTTCTTCTCCTTTCTGTTTGTGCTGCTTCCGATGGTAGAGGAAGAGCGTGGTGTTGAGGAAGCTCTCCCCACACACGGAGCAGCGGTGCAGGGCTTCCTCGAAGCCGTGCTGGTTCTTACGGTGGGCCACCAGCTCAGACACCAGGCCGAAGCAGGAGCCGCAGTCCACGCAGAGGAGCACGGGTTCGGGCTTGGGCTTCTTGTTGGAGCCTCGTCTCTTTGGAGACTCGTCCACAGAAGCGGCGGGGTCGGAGGTCGGAGCCGCAGGAGTTTCTGGAACCGACTCCCTCTCTTCACGGCCTACGATTGTTTCCACAATTTCTGGATTACTGTTGGGAGGGGTGCCATCGGCATTAGAGTCTGAAGTGATCCTCTGGGCCACGATAATCTCGGCCTCGGGGGCCGGGTCACAGGACTTTGTCGCCCCCGCCTCAGACTGCTGGCAGGTCTCTGCCTTCCGGTGGTGCTGCCAGAGTTCCAGGGTCTTAAAGAGTTCATCGCAGTCCCCACACTGGTAAAGGATCCTGGGCTGGTCGCTCTGCACCGCCACCGCCGCCGCGGCCTGCTTCAGGCTCTGCTCTGGGTCGATCTGCAGCGAGGCGTGTCCTGCTGGCACCTGGATTTGTGGAACGGTGAACGTCCTGGAGATGTTGATCACTTTTTGCTGTGAAAGAGATTAAAAAAAAAAACAAACATTGTTTTACTGGTGGTGTTGTTGTTGTTGTTGTTTTTCCGTGGACCTACAACAACCAGAGTTTACACAACACTGAAGTCTCACAGCTGTGACTGGACGCTGCAGATGTCCGTCACAGAGGGAGGGAGGGAGATGTTCTGTCTTCACCTCACAGGCACTCTTCTAGCTGCTCTCTTTCTGAAGTTTCACTCAAACATCCTGATCTCTCTTCTCCTGCTCCTGGATCAATCTTCTCCATTATCACTCATAAGCAATAATAATTATTGTTAAATATTCGTTCAATCATAATTCCAGCCTTGATGCTGCTGGTTCTTCTCCTTTCCTCTGTTCCAGTGACACTGAGCTGAAGTTCAGGAGGACCAGCAGCAGAACCTTCACTGTCACAGACCAAAACAACACTGATTACCCAGGAATCTACGTTTGTGGCCACTTCAAGTTCAGTCATGTGAAGAATTATCATCAGACAGAGAGAGACACAGAGACAGAGAGAGAGAGAGAGACACAGAGACACAGACAGAGACAGAGAGAGACAGAGAGAGACACAGAGACAGAGAGAGAGAGAGAGACAGAGAGACACAGACAGAGACAGAAAGAGAGAGACAGAGAGAGCGAGCAGAGCCATTAAATAAAAAATAAAATACACACACACACACATATACGTGTACATATATATACTCTATGTAGATATATATATATATATATATATATATACACATATATATACTGTATGTCTACACATATATGCATATGAATACATATACTGTATTTATATACATATATGTGAACTGTAAACACATATGTATGCACTCACCGGCCACTTTATTAGGTACACCTGTCCAACTGCTCGTTAACACTTAATTTCTAATCAGCCAATCACATGGCGGCAACTCAGTGCATTTAGGCATGTGGACATGGTCAAGACAATCTCCTGCAGTTCAAACCCAGCATCAGCATCAGTTTGGGGAAGAAAGGTGATCTGAGAGACTTTGAAGGTGGCGTGGTTGTTGGTGCCAGAAGAGCTGGTCTGAGATTGGGATTTTCACCCACAACCATCTCTAGGGTTCACTGGACTCAACTGGTCTCCACAGTCACCAGACCTCAATCCAATCTTTGGGATGTGGTAGAACGGGTGATTGGCATCATGGATGAGACGCCGACAAATCTTTGGCAACTGTGTGATGTCATCATGTCAATATGGACCAAACTCTTCCAGCACCTTCTTGAATCTATGCCACCAAGAATTGAGGAAGTTCTGGAGGCAAGAGGGCAAGAGGGGTCCAACCTGTTCCTAGCATGGTGTACCTAATAAAGTGGACGCTGAGTCTTTATATATATATATATATATATATATACTGTATATAAATATCAGCCTCAGCAACATCAACCCACCTCATCATGCCTGAATGAACATGAAGCACCTCCTTCACGTCTCCTCCGTGAGGAGCTGAGGGGTGGAGATCATTGGAGGTGATGGCGGTGCCACCTACAGGGAGGCGTTAGCTTTAATGGTCAGATTAAGGGAAGGCACCGTGTTAATGGTCGGCCGCCCTTCCTTCCTTGAGCTCCTCCATTCAATGGAGCCATAAAAGCCGTTGTCTCCAACCACAGCGACACAAAATGTAAACAGATAAAATTTGTTGGTCTGTAGTAAAGGTTAATGGCCACACGGCGGAGCAGCGGCCAACAGAGGCGTGTGTTTATTAGGGTTCCTGCTGCACATTCATAAAAAACAAGTCCTGATCCAGGAGGGAGAGAGAGACAGAGAGAGACAGAGAGAGACAGAGAGAGACAGAGCTGCTCTGCATCCACATGGGTTCAAGTCTCAGCCCAGACCCAAGACCACTGACCACGGACCAACAAGGGTCTTCAGCTACAAAGTCAGTGTCAGTTAGTCGTCTGGTCCAGCACAGACACAGGACAATGTTCCTGACAGAAAGACTTCAGCTGAGACAGAACCTCCATGTCCTCTACATAAACCGCTGGTTTTGTGAGCCCTAATGGAGGAACAGGCCCAGATTATTTCTCACAGATCTTCATTAATTAGATGGTTCTTAATGTGGGGGGCGCTGACACCGATGGGGACTTTTATTTGTAAAATAATTGTAGATGTTTTTAAGACTGTGCTGAAATGACAGTGTGCACAGCAACGGAACGTAAAAACACTCAGTGGTTATTGGTTCTATTCCCAAACATCAGCTGTCAGTGTGCACCAATAAATCATTACACCTGGATCTGCTGCTGATCGCTCCATGAAACATCTGTTAGTGAGAGGAGCAGCAGAACAACAACTTCCACGTCACCCTTCAGTCTGACTCAAGGCCAGAACGAGAACTGACCTGGGTCTGCAGCACGGGGACCGTGACCTGGGCGGCTCCGGGGACCTCCACCTGCTCCTCCTCGGCCGTACACGTCAGCTGATGCTTCAGCACCTCCTCTAGGGTGTTGAACTCCTGGTAGCAGGGGAAGCACATGTAGACCGAAGACCCCTCCATGGCTGTCAGGGGACGAGAAACAAGAGGGTTCAGGACCTCGGACCAGATAAACCGATTACGTCACCGTTCTGACCCACATCTAGGCTGCGGTTCTGGACTAGGGAACCCATAAAAACCTCCCTGTCTGTGGGTTACACAGAGGCCTGGTCTCCAGCACAGTGGTGTGGTTTTGGGTACGTCGGCCCCTCCTACAGTAACACACTCCTCTGGATTGAGGATTCCAAGAAGAGACCAGTAACTGGAGCTGGTGTGGACAGACTGACAGGTCCATGGTCCTTCAACCTCACAAGAAGAAAAGGAACCAACACCAATGTTTCTAATCTATGAATGTGTTACACCTTCCTGCTCCAGGTGACCAGGTGTCACTGGTCAATTCAAGGTGGACCGATGGTACGAACCCGGAGCAAGAACCAGGGACGGTGGACGGTGGAAAGACAACAGACTCAGGAACTTTCTACTGACATCCTTTTATTGCGCATCTTGTCTGAACATCCAGGCCACGGAGCCGGGCTGTCACGGCCGAACTCTGTGTTTACATGAACTGGTCATGGAGCGGGAACCGATGCCGCACTAACAGCGGGGTTCGACTCTCAGATCTCATCCCTGTAAACGTCACCGACGGTGTAACGGAGGTTGGCCTGACGTTGGCGGTCGGTACTGGTCGGACTTGGACTCGGAAACAGCCGGTACACCGACGCCGACTGTCAGCCGAGGTGAGATGAGCTCGAACCGTTCGGCCCGTCGCGACTCACACAGTTACGGTGGTTCGTGTTTGGTCCATTAGACCTGGTCGGAACCGGACTGGCTGACAGCGGCCCGTCCTAGTCGTCAGTAGTCGGTAGTCGGGTCAGTTGTCTGTCCCACTGTTACACCGCTGTAGTTTTGCTAACACAGAGCAACGTTAGCCATCTTTAGCACCGCAGAGCTAACAACCCACTGGGCCGACGGCTGAATGGCTGAGTGAGTGTTCGAAGACGCGGAGTCTGGTTCGGGTCTGTCGGCGGTTCGGGTTAGCCGAGGCTGTAGCACCGTGGCCAGTGTAGCCTGCTCTGTAATACCGAGGAGCAGAAGAAGAAAAGAGCGGAGAAGGAGGGCGGGCTATGCTTCTTCGGTGGTGTAATGGCGGCCACCGACTAAAGTTGACATTTAACTGTCTCCCCCCGGTGAAATCCTCCGACACTTCCGTTCGGCTGCCACCGGTCAGAGAAACCGATCTAAACCGCGACAAAAACTTGAGATGAGTGAGAATAATTCAAGCAAACTCACCGTGTTCGGACATTGTCGGTTGAGGAAATGTGCAACTACTTGGGTTTTTTTTCTGACTGATAGAAGACTCGCTGTGATTGGCCGCGGGGGCCGACTCATCAACCAATGGCGTTAGGGCATACATCACGTCGGTGGAGTTTGAAGCCAATGAGCGCGGCAAACTCCGCGCCGTCGACACAGATATGTCTGTATAGATCGTTGACAGTTCAGTGTCTCTTTGCTGCCGCAGCACCAGCGGTACCGGGGTTCTGGTACCGTTATCAGTAACGAACAGGGTCGTTTCCCCTCCATTGTTATCAGCTCTTGCGGAGCAGTTATATTTACAAGCTCGGTCCTGGAACTGTGGGTTCTAAAGGTCCCACTGTATTTACGATCCATTTCTCTTAATTTCATTCAATTTCTACACCTTATTATGTAGAAATATTAAATGTCGATATATACACTATATATGTCAATATTTTCCCGATTTCTGCAAATGTCCACTAGGGGCAGTGTTAGTTGTCACAGTGCTGTTTCCCTGACAACAAAGAGAAAAATAAATAACACGCTCAGTGGCCAGTTGTAGAACAGGGTGACGATGGGAGGAGCTTAACAAAGTAGTGAAACTGGGAAAAGACAGTGGACACATAGAGGTTCTGCATCGACTCTCAGTGGACAGCCAAAGTCCAAAGGGGGCGCCGCAGATAATTTGTGACCACACATTACCGTCGGGCCCCTCTCCAGTCCAGAGACACTTGGACCTATTTAGTTGAACTGAACCCTGACAGTCTCACAGGACAGCCGCACAGCCTTCTGCTGCCACCTAGTGGCCGCTTTTTTTAATGGTTCTGCCTGTGGCGCCGTCTTAAAGTGAGTGACTGTCAGACCCGAGGAGACCTGAGGAGACTGCACCAACAAACTGGAGATCATTCATCTTACTGTTGTCCCAGACCAGGTGAGCTCTGGTGCAGTCCACTGCTGCTGGTACTTGAGTTGTACTGGTGTCAGGAACACAGACCAAAACAGTTTCATCACTTTATTAATGAGTTTAATTATTTATACCAACAAACGAAAATGGTCTCTCTCCCTCCATCTCTCACAGTTCATCACCAACAGCTCTGTTCCCACCCCCCACTCACCCATCAGACCCCCCCACCCCCCAGGGACGAGGACGATAACAGAGCGGGGTCACAGCAAATTACAAGCTGAGTGAAACTGACTGGACAACGGAGAAAAATAAAAACAGGACAAATGTAGAACGTTTAGTTAAGTCAGCTTTTCACTTTAAAATCCACCCCCACCCCGAGGAACAGACGGGAAGAGATGACAACTGTCAATCAAACACTCGGTCACACTCACACAGACCCCCCCCAACCCCCCAGCTTTGTAACATTCTATTCACATTAAGATTAAATGAAAAGTCAAGTTCTACCTGTAAAGTTAAAATGTCCGACCGTCGCCACCGCCGTCTACAGTAACTCTGATGTAAAAACGTGCTGCATGTGACCCTGCACTCAACCTGAAACTGGAATTAAAAAAAAACCCACCCCCACCCCCAACTACCCCCCCACCCCAAAAACATTTGACAATAAATAAAAGACGACAACAGGGGGAGGAGGGGGGTCAGAGTGGAGGACAGACAGACATGGAGGGAGAGAGAAACAAAATGAAACATTTTGTTCTGGTTTTTCCCCTAGTGGCCAGGGACTGAAATGAAATCGTATTTACAGACTGTGACTGAGGATAAAGAGTTCGGCTGCTGCTGCTGCTGCACCAGTCGACCAGAGAAAAAAAACAAAAAAAAAAATTACAGGAACAACAATATAATAACAATAATAACAAAATAAAAGGTACTTGATATTTACAGTTTAGCTGTGAAAATAAGAGGGGGAGGGGGCAGAGGGCAAGGAGGGAATGGGGGGGCTCCAAAGACCGTTGCCTTTAAACATGGACTCTGCTCAGATCAGGACTGACATCAGTGGAGGAGGACGAGGACGAGGACGAGGACGAGGAGGAGGAGGAGGAGGAGCAGACTGTTCTGAAGAGAAGCTTCAACAGGTTGGGCCTCATCGCATCACGCACCCTTCCCCCCCAGACATGATTGGCTACAGTTTGTCAAAGACTTAATGAACTCTGTCAAAAGTGAAGACGCTCAGGTGACATCAGACAGTGCCCCCTGTAGGACATATTTTAAAACCCTGTCTAAAAATAGTTAAATGATTAAAACGTCTGTTGACCACGGGCTGGGTGGAGACGAGCGAGTGAGGACATGTGATCAAACACCTTTGACACTACCAGGACGATTGTCTCCTCTGACCCGTGTCAACTTTAAATCAGCCAATACCATTAAAAACCACAAGAGGGAGATAAAAGTCTGACACCAATATGATACAGGAAATCCACACATGTACACAACCTGGCCCCGCCCCACACGTTAACCTCCATGTCACCCTTTTATATTAGTCTTCTGTCTAAATTGCCAAACTAGACAAAGACCTCCAGCAACCCCCCAACCCCAAAGGCTTGTCTTACACCAAGTGAAATGGAAAGGCTGAGGGTGGATGACCTGGGCAGAGGCTTTTTTTTTCTTTTTTCCTTTTGTTGTTTTCAGGGATCGGAGCATCTTGGAGGAGGAGGAGAAGCAGGAGGAGGTGAGGGAGGAGGGAAAGAAGCAGGGAAGACAGAAAGGACGGACGCCAGTTGGGCTGGACGCTCAGGTGCTGTTGTTGATGGATCCAGGTGCAGAGCTGGGCTGGACGGTACTGTCTGACACACTGCCCTCTGCAGGTAGAGAGAGGAAACACAGGTGTTTTTGACAATCCAATGGACACGAGACAATGGTCAGGGCACAAGTTCAGACGTACCATGTGAAGCAGGCGATGTCTGTGCACGAGCGTGAGGAGGAATGAGTGTAGAGTTCAACTGGGGCTGGATGGTCAGCTCTGTCCAAGCAGAAAAGACAAAGACAGACGGGTGAGAAGAAGAAGAAGAAGAAGAAGAAGAAGAAGAAGAAGAAGAAGAGGAGGAGGAGGAGCGCTCCATAAGATCCTGACAGGACCACAGAAGGGAGGAGGACCCACCGACGGAGCTGAAGTTGAAGAGAAGCGGCAGTTCTCTCCCACTAGGCAGGCGGGTGTTGGGCTGACGTAGCTCATCGAAGAAGGCGTGCGCACACGCCTCCAGCGGAGAGAGTCTGGTCACGGGCGTGTATTCCAGCAGTCGAGAGCAGAGGGCGATGGCCTCAGGGGGGGTTCGAGGCTTGAACACCTGCAGGGTGAGAGAAAAAGGATTCACTAACACCACTAGGTGGAGCCCAAGTACCATACGAGGTGCTTATTGAACCAGTCCGACCACCGGCTGTTTGTGATCAGCATCGACCAGTGTGTGTAGTCAAGTGTTGGGACAACAGCCCTGTCCACAAGGGGGCTCCACCAACCACATACCTTTGTCCAAGGGTGTGCTTTGATCTGTGGGAACTTGAACTCTGTGTAGTTGGGGTTCATCTCTCGTATCTGCTCCCTGGTCGGTGTCCCCAGAACCTGACCAACACCAACAACAACAACAACAACAACCATCAGGACTAAACCAGAAGAAGGAAGGAAGGAAGGAAGGAAGGAAAGCAAACTCCTGGTCATTGTGACAAGGTGCTCCATTGGACTCAATCACAGTGACAAGGTCAACATTTCAACACATCAGACTGGTATGCAGCGCCCTCTGGTGGCCTACCTTGATAATCTCGACGAGCTGGTCCACACCACTGTCCCCTGGGAAGATGGGCTGGCCCAGGAGGAGCTCAGCCAGCACGCAGCCCGCTGACCAGATGTCAATGTTGGACGTGTAATCAGTGGCACCGAAGATGAGCTCTGGAGCCCGGTAGTACCGTGAGCAGATGTAGGACACGTTGGGCTCTCCACGAACCAGCTGTTTAGCACTGCAGGGGCAGAAGAAGCAGAAGTCAGAGGTTCACAGAAACTCCTGGACAGACACACGGAAAAGGACGAAAGCCCACGCCCTCTAGTGGTGCGGGTCACCGACCTGCCAAAGTCGCAGAGTTTGAGGATGGCCGTCTCCGGGTCCACCAGGAGGTTCTGAGGCTTGATGTCTCTGTGACACACACCCTGGGAATGGATATAGGCCAGACTACGGAACAACTGGTACATGTACACCTGCAGGGAGACAGGGGGCGCCAATGCACCCAACAGTGGTTAATAGCATTACTGAAGGTTTCCAAGAGAAGACGCTGACTCATCTGGATCAAACAACAGTTTCTTGCCCGTACACACCCAGCTGACAAGGAAAAGAGAAGAAAAAAAAAAAAAAAAAAAAAACCCTGGAGCAAACAACAATCAGAGAAGCGAGGGTGGAGGTGAGGGTGGAGGTGGAGGAGAGCTGGAAAGAGTTTCCATTCAATGAAACCATAACTCTGTGAAGGAGGAATCAGGAGGAAGTGACATAGGTGTCATCACTATGTCACCAGCTGCTCCACTCACCTTGACGTAGATGATGGGGATGGTGGTCTTGGCCTTGTTAAAATGTCGAGCGACCCTGTACACTGTCTCAGGGACAAAGTCCAGCACCAGGTTCAAGTACACTTCATCTTTCTAGAAAAAAAAAGACACAGGAAAAGTTGGATGTTGAAGAACTATCTCCTCTGGACATGTCCAAACCATCTCCATCTGTCTTCTCTAGCTTCTTCTCCAAACCTTCCTGTCTGTGTTGTCCCTCTAATGTCCCTCATTCCTGATCCTGTCCATCCTTGTCTCTCCTAAAGACAATCTCAGCAGCATCTTTAACTCCTCCACCTCCAGCTCTGTCTCCTGTCCATTCCTAGTGTCTCTAATCCATCCATCATGGCTGGTCTCTCCACCGTCCCTTCACCTCAGTTGACTCTCTTCCTCCACCTCTCTAGGTTCTCCTCTACTCTCACTGCAGATCAGTGTCATCTTCACTCCTCTCTGACGCCTTGTTTCAAATTAAAGTCGTTATGTTGAGAAACTAAAACTGAAATGAATCTCAAGGAACAATAATATCATCGATGGGAGGTGGTGTGAAAATACACAACAAGTCTGTCACATGACCCAATGGTTCCAACTAGTTCCAACCAGGTGACACATCCTCACCTTCTCTCCACTGGAGTAGAAGAAGTAACGCAGCCTGACGATGTTGCAGTGGTCCAACTTCCTCATTATTTGCAGCTCTCTATTCTGGAGGACGAAACACAATCAGTGAAGAAGAGTCCATGAGGACGACACGATCAGAACATTTCAGACGGAGTCACAGCCAACCTTGAACCTCTTGTCCTGGAGAACCTTCTTTATGGCCACCATCTCCTGACTGTCGATGAGGCGAGCCTGGTACACCACTCCAAAGGAGCCATTTCCTATAACCTTGATGTCAGTGTAGGACACTTCCTGTGGACGGTCGGGACCCTGGCCAGGGGTAGCCACCACCGTCGTCACTTTGCCACTGTCCCCTGAAGAAGAAGAAGAAGAAGAAGGGATAATAAATCAGAACACTGAGGCTGTTGTGGTTTTCAAACCACCACCATCATCATCATCGTGTCACCACCGCCGGCGCAGGAGCAGCTCATGGACATGGGCCCTGAAATGGTTCCAAAACCAAGACCAGTCCAAAGCACCTGGTGTCGTCTCATTTGACCTTTCTCTAGTCCCTCCCAGCCCAGTGCTGGTCATATCTGACCCGCCCGCAGTGACTCACACCTTCGAGCGACCACCGTGTCTGTGGACGTCAACGGGTCTACAGAAACATTGTCCTGTGGTAAATAGGAGTGGGAGGCGGGCAGAAAGGCTGGGTGTCACGGGACGAGTCAGAACATGTGATCAGAGCTGACGGACAGAAGCACACCTTCATCTGACTCCACTTCCTGGGCTTGTTCATGTCACCTGTCTGAACAGAAGAAGGTCGAGAAGAAAAGCCGTCTAATCTCTGGCTGTTGGACAACGTCTCTTAACACGGCAGGGCTGTTTCCACTGAGCACCCGTGTCGGGCTTTTTAGAACGAGTCAGGACGGAGTGCAGTACATTAAATATGGAGCAGCTGTGCTATGATCGTCCCTGAATAATGGATGTTCACGCAGGTTCTGCCCGGCCTTGGATTCTGATCCAGGAGTGATGAGTAAAAGGGAGTGGACTGGTAAAGTCACCGCCCAGTCACCAGCTAACCTAACCTAACCTAACCTAGTTATGAAGCCACAGTTTTTATTGAACGTGAGAAAAGTCTAGCAGTCAGCGTGGAATTCCTCCACTCCTTCTCTACTCAGTGTCCAACTTCAGAATCATCTGAGACAAAGATGCAAATTTGGTCTCGAGAGCACAGGAAACGCCCCCTACAGGTGTGGAAAGAAAACAGATAAATCTGAGGAGGACGGCTCCAATTTCTACACCCAAATACAGACTACACACACTTTGACTCCCGGACCATCTCCACACTGCGGAGACAAGTGTCCCACAAGTGTTCTACATTTCTTTGCTTGGTCAGATGTGAATGAGCGCCAGATGATTCCATCACTTCCATCCAGATGTTTCATTGTCTGTGACACAGTCCAACCACGGCTCAGTTTGAGAACCACTGGTACCTGGACTTAACAGGATGGGGACATTCGTCACCTAAGAGTGACTCCAAGGTTCTGTTCTGAGGGGCCACGGACTAGAACTTTTAGATCTTTTAAAGCCACCTCACAGTTGACAAGACTTTTGCCGTCCAAGATGAGAAAACCATGAGAATGTCACCTGACCTTAGCTGGCTCCTCCCCTCTCCTCTGGTCCTCTCGTTGTGGTCCACGCTTCACTTTAAGGACATGTATATGACCTAATTGTAGGACCGGGACCAGGACCAGATCCAGATCCAGACTAAATTGGATTGACCTTTTAACCTGAACTATGTGAGCCTGGTGTCTTCTCCCTGGTCTCTACTAGTTCTCGGACTCATCTGATGACTTCATGAAACTAGAACAGACGACAAAGTTGCTCTGATGTTATAGTGTGGCTCGGTTCTACATGGACCCAGTGGAGCGGGACTGTGGGATCATACAGTACAGTGGAGGTAACGCCGCGGTCTGAGGACCAGTACGGTACGGTACGGTACAGTCAGGAGGGTCTGTGACTACAGGGACACACGGTGGGTCAGGCTGGTCGGTGGTCGGTGGTCCTCCTCCACAGACAGTGGCAGAGACTGGGATAGAAATTCACCTTCGAGTCCATTTGAGTGGGCTTTTTATTGACGGGCGGACAGGAGCGCCCGTCCGCCCGCCCGCCCCGGGTCACATCCCGGGCCTGATGGTTCGGTTCGGTTGTGCCGCGACGACAACATCGCGTTTTTTCACGTTGCCTTTAGCCTCGTAGTTTAGCCTGTGTGACGGGTTCAGTGAGGTCCGTGCGGACGGTGTCGCTTCTGCCCCGCGAGGTGAAACACGGAGCCGTTAGCAGCGGGAGCTAGCCTCGGCGTTAGCTTCCGCTGCTAACAGGTTCAGCCCCACGACAATGAACCGAAGTCTAAGTCCGAACTGTTCGGTCCGAAAGCGGACGCGACGCAACCGTCGTTACATGTATTGTGTCCGTCCTGTCGGTTATACTTACTCGGCAGTTTCAGGTTCCCGAAGCTCATCGAGCCGCTTCCAGTGGCTTGCGCGGCCCCAGCTTTTCCTGTCGAGCTTCCGCCGGCCACTGCTGATCCGGCGCCGGCTGCGGCGGATCCCGGAGCTCCGGGAGGCTCGGCGAAGGAGCTGGTCCTGGCCCGCCCGCTGCCGCTCATCTTTTAGTGAACTAGAGCCGGGGCAGGGTGAGCTGGATTAGCGGGGGCGTCCGCACAGAAAGAACCGCCGTGAATGTGGTTGAGATTCTCGTTACAAATTAAAAACTACACTTACGGCGTTCTATGTCGGCGGCCCGTCTCCCCCTTTCTTCCTCACTAGAACGACGATGGTTGGGGGACGAGGGTGTTGACGCACAACGACGCAGGCTCGCAATGACTGACGGGAAACAAAGTTCTTATCGCGTCGATTAAAGTCTTTTTCTTTCTCTTCAACAGACACTAGACTAAAACCACCGTTGCAGTTGGCGGTGGACGAAAATTCGACTACGTTTGAAAAGTTGACTTTTCTTCCACTATTTACGTCTGTTGTCAAGTGTCATTTCACAGCTTCATGTCGCAGAGAAACTGTTATTGAACCAAACAGGTTTAAAAGGAAGTCGAATGTGCCGTTTTTCAACCGCCAAACATCGGGGCTGAATAGAAACTACAATTCCCTGCACTCCAAGAGGGTCGGTGACGGACAGCCATCTGGTCCAATCACAGAATACAAAGTTCACACGCCACCGCAGTGGGCGGGGCTTGACGGCTGAAGAATAGAAGCTCTCGGCGGCAAACGTATCTTTCCGGCCTTTGAAACGGTATTTCCCGGCGGCGCAGAACTCTGCCTTCTGTTTCCCTGCTACCACAGCAACGACGGGCGGCAGACGAACTAACTTGACCTCCCGGCCGACCGCCCGAGGGCCCGTCCGACGACAGCGAAGGAGAGGTAAGAAGAAAGAAGGGCCCGTGTCGTCGCCGCTGAGCTACGGGAAAAAGTGTGTAGCGCCGCCTGACGGACCGCCCGGCGCACCGGGCTGCGTTTGTCAGGAAACGGCGGTGTTGAGAAAAGCTCTGCAAAATCGAAGGGAGCGCCGCCAACAGCTCTCCATATGTCATCGCACCGCGTACAACCAGTCACAGTCAACGTTGATTCGTCAAATGCGATGTCGTTGGTTTTGAACGGGCCTTCGTGAAACGTGACGTTTGTTCCCGGGAGATTATTTCCAGGAAATTCTCCCCGTTTTATCCTTTAAATGTCAGACAATGGCTCAGTGTGTGTTCACAGGAGGAAGAGAAAATGAACAGTGTTGTCTTTCCACAGGTGTGTGTGTGTGTGTGTGTGTGTGTGTGTGTGTGTGTGTGTGTGTGTGTGTGTGTGTGTGTTCATTGATGGCACAGCAACAAGTCTCCTGTCAGACACCCGTCCCATGATTCACCTCCAGTCCCTGTAAGAAGGTCCTACCATGGAGGAGGAGGAGCAGCAGGAGCAGCAGCAGGAGGAGGCAGAGAGTGTGGAGCACCAGTACATGTGCAGTGAGTGTCAGCAGCTCTTCAACACCCTGGAGGACGTGCTGCTTCACCAGCGCATTCACACTGGAGCGGAGGCCGACGGAGAGGTGGAGGTGGTGGAGGGCGTGTTGGCTGAGGAGCAGAGCCAGACCTACCAGTGTCTGGAGTGCGGAGCCCTCATCGTGACCTCCGAGGATCTGCTGCAGCACCAGGAGATGCACATGAGGGAGGTGGAGCAACCAGGTGACCGTCCTCCGTCCTCAGCCGTTTGTTCCTGTCCCAGTGTGAGATTGAACTCTGACCGTGTTGGTGTCCGACGTTCTCCCAGTGCTGACGGAGGTCCTGGAGACACAGACGGGTCAGCCCGAGGCCCAGCTGTCTGCAGGGGTCCAGTACCAGTGCCTGGACTGTCTGGCGCTCTTTGACTCCCCCGACGCCTGGTTGGCGCATCGTCGAATACACAGCAGGAGCAGCACGCACAGTAACACGGAGTCGGTGGTGAGCAGGAACTGCACGCGTTTGTTGTCGTTTGTCAGGGTGGAAGGCTGACGTAGAAATACTGATGGAGAGAGACAGGGAGAGACAGGGAGACCACAGAACACCCAGCCACGGTCCAAGTGTCCACTTTGATGGGTAGAATCCTTTGGGGAGTCGTGGTTCTGTAAGGAACATTTGACACAAAAAGGAAACGAGACCTGTTTTCATACTTAATGTCTTTGATTCAATTCTAAAAAAACGTTAAAGTAAATTGCCCTAACGAACTGCTGTAGCAATCTGAAACCAGCAGGTGTCACTGTAATCCTAGCATGAAACGCGGAGGGACAGCGGATACACTTTGGTAGAAGAACGATCCTAGAGATGGAGCTACCAGGTAGGACTCAAAGAGCAGATCGACGGCTGTGGTGGAGGTAGTTGGAGTCAGAGTAGAAGATGGAGACGGAGGAGTCACTGTGAGAGAAGAAGAAGAGACCAGAGCAGAGGAAGAGAAGATGATTCTGATTATTACTGGTTTTATCAACTCTGCCACCTGTTCAGACCAAATTTAACTTCTTCACCTTTTAGTTTGGGTTGAAAACATTTTTATTCTAATTGACGTTTTCCAGTAGTCAAACTGTGAAACTGTTGCAGGAGTACATGATCCAGCCCAACGGCACACTCACCCCGCTGAACAGCACGCAGAACTACCTGTTGAGTGAGCAGCAGGCTGGAGAGATCCTGGCCCAGGTGAGTGTGCGGAGCCGGTGGCGTGGGGTGGGGTGGGGTGTTGTGTGTTTGTGTTTCTACGTCACTTCTTTGTGCTGTGTTTTTCAGGTTCTGGCTCAACAGCAACGACAAGAACCAAAGAAAAGTCGACCGTTCTCTAAAGCTGCGGCCGCCTCTCGCTCCGCCCTGCTGCCCCCCGTCACCCCCGCCCCCGGCTCTGCCACTATGCACCTGCAGATCCTGACCGCACAGGTCCTGGCCGACAGCTCCCCTCCTCCCGGCCAGCAGCATGCCAAGATGGCCCAGGGCCCGGCAGCCAAGCCCGGAGCTCTAGAGAACGGGGTCCAGAGACTGGAGCTGAGGTTGGCCCCCGGGGGGGTCAGGGAGCTGCAGCAGCCGGCTGAGGTGGTGGTCATCCACCCCTACGAGTGCTCCGAGTGCTCCCTCCTCTTCCAGACTCCAGAGGACTTCCTCCAACACCAGGGGGAACACTTCCTATGCCAGGACAAGGAGAGCGCAGAGTCGGGGGTGATGGGGGGGTGTGAGGAGATGAGGGGGAGGGAGGAGATCCTGGGGAGAAGCGAAGAGTTCCGAGGGGTTGAGAACAGGGAGTCAGTGTGGGCCAAGCCTCAAAAGTGCGACCTCTGCACTCGCACCTTCAACTCGGTCAACCGGCTGGCGGCTCACAAGCGGGTCCATGAGCAAGGCACTCACGAGTGCCCCGAGTGTGGAAAAGTGTTCAAAAAGGCAACGTCGCTGCAGACGCACCAGCGCACGCACTCCGGGGTGGCCAGGTACCTGTGCGTGGACTGCGGCCACGGCTTCACCACCGAGATGACGCTCATCATGCACAGGTACAGTACCGAGCCCGGACCTGACCTGAGACGGAGAGCCTCGGGTCAGGTCTTTAATGCACACCTCTCCCCACAGGAAGAGCCACACCTCCGATCCCCTCCACAAGTGTCAGTTCTGCAACAAAACCTTCACCAACATGACCAAGTACCTGTATCACCGCCGGATCCACCTGAACCGCGACGCCGCTGGACCACCTGTAGTTTTCACGGTACCACGGTCAACACCGCCACCACCACCACCACAGCCTGTCACCAGTGTCCGACTGTTCAGGTCACACGTGTCTTGTCTTTTTCAAGGACTCGGCTCCGACCCGAGTGTCCGTGTCGGCCCTGGCCATCCTCCAGAGAGCCAGGGGGAGGAAGGACGCGCTGGAGCCGTTCCTTCGAGACCAGACGGAAAGAGCGGAACCAGAACGGAGTGATCCAACCCACGACCAGGGTGAAGTAGAGAAGGAGAACATGGAGGCATCTGCTCCACCCGCAGAAGAACCCAAAGCGCCGTCCCCAGGAAAGGTTTCAGCCCAAAATCCCGCCAACGTCGGAGCTACAGCGACGGCCACGGACTGTACGGTCGCCCCGGTGATGGTTCAACGCCGACTCAAGTCCCAGCTCACGGGGGAGCGGCCTTTCCAGTGTTCCGACTGCGGTAAGACCTTCTCCTTCCTGGCCAACCTGATGAGACACAACCTCATCCACTCCGGCGTCCGCCCGTACCGCTGTGACATCTGCCACCGCGCCTTCTCTCAGTCCTCCAACCTGCGCCAGCACAGTCTGCTGCACTCCAGGGCCGCCACCCTGAGGTGCCCCGACTGCCCCAGCACCTTCCGCTGGCCCACCAAGTTGGCCGCGCATCGATACACCCGGCACCCGGGCTCCCCGGCCCCCTTCACCCTGTCTCTTATACACATCTAGATGTGTATAAGAAGATGTGTATAAGAGACAGCCTGTTAATAGTCCAATCTGATCCACAGCAGCTGGTACCTTACATGGTACCAACAGTTACAACAGGTATCTGATCAATCTCAATGTTGGTCAAACTGAACATGTCCTGAGTTCCGTGGGCCGGCTTCATACTTCTTCTGACCCTGTCTCTTATACACATCTGGTTTCAGCCCAAAATCCCGCCAACGTCGGAGCTACAGCGACGGCCACGGACTGTACGGTCGCCCCGGTGATGGTTCAACGCCGACTCAAGTCCCAGCTCACGGGGGAGCGGCCTTTCCAGTGTTCCGACTGCGGTAAGACCTTCTCCTTCCTGGCCAACCTGATGAGACACAACCTCATCCACTCCGGCGTCCGCCCGTACCGCTGTGACATCTGCCACCGCGCCTTCTCTCAGTCCTCCAACCTGCGCCAGCACAGTCTGCTGCACTCCAGGGCCGCCACCCTGAGGTGCCCCGACTGCCCCAGCACCTTCCGCTGGCCCACCAAGTTGGCCGCGCATCGATACACCCGGCACCCGGGCTCCCCGGCCCCCTTCACCTGCCCCCACTGTGCAGCCGGCTTCTTGAGTCGGAGACGGCGAGACGCCCACTGCCTGGAGCGACACCTCGGCCAGGTGAGGGCCGCCGCGGGGACCGAGGTCACCGCCGATCCCTCCACCTCAACCGCGGCCCAGGGAGGCGAAGCTTCCGTTCGGGGGGGTCTCGACTGTCACATCTGTGGGAAGAAGCTCAACTCTGCCGCCAACCTGCGCCTTCACAAACTGAGCCACTTTGCCTCAGGCCCCGGGCGACCGCGCAGCGGCGTGGCCAAGCAGTCCCAGAAGTGTCCCATCTGTGGGAAACAGTTTGTGTCTTCGTCTGGAGTCGCGCTTCATCAGCGAGTCCACACCGGGGAGCGGCCCTTCCCCTGTCAGGTGTGCGGCAAACGCTTCCGCCAGAACACACACCTGCGTGAGCACCTGCGCACACACTCCGGTGAGAGACCGTTCCGCTGCGAGGTCTGCGGGAAAGCCTTCATCCAGAGCATGCATCTGGCGGAACATCGGCGCACGCACACGGGCGAGCGGCCTCACGTCTGCCCCCTGTGTGGCAAAGCGTTTAAGACCTTCTCCAACCTGAGGAACCACAAGAAGACGCACGCCAGGCAACAGAGGGTGGACCAGGAGGCTGAGGCTGAGGCTGCTGCTGCTCCTGCTGCTGCTCCTCCTCAGGACACCATGCAGACCGCAGCCACTGTGACGATGGAGGCCTCCGCTGTGGAGGTGTCAGAAGGTCAACCTCAGATCATCCAGATTCAAGCCTCTGATATCCAGCAGGTCAGTAGTGATTGTCCTTTCTCTTATGAATATTGAGAAGGTCTTCAAGAATGGAATGGAGCTGGAGAAGAATCGCTCTTACAAAGATTTCCATGTAAGAGCGTTGCTTCTCCCGTCCATCACTAGAGGGAGTCCAAGGAGCACTGGTGGCACAGGTAGACTCTTCTTTCAGTGTTTTTAGGAAACAGATCCAAACATGATCCACTCCTGTATGTGAACAGTGACACCACCACCACCACCACCACCACCACCACACTGTGACTACAACTGTTGTCTTACCCTGGTTTTACTCAGCTGATGTCTGTCTCCTCCTCCTCCCCCTCAGTGCACTCCCACCATCATGTGCAACGAGTTTGGAGAGACCATCGCCATCATCGAGGGGGGGGGGCTCCCCCTGGAGCAGGCCCTGGAGATCTACCAGAGGGCGCTGGAGAACGGCCTGGCCGTGGACACCGTGGCTGTGGAGGGACTGCGGCTCCTCTGAGGGGTGGGGCGCCCCCCCCAGCCCAAACACTGGAACGAACGAATCTACTGGAGGAGACACTGATGAAGTCACAAACACAGAGAAAAACGTCTTTACATTGAACTCTGTGTCATGTGACCCTCGCCTCCGTCTGTAAATAAAAGCCTTTGGTTTTGTTTGTTTTTTTGTAAATGTAATAAAGGTCACGTTGGTTTTACAATAAAATGACAGACACAGAAGAAAACGCTGCAGTAAAATGACTTTAATCTGAATCACACCCAGTTGAAGTTGCATACTGAAGGGTACGGATACAAACCTTGGACGATGGCGCCCCCCCGCTGCAGAGGTAGAACCCACAGGTTGGGTCAAATTTATTGGTTTGTTTTTAACCGTCTAAAAGGTCAATGAAGGTTCGTCCTCAATTGTCCCTGGAGTCCACAGACCAACAGGAAGTATTTACAGGTCCAGTCAGTGTTAACCTCTGACCTTCTCTGCCGGAGAAGGAGAGGAAACAACGCACGCTTCACCTCCTCGTCTACTTCTTCTTTGAAATAAAGTTAAGGCCAGTGGAGGGACAAGAACGATGACGAGGGTGGAGGAGGAGGAGGAGGAGGAGCTGTTTCAGAGGAAACTGTAAAACCAACAGAAGAAGCATCGACCAGAACAATGATAAATACAAAGAAAAACAAGTTATCGTTAAAAACCTTAATAATAAATGTTATTGGCAACAGAGGACGAGGCCGGAGCGTCTGGACCGTCCTCTCCTGACCCCTCCCATCATGGCCAAGGTGAGGCACAGGAATGGTTGTTTGTTACCCACTGGTATGTGCTCAGGTCACTGCTGGGGGAGGTGGGGAGGGGGGTGATGGCACTGCCAACAAGGGGTCTGACTCCAGAACCAGTGGATCTCCTCCTCCTCCCCCTGTAGGTCCATGAGAAGAACAGTCAGATGGGCGTCCCCTCAGGTCCACAGTCAAGAGAGTTCTTGTCACATCAAATGGTTTCCAGCTGCTGGGGGGCCCAGCCCCCCGAAGGTCTCTGTGAAGTCTTCACTCTTCTACTCTCACAACATTGAAGCTTTGAAAACCTGCTGACGTGTCCTGGTCTGAGGAGACTCTGAGGAGACACTGAGGAGGCGCAGACCTCCGTCCTCCGTCCTCCACCCTCCACCCTCAACCCTGACCTCCCCCCAGGCTGCAGATACACAGTGTCAATTCGAGTGTGGGATTCCAGACTTTTGGGTGAGGGGCGGGGGGACATGTGCCATAGAGATTCTTTTTTGTGCCACTTTTTTTTTTCCCCCGTCCAATGTTTTTGGTTCACACATAAAGAGGAGGAGGAGGAGCAGGAGGAGGAGGAGGAGGAGGAGCTTCTGACATGAAAAATGTTTGTCAACGTTCATCTGCAAACAACAATAACAAAAAGAAAAAAAAAACAAAAAACAAGTGAACCTGTGTGTGTGTGTGTGTGTGTGTGAGGCTCAGGGCATGTGTGGGTAACAATGTGCAATGGCAACAGCCAATGATTGGTCAGTTTGGTCACTGTCAACGCCCCCTCATCTGCAGGAGTCCTGGGACCCCCGGGGATCCTCGGAGCCAAGCTCTGCTCCTGGCTCCCCGTCCTCATCCTGCTGCTCCCCGCCTCCTCTCCCAGAACCTTCCGCCGACTGGGAACCAGACGGTCCGGGGATGGAGCAGGCCGAATCGGAGGTGGTCCCGGCGCAGGCGTCCGAAGGGTTGGCCGTCTGCATGATCTTCTGACGGACCTCCCTGATCTTCAGCTGCAGACACACCTTGGTGGGGAAGATGTCCGAGTACCGGGTCTGGAAGGCCGCAGTGGCCTGAGCTGGAGACAGGAGGAAGAGGGGAGGTCAGAGAGAGAAAGACGGGCACACAGGCAGGACGGACAGACAGGACGGACAGTGGATCTGTACCTGAGGGAAAGAAGCCCTGCTCCTGGAACAGCTGCATGACCAGAGCTCTCCTCTGGTCCAGGGTCCGTCGCAGGGAGGAGTATGGAACCTTATCAAACTCCAGCTCTGCTAGGATGTCTTCTCCATCTGGGGCTGTGGGGGAGGGGACATCAGTGGAGACAGGTTAGATGTCAGGACCTTCACCCTTGCAGCAGATTAAGGTTGAGTGAAAGAAATCCCACTGTGATGAAACTCTGATCAAAGCCTGGGTTTTCTACACCATCTCCACCCTGACCCCATTCGACTCCGCCCCTCCTCACCCGCTCGGTCAAAGGTGAAGATGTCGCCCTCGCACTTGGCCGCACTCTTGGGCGTGTTCGGCTCCGAACTGCAGCTGGACCGACGCCGGTTCTTTCTCTTAGGAGACACTTGATCGTCCGTGGCCGAGTCCAGATCTGCGGACAGACGGGAAACGAACATCAACCACCAGGATTGGACCTGTGTCTCCAACACGGGGTCACTGTGACGACTGAAAGCGTCTCCGCCGTCTCTGACCTGTAGAGTTCTTCCTCTTGCGGCGATAGCTGCCCAGAATGGCACGGGGCGAAGTGGCCAGGCTCTGCAGGGTGGGGGAGGGCAGAACCTCCTCAGGCCGGAACTCGGGCAGCTCCGCAAAACGCTCCTCAAAATAAACTTCTGACAGCACCCTGTAGGGGCAGCACGCACAGGTCGCCGTTAAAACAGCAGCTGTAGGGGGCGGTATAGGGCTGAAGAGTGAGACTCACTTGTCCACCGAATCGAAGGTCTTCTTCAGAGGTGGGGGGCGGGCTTTAATTTTTTTGGGCGTAGGTCCATCTTTGTCAGTCTGTGGTGGGGGTAACACTGGCTCTGAGGCAGATGACGGTGGGAGGGGTGAGGAGGGGAGCGACTCCTTCCATCCAGTCTGCCGTTAAGAAAAGGAGGAGAAAAGGAAACGCTGGGGTGGATTATTACTCACACTTGGTTTTGTCGCCCTCTACCTACAACTGCAGGAGGAACTTGAGGGCATTTCAAGGCCACTCTGTAACCAGTCCCTTTTCTGCCCCCTAGTGTACAGTCTTCTCACCTCTTTGGCTGCTGTGCTTTCTCTGCTCCTCAGTTCTGTCAGCTCTGCTGCACTGGCCCCCTCCAGGGGGGGCTCTTCAGTCAGCTGTGTGGCTGGAGAGGCCATCTGCCCCACGGGCTCCGGGTCGAAGGAGAAGTGAGTGCTGACGGCGCTCTCCTGCTCCCTGTCCTTTGCTCTGCCCCCCACCTCGTAGCTGCCCACGGGGATGTTTGCCACAGTTGCCTTGACTTTCTGGGGTGTTCTGATTGGAGGGTGGGACAGTTTTGGTGTCGCCGTCACACTTCCTGCCAATGGGAAGACAGAGACGTCAAAGAGGAACAACACGTGGCGTGAGACAGGCTGGACCGGCGAGAACGTACCAGGTGTCTGAATCTGAACTGACGGACTGCAGGGCCGCATGGACAGCACCGAGCCACTAGGAGGGGTCGCTGAGCTGCTGTTGGTGGAGAGCTGTTTCTGCCTTTCTATCTGTCTGTCTGCGTGTGTCTGCAGCTCCACCTGCCTGTCGTGCTGCCTGTCTGCCTGTCGGTCTGGGTACGGGCGCGGCGCCGTGCCCGGTGACGCCGAGTGCTTTGGCAGAATGTGTGGGGATGAGCTCGAAGGGCTGGAGACGGAGTAGACCACACTGGGGGGCAGTGCTGTCATGGAGACTGCCCCGGTTGCCATGGTGACACTAGGTGAAGGAGGGTAGAGAGCGGTGACTATCTGTCCGCCAGAGCCCGAGGCTGGAGCTGACGCGGGGGGCTGTGGAGACGGAGACGGAGCCGAGCCCAGGAGGGGGGGCTGACCTGGATGATGGAGACAGACAGACAGACAGACAGACAGACAGACAGACCCGTTCAGTCTGATGTTCACAGTAGATCAGTGTTTCCAACCTTCTTCATGCCACAATTAAAAAAAAATAAAATCTGACCCAAGGCGTCAGTGATGAAAGTCACCGTGAATAAAAGTTTCACAAAGTTTCAATGAGTCTTCACTCTCAGCCTGTTTAGTTGAAAACAACACTGATCTTTGGGCAGGAATTGAAGAAAGACACTGACAAAGATGTTCTTCAAAATGTTCTCATAATAACATATAAAAACTGCGCCCCCTGGACTTTCCCATTTCTGACCTGCAATCAGTGGTTGGACCAGGGTCTGCCCAGGGGGGGCAATAGCTGTGAAGCCCAGGGTAGCGATGGGCGAGGGCACGTACGCAGACCCCGGCACAGGTAAGGCCTGCTGGGTGGAAGAGGAGGCTGTTGTTGAGGAGACCAGGGGCAGAGTGGACGGGACTCCTGGTGTTGACTGGACGTAAGTGATTCTGAGGAGGAGGTGGAGAAACATGTTTAACAATATAGACCTACATATACAGTATATATATATATAGGAGTGTTGACCAATGTGCTCCCATGTTCTCCGCTCACAGCAGATCTATGTTGCCCATACATTAAAATCCAAACTGAAGTGTAAATGAAATAAACAATGAAACTCACTGACGGACACGTGACAACAGGCGGTACTTCAGTAAAACTGTCCCTAACCCTGTCCAGCCAATGACGTATCTACTCACGCAGCCAATCAATGTCATTGACAGCGCTCTATGTGTGAGTGTCGCTGTTTTGCAGGTTAGCATGTAGCTAACGGGGCGGCTAACGAGTGTAGAGTGTAGAGACTGTGGAGACAAATAAACGAGGATCAGACGGACGGACGTCCAGTCACAAAGACAAGAAAGAAAGACATGCGGTTCTTATAAGACGGAACCGTGGAAACAGAAGAACAAGGGGTGGAACTGGGTGAGAAAGGACTGCTCTGCAAAACATGCTGCGAAGCTAAAGTAAGAAGTGAGTTTTCGGAGGGAAAAGTGTGGATTGACACGTTGGACGTTGGATCACATTCAGCAGAAAAGTCATTTGAATGTTGTTGGACTTGTACCATGGATTGGTTGTTGTTGTCATTTGATTCTTTTAAAGCCAATAAACTTGCTATGATCCCAGGTTGCTCACACTGGTCTGCCCACACATATGAAAAGTTAGAGGCAACATTGGTGTTGACCAACCTGAGTAGCTCTGAATGACCTAATAGGGGGTTGGTTCCCTACCTGGTGGGGGCCGGAGGCAGCAGTACGGCCTGGGAGGGGGCGGAGCCTGTGGCTACCACAGCAGCTGTGCCAACAGACACAGGGAAGGGGTTGGCCGGGTGAACCGCCCCGGCCTGGGGCAGCTGGGACTGGACCACGGGCATGGGTGCAATCTGGATGATCTGGAAGGAGCAGCAGCGAAAAAGAAGTCAGATGGAGGAGGAGAGAGGAGAGAGGAGGAGAGGAGGAGAAGAGGAGAGAGGAGGAGAGAGGAGGAGAGGAGGAGAAGAGGAGAGAGGAGGAGAGAGGAGGAGAAGAGGAAAGAGGAGGAGAGGAAAGAGGAGGAGAGAAGGAAAGAGGAGGAGAGAAGAGTCCTCTGGCTCTGCTTTGTCCCCACTGACCTTGCTCCCAGCCTGAGCGCCGTTTTGGACAGGAAGAGGAGGGGCTACGATGGGGAACTGCTGAGCAGGGGCTGGTGCAGTCCGCACTGTTGCCATGGGAACAAGCATCTTCCCCTGGAGCACCGGAGACTGTGTTTGCACTGAGGTGAGTGAGGAGGAGACAGAAGGTGAGAGACTGTTAGAGGCCGACTCCCCCGACCCCCACCCGGTGTCGGGGCTCACCTCGGGTCCCCGGGCTGACCACGCCCACCGCCGGGCTGGACGTATACCCGGGCAGCGACCCCGTACCCTGCTGCTTCCCATTAGCCAAGGTCATGTGTGTGGGCGGGGCCGAGGGCAGATTGAAGATGCTGGTTGGCTGACTGAGCTGCTGGGGCGGACTCTTAGGGGTGGAGTTTGCAGAAAGAGTGGGGAGGATGTACTGCACCTGGGTGATGGCTTTAGCCCCCGGGGCAGCCATGGGGGGGGCAGGCAGAAACTGGGACTGGAGCAGGGGTAGGGGCAGCGGCCCGTTGGTTTGGTTGTGCTGAGGGGGGGCTGCGGCGGAGGGAAGGGGCGGAGGATGCGCCGAGGGGTTGATGAGCTGCACGGCAGGGTGTGCAGAGAGAGCGCCCCCTAGCACTAAATTAGTCACTACCCCACCTGGGGCAGAACTGGTTGACGAGGAGGAGAAGCACCCGCCCCCAGGGGCCGCTGCTGAACTGATCAGGAGCTGTGGCTGTTGCTGGGGTGTGTGCGACTTCCTGTCGGGTGGGTGGGGGCTGGACGACGTCCCCCCATCTCTGGGTCTGCCGGCGATGGGGAGCGGCGTGCTTATAACAGGACGCATGACGTTGGTCACCACCGTGGACGCCACCCGCGCAGCGCCTGAAGACGAGGACGGCGGGCCTCCTCCAGGGGTGGTGTTGGCAATGACCGACTGTCCAGAGGAGAAGGAGGGAGGAGCAGCCTGTGTCCCGCCCCCACCGCCGCCTGCCCCGTCCTCCCCAAACATCTCCCTGTGCTCTGCGTCTCCTCGCTCCTTCCTCCTGTGATCTGAAAAGCCCCCGCCTCCAGATCTGCCCTCGTCGTAACGTCTGGAAGGGTAAGAGGAGAGCGAGACACTCCTGCCGTGGGGGGTGTGATGAGAGGACGAGGAAGATGAGGATGCAGTGGAGCAGATCACTGGGGCAAAGACTCTCTGGGGGAGACAGAAAGAAGAGTTTTCAGGGTGAGGAGACAGACGTGACCTCTGGTCAGAAAGGTCCAGGGGAGTCACCTTCCGATCGCTCTCATCTCCAGAGACGTTGTCGCTGTCGCTGTCCGTCACTCGCTCCTTACACTTGAGGTCGATGGAGTTGCTGGTGTAGGGGGGGTCCTCTGTGGACAACAAAGACAAACTCTACTCTTCAAGGAGGGTCCGGGGTGAGGGGGGGGGTCAGCTCCACTCCTGTCACTTCTTGTGAGGAGCGTCGTTAGCTTCATGTTTAAGAAATCTGTTCTTTGTGAATTAATTTCCCTCCCGGCGTAAAATAAATGATTGTAGATTGTAGATCTAGATGATGTAGATCTGGATGTTTGTTTTGCATGAAACACTTGAGAAACTCTTTCAAAGTTACATTTATTTTAACAGATTCATCAGGGGGGTCCAGATACAGACGCTTCTCCTCCCATCATCTGGTTTTACAGAAGATGACACAGAAGTTCACCAGGACAACACAACACAACACATTGGAGCAGAGAAGAAGGCCACCACAGTCATCATCAGCCTCAGCTGAGCCGAACAGTACGGCAGCACATCAGACACGATCCCCACCTGGAGGCGCTGTTTTAAAGACAGACCATAACAACGACAACAACAACAACAACACCTTAATGAGCCTCACCGATCACATCATCATCTCCCTCTTCTTCACAGATGACCATGCGCTCTTCATCACTTGTCATGTCCTCACTGACCCCCCGCTGGGAACGGGACAGAGTTGGGACATGAAGACTGGAGAACTGGGGGCCACCCTCCCCACACATCTGAAACCAGGAGGGCAGAACAGGAAGACGCAGGGAATTAGACTTCAGTTTCACAAGTGTCCAATGTTCAGTCCCTCTCCGGTGGTTGCAGATCTACGTGGCAGTAGAACTGGGTCTCACCTGGGCCAGTTCTGCCAGGGCCTGGGTGTTTCCCCGCTCCAGGCTGTGCATGGCACTTTGGGAGAAGGCTCTGGGCCGGGTCAGCTGAACTCCAGGACCTTCTCCTGCACTCCTCTCGGGCACCAGGACTGAGCTGACCCCCTTCAGCTCCACAGAGTGGGGCTCTGCTGGGAGGAGTGGGCAGAACCAGATCAGTGCTGAGCTGCGAACACGGTTCAGACACTCGTCGTGTGCGTTTCAGTACAGACCCGTGGACTCAGACATGCTCCTCTCCCTGATGTCTTTGCCCCCTGGGATGCCCCTGCCCTCAGAGCTGGACTTCTTCCGGTCTTTGTTGCACCACTTCCAGTCCGGATGGGCCTTGAAATGAGCTTCTTTCACCTGTGTGGGAGGCAGAGCAGTCCAGATCACATGACATGTTGGGTCAGGGTGTAACAGTTCTCCTCCGGTACCAGCGTACGTACCTGGAAGGCCAGATCGTGGTACTTCTGTTTTTCCTTGGGCCCCAGAGCGTACCACCACTCCCCCAGAATCTTGCTCACGGTCCTGTTGTCCTGGTTGGGGTGTCTCTGGTGCACAAGCGCTCGGTGACGCTTACTGAAAATCATGAATGCATTCATGGGTCTTCTGATGTGGTCCTTCTCCCTCTGAGTGAGGACAAACAGACATCGGACCTGTGAGTGAGTGGAAGCGGTGGAAAGATCACACTTCTGTCAGAGAGCGCAGGGAAACACACCTTTCCGGGACTGCTCTTGTCTCCGTCTTTGGGCAGAGCGCTGAGGGACTGAGTGCGTCTCTTCACCGGGGACGTGGAGAGGGGCTGCTCTGGGACCACTCCTGGGAGGAAGCTTCAAAGGACAAAGAACTCTGGTCAAAAAAAAAAGTGTTCAGCAGAAGAACAACACAGACAGGGGACAACTAAAAGTTTTAACGTCTGAGATGAGAAACCCTAAGACTACCAAGTTCAAAAATCTGTTCTCATAGTCTCTGCTCAGGGACACTTCAGGGTCTGTCCCTCCAACTGCGACTCTGGTTGCTTTACTCAACGGTACCAAGAGAACGAGGACAAACTGCTTCCTTAGGGACAGACAGACAGATGGAGGAGGTGCACTAACGGGTCATCCACGTCGCTCTCCGTCTCGCTGTCCGGTCGCTCCCTTGCTGCCTCCGCCCTCTCCTTCTCTGGGGGAGGTTCATCAGAGGACGGTGTTGGTCGGGATGGAAGACCTCTTTCTACGGTGGGAGGAGCCTCGGGTGGCTCCTGGGGTGACGCTGCCACCACCTGACAGTCTGGGGTAAAACACATCACTGTTACAGCTCGGTTCCCATGAAGATACAACTACAACAAAGAACCTACCTGACTTTAGACCGGCTGCCTGGGGGTGGCTGACTGGATGCTGGCCCTCCCCTGGCTGAGAGGAGGACTCTGGTTGGGTCGGGGCCAGAAAAGGGACCAATGAGTGCCAGGGAAAGACTGGAACCGACCGGGGCTCCACATTGGTCCACACTGAAAGGGAAGACGAAAGAATTACCACGTGGACCCGTCAGTCACATGACAGGCACGGACCCGATCAATGACACCAGGAACCAGATCTGAACTGCAACCACCTTCTGGTGGACCTGGTGCGGTTCAGAAGAACTTGGATGAGAGGTGAAACGTTTTCCAAAAAACCGACTGTCCAGTTGTCTAACTAGACTCTTTAACCTTCAGAAGATTAGGTGGTTGACTGGCTGAAGGAGCAGTAGAGCTGGAGGTGGACCTGTCTTTGTCTCACTGAGCTGAGCTGATAATCAAACAAACGACCTCTCATCTAAACCTGGACCTTCAGAGAGGTTGATGGTTGAAGTGCATCTGTACCAGAGGACTCTCCGTTCTTGGGGGAGAGCGGAGCAGACAGACAGGTAGAGATACAAAGACACATTTGACATAATCTGGGGACAAAAAGGAGACTGGTTGGTGGAACGGAAACTGACCAAACATGCTGAGTCCTTGGCGCAGATACTGTGGGTTCTCTGAGGAGAACATGATGCCGATGAGGAGGAAGATGAAGAAGAATAGTCCTTGATGGTCCTCACGAGAGTCAACAACGTCCTTTAGAATCCTTCCACGCGAACATCAGCGACACTCCTGCGACCCCGCAGCCGCTGCATCTCCACAGGTTGCAGTCATTGTTCACGACGATTACTGCATCAGCCCGGGGAGTCACGAGGGGCTTCGGAACCGAGTCTGAATCCGGCGCGAATAACGTTGTCAGCTCGAGTCCATTTCACCCAATCGCAGAATGCCGCAACCACACGACGGAGCCAGCGGACAAAATGTACTACAATCGATCAGAAGAGTGGACGGAACCTCAGCTCGGTCTGGAGCAATGCAGCAGCCGGTGGTGGACCCACGGATCCGACGGCCGCGGTCGACTCCCAGCCCTCTCCCCCCTCTGGTCTAATTACCCCCGATGCCCCCGATCTCCCCGTGTTTGTTTACATTAGTACAACAGCTCGGCCAGCAACGGGTTAACGAGGCCTGTGTCCGCCGCGGCCTGGATTAACACCTGCTGCCGGTTAATGCGCAGTCTTCCCGGACCACGAGAGGGGGCTGCAGTCAGACAGGTGTGGAGGTGTGGGGGGCAGAAGCGGTGTTATCGATCACCCGCTGCTCCACAGCACTGCAACAAGCAAACGAGCGCGATCGACGCAAAAGTGATTAATCAACCCCCTGCTGCTCTGATTGGCTCCTTATCTCCAGCACGTGTGTCCCGGTGCCTTCATTTCACGTTAAAACCCTCCGATCTCCACGGTGGAAGTCCCGGACTGGTCTAGCCGTCCACAGCCTCGGCTGCACGGCTCCAGATTGGACCAGCCTCTCGGGAACGCCCCTGGTCGTGCACCAGGAGATCACTCCTTCTCATCTCCACTACAGAGGTGGACGAGCACGGCGTTCACTTCCACCAGTCAGTCAGTCGGTCGGTCGGTCGGTCGGTCGGTCGGTCGGTCACCCACTCAGTCACCGAGCCCTTCGAACCCTGCACCTGTCTGGACACAGCTCACCTAGGATCGAGTATCGATCCACCGGGGTTCCAGTGAGTTTCCTGGGCATAGACAGATGAGGCGGCTCGTAAATCTGGTGCATTCATCCATCACCCGGACTCAGACACTCCTGCTAACCATTAGCTCATCGGTGTAGACGGTACTATCTCCTCTCATGACCTGAACCAGCAGCACAGACACAGACACAGACACAGTCTACAGCGCGGCCGTGGACGCGAACACGACGTGAAGGCTACTAGCCCCAGTCAGCGGGCACAGAATCCAGGATGAACCGCAGTTGGGTCTTCAGAGCTCCGCTCACTCTCTCCTCAGACACTAAGGCTGTCTGGGTGCTGGAGCCGACGGAGGGCGGGAGTTCAGGGAGAGGAGGACGGAGACCGTCGGTGAGGCTCCGTCTCTCGGTCCGTCCGTCCGGAACAGGTTAGCTGTAGCCTCTCCGCTCGGCGCGAACAGCGTCCAGACCGCTGAGACGGACGTGAGAAGTTAGAGACGATGTGTTCGGCTGAAAAAGTCCTCCAGCGGCCGCTCCACAGCTCCCGGGCCGGGCCCGTTCCCTTTTCTGCGCCGCTGTCTTGCTCTCGGAGCCTCGGCCCTCTCTTTCTCGCTCCCTCCCTCTTCCTCTTGTTGTAAACTGGGCTTCTGTGCCCCCCACCCTCTCCCCCCGTACTCGTCTCCCTCCCCCCTCCTGTCCTGTCAACCTCGCCCAGCCTTGTCCCGCCCTCGCTGCGAGCCCGCGGCGCTCATTCGCCGGCGCGGAAACCCGTCGCGTATCGTGATTGGTCGGTGTGTGCAGTGGAATGTCAGTCATATGCAAATATTCCCGCCTCTTACACGACACCACCTGCTGTCAACACAGCGTCTGACCCAGTCCTGCGGCCGACTCCACTGTCAGATCCGTTTACACAGAAACACACGCTGAAGTCCGTGTCAACCGTCCCGTGTGTTCTTCATCGAACTCCATCCGGCGGTCGTTGGCCCGGGAGTCGTAGTAAAGCTCGAGTGACACAAGAATCCACCAACCAGACATCGACACTCAAATATAGGCCAACGAGTAGCCGGACAGAAATCGGAGAAGAGCCCGCCTCCACCCAATGCTCTGCGCCAGCGTGTAATGCCCATTTAAGACCGTCAGATGTAGAGGGGCGCTGTGGAGTCGTCATCATGGAGTCGTTGTTTACTTGCCACGCTGCCTGGCTCTTTGTAAAGAAAGGCCATGAGGGCGGCCCTGTGATGGACGGATGACAGCGCACTACCACACTCGCCCACTAGGGGAAGAGTGAAGGTGATCCTGACCAAATCACAGACTAATTACGTCTGAGTTTCTGTGTGTGGTCTGTGTTGACTGGACTGAAGTACAGCCACACAGAGGAAGACAAAGAACGTAGGGCAGGAGAGCAGGGGCAGTTAGAAGGCAGGGGGAAATGGGTGGAACGGGCAGAGAGTGGAGAAGCAAAGAGTAAAAATAGATGAAGAGTCATTTCAGCAAAAGAGGCGGAGGGTGGAGGTGGGTGGAGAGAAATCAACTTGTGAAAACCAAACTTCTCCTAAAGGGAGGAAGGGTGTGGGGGCCAGAGGAGGAGGCGGAGAGAGAGAGACAGAGAGAGAGACAGAAAGAGACAGAGGGTTCAGTAAAACTCAGCTGTGTAAAAATATCCCAACAAAGACAAGGTAAGGTGTAGAAGTTGGACAGAAGAGTCCAGTCCTCCTCACTCCACCACCACAGTCCAACAACAACAACAACAACAACAACAACAACAACTACAACTACACTGGGACTGATTTAACGACTACCACAGTCAGCAGTTAACCCTCTCACTGCTGGTCCAAACACTTCAACACAACAACTTGTGTCTAAGAGGCAGCGGCTCAGAGACTATACGTCCTTCACAGGGAAGGTCATGGGTTCTGATCCCATCCGTGCTGCTTGATTTTGTGGTCACGGGGAAACATCTCAGCCGAACCTGCAGTAACACAGATGAGCTGTAGATGTCAGAGAAAACACGTTTACTGCTGTGGTGCAGCAGACGAGAAAACCCTTCGTCCCTGGTCTGTGTCTGTCTGTGCAGAACCCAAAGGGTTGACTGTCATAACGATCGCATTATGTTCAATGGCGCCACCTATCAGAAGGTTTCTGAATGGAAATCAATCTACAAAAAAACCAAAAAAACCACAATAATGAGTTCTCACAGCGACAGCTGGTCAGTGGAACAGAGCCGGCAGCAGGAGGACCACTGGGGCTGACACACCTTCAGAATATGAACTGCTGGGAGACACAGGTCCATGAAACAGACCGGGCTGAACTGAACCGGTCTGTGTAGGTGTTCAGCAGTTTCTATCTTCCTGCACATCACTCAATAATTCCCTCCAAATAAAAACTTTTCCTGCTCCTCATTCTCCTCCTTCTCCTCCTACTTGGTGGCCCTTCAGTGAAGGAGGAACACCTTCTTCACGCTCCCTCCTGTCCCGTCTCCATCGTCCCATTATTTACCCCGGCCCCCTCCCACACACACACAAACACACATACACCCCAACACACCATTTGCTCGGTCCAATAATAACTTCACCCACTGTTCCGTCGCAGTTACCATGGCAACAGCTATGTTGGGCACATGTAGCCGAGCGGCTCTGAGCACAGCCAACAACAGTCACATCTACATGGGAAGATGACTGAGCACAATATAGTTGTCATTCAGTGATGTGAAGAACACCTTCACTACGAAGTTACTCTTCACCTCTGATTAACGTGATGACGTCAGCAGACTCAACTCCCCCACAGCAACAGTGACACTGGCACACATCAAATAGAGAGCCGAGTCATTCTACCCCCTGTGAGGACACGCGTAATATGCAACTTTGGCCATTTGGGGGCAGTATTAGTCTGCAAACGTCGGAGATGACAGGCGAAGTGGAGGAGGTGAGGGAGACGAGGGAGACGAGGGAGAGGTAAGAAGACCACGGTGATTCCAACCAGTGAAGGAACGCACGGTGACTCAGAGTGGAGGAGGATGAACACCTCTGAACTTCACACGCACGCGCCTCTCTGTCTCTGTCTCTGTTTCTGGGAACACCAGAATCCAGAATCCATCTGAGAATCCCTCGCTGGTGAGCGCTGGCCAATCACAGACGAGCTGGCCGTGGCACGTGACCTGTGTGGTTAGTCTGGTGGTGCGGCGATGATCCAGAAGGCTGTGGATCCAGATGTGGTTGTTGCCATGGCCCGGGAGGATGCAGCGCTTTAAGCGTTACGTAAAACTAGGAAGGGAGGGAGCGGGGATGTTATTCCCGGGTATCCGTATCCGGGTAGACCAGGGTGGAGTGGAGTGGAGTGGAGGGAGGAGGAGAGGAAGAGGAGTCGCTGCAGTACGATGGTTCAAAGGGTAAAAAAAAACAAAAACTGTGCAACGTTTGGGGGAAAAAAAGGAATAAAAAACACAGGTGACACCGATGACGGTGTCAGTCAGAGAGTCAGTCAGTCAGGAATGGTTGAACAAAGTCCCACAGACCAGGACCAGGTTTAAGAGAGAACAGTGCTGGTACCATTCTGCTCACCAAGCAGGTTCTCATGAACCAGAACATCAGTGATTCTGGAGGAGAACTTAAACAGAGTGGAGCAAGTGGAGGTTCTGGTCCGAGATGGACCTGAGATGGTGTCCCTGTAGAGACTGAGCTGGTCCCCCTTGGACTAAGGATGGATTAGTCCAAAGTGACAGACTGATCTTTGACCTCTGTTCTTCACCTCAGAAGAACAGACTGATGATGATGATGAGGATGAACTGACAAAACAAATTATTCCCACAAAGGAATAAAGTTATCATCACATTAGATTTTTATGAATTATTCCCAGGACCATGTCATTATTGACATGATTGAAGACACACACACACTCACACACACACAGCATTGTTTCACACTCTCCTTCTGTCTCCTCAGAAACACACACACACACACACACACAGACACACACACTCTCCACAAATCATGGTCTCGATGAACAGATATTATTACAACAACAATGAAAACCTATTATTATTATTGTAATCATTATTCTTTTTATGACATTGTGTGACACAGTGAGTGAGGATTGTGGACGCCTGTTTACAGGAGACCATATGGGCCAACAGCATGTAGGCTGCCTTCACCGCGCAGCCAAACGGACCGGCTGTGACTGGGTCCAGTGACCAGAACCCTGGACGACCTGGACTCTGGTCAGTCTCTAACGCAAACTAATCTGAACAGCCAGGTTGAGGAGTTAACGATCTGATCAGTTGGTAAATAAGAGAAAATAATTAAAGAGACGTCCAGTGGACAGTCCCACAAACTGGAACATCGTCCACAGGAAGACAGCACAGGCACACCTGAGAGACAACAGGGGACGACCAGAAGAGAAACTCGTATATATAATTTGACATTTATACACAGTATATACAGCGATCATATATAACATGTATAAATATATAGATTAGTGCTGTGCAAACTATTCGTTTTGGATCGGTTATTCGTCTGTGACCTACACGATCCGAGTGCACCGACCCGAACGATCGATAATGAGGTTCGGATTTATGCACGTGGATCGGTTTCCTGCTCCGTGGCCCCGTCAACGAATTACGTCAGACATAAGCGACATTGGCCGCTTCCGCCCACTAGAGCGGCGAGCCAATAGACACGTATGAATCTATTTACACATGTCTGATTGGAGGTTGTGTTTCTATGGGGGTGTGAACTGTGACGTGGGCTGATTTGATTGGACTTCAGGTGAAGGTTAGTAGTTCAATCCAAGGTTTGGACTTCATTTGGTTTTTCAAGAAGGATGGAAAGATGGATAAAAGCAACGCCATTCACCGACTCTGTGACAATGGACTACACTGGAGGTCCAACAAACCTTAGCAGTCACCCAGAGAGACGGCAGAGTGGGACTGATGACTAGGTGACGGGGACGGGGACGGGGACACTGGCAGGAACGGCCAATAGTCAGAGGAGCGGACAGAATAAAATACTAAAGTTTTTCCAACAGCAGTTCTGCAATAACTGGGCAAAGTCCAAGGCAATAATTGAATCTATGGCTGGTTATGTTGTGACAAACAATGTCCTGTGAGACAGTCAGTCTGGGGACAGGAGTGATGTCTGCAGCTAAACCTTTCTACAACTGTAGGCATGGAGAGTCACCTGAGAATGGAGATAAAATACTAATTGTCCATCAGTATAAATATCTTGGCTTCATATGAGACAGATCACAGCTCTGCTTTAAAGGACATGTTGACAAATTAGGTAAAAAAAAAAAAAAAAAAATCAACTTAAATCTTAGGAGATGAAGCTGGAAAATATATGTGTTGTGTTCTTCTTGTCTTCAACATCAAGTCCAGGGGACAGGGGACAGATGGAAACTAATTCTTTCTTATTCAACCATGTGTTTATGAAATTCCATTCACACCTTTTAAATAAACTAGACTGAGACTAAAAAGACTGGCAGCTGTATAATGTTGTTGGGAGCAGAGTTGCAATTTTTTTTCCAAGATTAAAAAAACGAATCGGATTGAACTGGATCGAACGTTTAATGTTTTTTTTCATGAATCGTTCCTGAATCGGATCGCAGCTTATGAATGGAGATATGAATAGGATCGTTATGTAAGTGAATCGTCACACCCCTAATATATAGTATATGTATATATATGAAATTATTTATATAAAGTAGAAACATTTCATACCATATACAGCACACGTTGGTGAAAATAAATTCCCCAGACTCAGTAGTGATGTCAGACCTTCTGACTATGCAGATCTGATGAGGGGGTGATGGGGCTTTGGTCTTCAGTCATAATATATAGATGTTTGTTGACTTTGATACTGAAAATATTGAGAACTGAGATATTGTAACTGTCAAGTTCTCATGTTGTAAGTTTTTCTTGTAAACAATGAAAAAACAATGTATATATATATATATATATATATATATATATAATACATTTGTCTGTGTCTGTTTAATGCAGCCACAAAAAAACACTAATAATTGCTGAAAGTATTTTAAATTGTGTATTTTTTTGTAATTGTGTGTCTGCATCACTTTACATACTTACCTATGTATATTTAGTGTCCCTTTTAGCCACATTTATACTGTATATATGTATAATCTGCCATATGTTTTACACTGAAGCTGAATGGTTATGTAAAAGCAACATTTCAGAAATATTTCCTACGTACGACATCACAGACTGTAATGTAATATCACAGTATTATACTGTCTTGATGACTGAGAATCTCCACAACAAACTGTAACATTGTCCTAATGACAAGGTCAAGAGGTCATCTGATCATTTCACCAGGAAGTGAAATATACTGTACATAATATTCAAATACATGAGGATATAACACAATACGACATATGATTATGTAACACAGAGCCGGCAGTAGCTGAACTCACCCGTGCCTGGACGACCCATGATGATGTCCTTCCGTGGGACAGGGTGAAGGTTTTCAGCTGGAAGTATCAGGGGCAGCAGGGCAGTTGGAGACGGGTGACAAGGAACCGGTTGTTGGACCTCGCCACCGAACACCGTGGCCCTGTTCTCCCCTCGATTGGTGGAGATATTCGTGCTACTTGGTGGTGGAGCCGTGGATATTGTGCTGACAGCAACCGACAGTGCCTGAAGTGGGGTGACGGAGGTGTCGGAGGTGGGGAGGGAGGAAGCTGATGGGGACACCAGCACCAGAGTCTGGGCAGCGCTCCTCAGTAGGATGGTGCCATTGGGTACTGTGGCTGTAGCGGCGTTAATTGGGACGGGAACCTGTAGTCCAGAGATGGGCTGTGGGTTCAGAGGTGCAGAACCCATGTCTTTCGGTGTGGTGGTGTCAGTGCCACCCTCCGGTCTGCACTCTCGCCCCCTCCCTACGGGGCATTCAGTAAATTTTGCCAACGGGACTTCAGGATTCCTCACAATGACAGGAGAGTCGCGTGAGTTCTGTTGAGCAACAGGGCCCACACGACGGGGTCCTCCATCAGAACCGATGGGAGAGGGTGGAGCTGGAGATACCAGCAGAGGAGGAGGAGAGACAGCTGTGGAGGAGGGTGGTCTACTGGAGGATGGAGTAGTCACCCCTCTGGGTCGGGAGAACGTGGATGTGTGTGCGTGAGGGTGTGAGGCTGATGTCTGGGGGGACAACACCCTGAAGGAGTTGAGGTCTCCCTGCTCCAGCTCTGTCTTGTGTGAGTAATCATGATGATGCGACGAAGCGGGTGGAGGAGCATCTGGCTTTCGTTTGCTGGGGCTCATGGGGACCGTAAACGTCAGGTTGCTGCTGAAGGAAGGCTGGATGCCCAAAGTTTGTTTCTCCTTCTCTGTTGATTTAGAGCCCCCTCCCCCTGTGCCACTGGACTGTCTGTGTCTCCTGTGTTGGAGGACCGGGGAGAAGTTGGCTGGCCTGAAGCCAAAAAGCGGGGACGGTGAAGGAGAAGGGGCGGGAGAGAAGGGAGACTGGTTGGAGGTGGGGGAGAAGGAGGGCGTTCCAGAGCGGGAGCTTCCCAGTGACACCAGCATGGTGGCTGCCTCGCACTCGTCAAAGTCAAAGCGTGAGGACAAGTCATGGGGCAGGAGGGATGGCAGCACCAGGCGAGGTCTGGAGTCTCCTCTGCTGCTGGTTTCACTGCTCTCTCTGGACGTCTCATCCCACTCAAACTCACTACTTGCTCTTCCCCGCAGGTCAGACGGGGTTACCATCCCAGAACTGCCGCCCCCACCTCCACGCTCACCCCCTGCTGCCTCCATCTCTTTGGTCCTCATGGATAGGTGTCGGGAGCAGTATCCTCGACGCTGGGACTCCTTCATGCAGCCCTCCCTGGAACACAGTCTTCTCCACTGCTTACCATTGAACTTCTTCCGAATACCGTTAGGGGTGCACACCACGTCACCCTTCTTGTATTTCTGCTGAGCCAATGAGAGCGGAGTCCTTGAGCGAGAGGAGGTAGAAGAACCCCCACCAGATGTAGGAGTTAGGTTTTGGGTTGGAATGGGTTTGGATGGAGGTAGGTTTGGAGTGGTACCAACCATTTCAGGTGCTGGTGCTGCAGGGGAAGGAGGTGGATGAGGGCTAGCTAAAGCAGTGAGGTGTGGTGGCCGCGGACCCTGTACTATGGACAGATGGGGGGCGGAGGAAGGGTAACCCGTCGACTTGGGAACGATGTGTCTTTGCTGAGGGGTGAGGGTATTTGTTTTTGGAAAGGCTGGGAGGCCCGTGTTAAACCGCGACACCTCCATGTCCTCCTCAGGAGTACCTGGCTGTTTCTGTCTCTGTCTGTCCAGGAAGTCTCCCTCGTGGCCAACAACGGTGACGGTGCCTACAGTAGAAGTCACCGGGGAAGAGTAGCAGGGTGGATGTTTGTTTCCATAGGATTGGGTAAAACTGTGGCCTAACCTTGCTACGTCTCCCAGAACCCCCATACCGATACTTAACTGGCAAACTTCCCTTTCAACCTCCATCTCCTCCCTCCTTTCCCTCTCCTCCCGTTCCCTCTCCATCTCATCCTCCTTTGCTTTGCCACCCTTGAAATCAGTGACTTCCCACGGAGGCGTGAGGAGCCTGAGGCTCTGTCGAGACACCCAGACAGGTTTCCCTTCACCTTTATCGCCTGACGCCCCCAGATCGTCCCTCATCTTTTTGTCCTCAGAAAGGAGGACCTCATAAGGAAATGACACCCCGGGGTGGGGGTCCACCTTGGTGATAACCCCCTGCCTGTACAGCACTGCACCATCATCCTCTTTACTATAAGGCACACACACTGGAGTCCCCTTTCTTACAGGTGCCAGGCCAGGGGGGGGTGCATCCAAAATAATCTCCACGCTGTCATCATCTTGGGGCGATGACGTCACCTCGGATCCACTTCTGAAAGGGTATCTGACCACTGCTTTGTCATCCTGGAGCTGGACTTCAACAGTGCAACCACTGACCTGACAAACAACCCCAGGCCTGAACCAGGGGCTCTGATTTCCTGAGTCTCTCTCCGTCAGCCCTCTGTCGAATGCGCCTGCGTCCTCGCTCTCCACCCGTCTGTGGCGAGCGAGGACTCTTTGGTTCTTCAAACCTTTTGCCACAGTTTCAGTTAGCCCCAGTGAAGAACTGGTCTCCTGTGGGACGGAAACATTTTGTGGAGCACGGATGCCGTGTCCTGTCTGAGGAAGAGGGCTAGACCCCGGGGATTCCAGTCCGTCCAGGTCAGCTGAGTGCTCGCTGGCCGTGTCAGTGGATGGCGAGCGCACAGAGTTGGGGACCGCTTCGGACTCACTTTCTCCAACTTGGGCCTCTTTGTCCAGGGCGTCCACTGTCCTAATGGCCCTGTCTTCCACGGAGACACAACAGTTTTGTTCTGTAGCACTGACATCCACAGTTAGCACTGATGGCTTATTACCTGAGCTATTGGAACTGTTTTTATGGCTGCCCCTACAAACCACCAGGCTGTTGCTTTCACTTGTGGTCTTCATGTTAGCACTAACACCTATGCTACTCTTTATGGTATCACTGATATTGTTAATATTCCTAAAATTATTACTGGCTGTATTTGCTTCATCACAAATACTGCTGCTAATATTGCAGTGGCTGTTGTGTGTAAGTGCAGGCTTAGAGGTAGAACAGGTAGGTAGGACGTTAGCATTTGCAAAGTGCTCATATGCGTATTTTTTCTTAGGAACCCGAGCCTTAAACGTAGCCGTTTTCCTACTGGAGACCGAGCCCAGACCAGGAGTGGGGTTGGTGGACGGGGCAGGGATGGCTGTGGACAGTGATGATGCAGTGATTATTCCCACAATCTCCTCCTTTTCTGTGTCTTCCACTGCCTGTTTCCCGCTCTTCTCCACTGACCCCCCAGATTTCTTCGTCTCCTCCTTCTCCAGATTGTTGCTGTTCTTGACTGGTTCTTGGTCGGAGTCGGTCGATGTGGGCGGGTTGGGCTTGTGTGCGGAGGGAATGTTGGGAGTGTGCTGCAAAGTCTTTGCTCTTTTAGGGTCTTTGTCCTGGAGGGGTCGAGGGCCTCCTCTCCTTCTTACTCCTCTGCCTCTTGTTAATGTGGGAGAGCGCCCCCTGTGCTTCTTCATCGGTCTCATCTCTTCTCTGTGCGTTACCAACTCCTTCACTCCGTTAAGGCACTCCGACCGTCTCTCCTTCTTCTTCTCCTTCTCTTGTCTGGCGTGGGGAGGTGCGGGGGTCTGGACGGGCAGGAGGGAGAAAACACAGGTCGTCAAAAAGGGAAGTTAAGATGATGTCATCATCAAGTCACATGTCCCGCTGTAGGACACACAATGACCTATGAATACCACCAGTCCATGTTTCCATAGATAAATAGATAGAACTTCATGAATCCCTCAGGAGAATCCTCCAGGACATCATGGCTCCAGCAGCAGAAGCAGAGTTTGTCAGTAGGTCAGCAGTGTTGGTGTAATTCATTTAATTTGAAATAATATTTCACTCTGACAATATCATCGATATGTTGAGTTATATTTTATTATATTGTTGTCTATCTTGGTGTGTATATAAATATATATATATACATACATATAGGCAGATATACTGTACATACAATATATTGTTGTTGTTGTAATAACTAAGAACTAACTAACTAACTAGGATATTTTATTGACAGTCGACCCATTAATTAATTAGAAATAAATACATAAAATATACATTTATGGAAGATACATGTATATTAAATACATGCAGTATTTGATACAGTATTATTTGGAAATAAACATCATGAGCAGAAAACACAGGCTCAACCCGGGGGGGGGGGGGTCGTTTTGTCTGTTTTTAGTTGTAAATTTCTAAAATGTAATTTTCTACGTAAAATCACATCATCATCGAGAGACAGAGGCGGGCAGTGAGAGAGAGAGAGAGAGAGAGAGAGTCCACGGATGGTCACGTCAACAGTCCAGTCTCACTGTCGTCCTTCCTTTCCCAGTCATTCCCAGTCATTCCCAAAAAACAGGAGTGGTAATTCCTGCTATGATGCACCAAAAATGAGAGAAAAGAGAGGTCGGCCCACACACACACACACACACACACACACACAGCTCAGCCTGGTAGTAACGTCTCCATCTTATAACCAGAGCAGTGCTGCGGTGTGTGTGGAGCAGACCTCCGCCCCCAGACCACCCCCACCCAAAGGTTGAACAGTTGAACTCATGCTGGAGTGAGCATCAACTCCAGCATGAGTTCAACCTCTGGTCAGTGGCCCGGCTGAGGTCAGGAGGGTCAAAACAGTCAGATATGGAGTGACAACCACAGGACTAAAGACTGGAGAGACCTGAGTTCCCCAGGTTCTAGTCAGGATTTAGAGAGGAATAAAAGAATCATAATATTTCAATTGAGGATCAATGTTTTTTCCTGCTTCTAAAATGTGTCTCTTCATCGCTGTGTTGTCTGAAGATGACAAAAATAAAAGGAGAGGCCGAGCAGCAGCAGCAGCAGCAGCAGCAGCAGTGGTCTCCACTGGAGGTGCTTCTGTCCAATGAAATCAATTAATGGTTGAGATTTGATGACCTCATCAGCTGGACAGAACCATCAGGTCTGTGTCAGTGCTGCCACACAACAAACATGGTCAAACACCTTGAACATCTGGACACCAAAGTGCTCCTTATTCCTCATGAGCTCAAACACAGCGTTCCAGGGTTGATGTGGTTCAGAAAAAAAAAAAAAAAAAAAGAAAAACCATCGTCTTGTTACGACCATCACAGAATTCTCCACATCTCCACAGACAGAGACCATAAACGTCCACGTCCCCTCCTGGACCAGGAGAGGACGGACTGAGGACTCGGCTGTCCTCAGTGAAGTCATTCACATATTTTCAAATCTCTTCTCTCCTGAACCAATGATAAGAATCAGAACCAGAACTGAAGAAAGGAAAGAGCTGTGGACACACACACACACACACACACACACACACACAGTGAAACCTGGACCATCATCAAAGGTCCAGTTCAGTCCAGTCAGGCCCACCCTGACCCTCTGTGTCAGGTCAGCTGACTGGTCTTCACTCAACGCTGCATCTGCACAAACACCAACGTGTGTGTGTGTGTGTGTGTGTTCAGCAGACGCTGCAGCTGATTCTCCACTGAAGGCATTTCATGGCAGCGAGCAGGACATGGATGGAGAGACCTGAGGACAACGAGAGGAGAGGAACGAGGCGACGATTAAGAAGAAGGAGAAGAAGAACGTGGTGGCGGCGCAGCTCAGTACGGGCCTCGGAAAAAGTGGCGTCTGTGCCCTTAAAGTGGGTCAGGAGAAAATGTAATCACAGATGAACAGGAGAAAAGTCCACACAACTCCAGGTGAAGGACCAGACCACGGTGGGCACGACGGCAGACCAGAAGGGAGAGACGGTGTGTGAGACGGTGTGTGTGAGACGGTGTGTGTGAGAGTGTGTGTGGTGACAACCGTAGGTGTTGATGCTGTTGTATTTACCGTCACCCTCTTAAAAGTGTTACCAATCATTTTCTATTAGAAAAATTGTACGATTTTTTTATTTTTATTTTTTTGCCTAAATCACCTCAACATCCCGGTCGAACCCAACTGACCCTTCAGTATAAAAGGACACAACAGTGTGTTTCCAGAAAAATCTGAAAATGTCCATTATTTTAAGAAGGTTGACATCTATGTATAAATATATATACGTATATGGTCAGTGGGCCTCTGCAGAGGTCTAGAGGTCTAGAGGTTTTCACGACATCAGGAGACTCTTTCAGTGTCGCCAGGATCAGACCATGATCGACAGGACCAACCCAGGAGGTCCAGGTCGGACGGGACCCTGAGAGCTCTGGTCAGGGACGGGCCGGCTGCAGTTCTGCTGATTCTCCCCTGGACTCTGACCTTGTCAGCAGCAGATGTGATCCTGAGAACCAACATCTGGTCCTGAGGTGACACCAGCTCAGCCCAGCTCAACAAAATCCTTAAGGTTTGACTTAAACGTGTGGCTCGGGGGCTCAGGGTGTACAGGTGAATGAAGCCGGGAAGAGTGTGTGTGTGTGTGTGTGTGTGTGTGTGTGTGTGTGTGTGTGTGTGTGTGTGTGTGTGTGTGTGAGGAAACAGCGATCCTCCTCGACCCTCGGAGCCGCGCAGACTCTGGAGCAGCGGTTGTTCTGACCGTGGATCAGTCGTTCGGTGGTTCGGTCGGTCGGTCGGTCAACCTGCCGCTGATCCACGGTAACAAACAGAACTAAAGGTTTTGATGACGTCGACCGCAAAACCCGCCGTTTCTTCCCACCAAGTTTTCATTTTTTTCCGTGGTGAATAACCCGAACCCCCGGTGTCCGTGTCCCGCTGTGGTCGGTGTCTACCGTCGGTCGTAGTAACAGCAGTAGTAGTCGTAGTAGTGGAAGTGTTGTCTGTAGTAGTCGTAGTACGCAGCAGACAGCTGCCCACACCGGGACACCGTCCACCGCGGCTCGGTCCACGGACAGACCGGTACCGACCGTCAGCTCGCGTTGTTTATTCTTCTCTAACTACGTGAGCGCTGAAACACGGGGAAACTGAGGCGGAGGAAGAGTGTCGAACAACCGCCGTGACAGCGACCCGTCAGACGGAAGATGCTGGAGCCGCTGTGACTGCGGTAGAAAAAAAAAAACAAAACTAAACAACAAAACAACAACAACAACAACAGTGGAGAAAGTTTGAAGGCTGTTCCAGACTCCCTCCCTCCCGCCTCTCGCTCCGTGTCTCCGGGACGGTGACCGGAACCGAGCAGTGAGAACCGGTGAGGTCCGGAACAAACTCTCCTTCCCTGAAGATACACACAACACACCGAGGCTCGGCGTTATTTCCACGGGAAACTCACCTCAACAGAAGCCCTTCTCTGGGACGGGGGCAGATTCACGGCCTTGTTGTGCTGACCACGGTAACATCCCCGGACTGTCGACGGCCTCACTCCTCACTTTTACTCGGCAAAACATGTCTTTCCCCCCCGCACAAACTCAAACAAGGACGTAAAAAAACTACCGCTCTGCTTTTCCCACTACAGTCACAAAATGGTGAATGAACCACTAGCAGCTGGACCGGGCAACCAATCAGAGGTGGCTGACAGGTACAGTAGCCAATCGGCGCCGGCGACAGAGATTAGTGGGCGTGGCCTGCTGTCATGTCGCCGTAGATTGACAGACAGCGGCGGCCAATGGTAGAGCTGCGACCGAGCCTGCCCGGCGTCCTGTCCCAAACTTTACAGTATCCAATCAGGGCTCGGGGAACCTTAGGAACAGCATGGGGGCGGGTCGATGGGCGGGATGAGGACGGGAGCGCCAATAGAAAGGCACAAACGCTCCCTCCCGGTGAGTAGGAGCTTGTTTACCATAAACGACAGAAGCGGCTCGGTCCCACGGTGCGACGGCGACGAGGTTTCTGTCTGAGCGGGACTGGAGCTTCACCACAGCGGCTTGACTTGGCCGTCACTGCTCTGAGGGAGACATTAAAGCCTTTGTACCGGAAGTGAAGACAGTAACAGAGTAGCGGACAACGTCAGAGCCCGCGCTTTTACACACACACACACGCACACGCACACCCTCTCTTTTCTCTCAGCAACAGAGCCTCACTTTCACGGCTTTCGGCCAATCACTGCGGCGTCGGCAATCGCTTTGCCACGCCCATTCCACTAGAAGTGAACGAGACCGCTTTGCTGACGTCACCACACCGCGATCCGATTGGTGATGGGGGCGAAGACCCGTGACCAATGAGAGCAATCGGCGATGATGTCATCACTAGTGTTGCCACCAGCTGAACGGAGGGGGCGTGGTCAGGCGAACTCGTCTAACCCCGCGTTTGTAAGTGAACAGGAAACAGTGATGGAGGGAAGAAGATGAAGAAGATGAAGAAGATGAAGAAGAGGAAGAAGAAGGTTTCAGTTGAAGTTGAACCTGGACTGACAGTTGTTGATCCAGTCTCAGTGCAGACGTCATTGGTCCAAGTCAGACGGACTGGACAACATGGGGTTAATGGTTGTTAAGGGACCGAGGGGTGAACTGTGGTCCATGGATCTTCATCATCAGCCACATCACTTTGATCTGTGGTCCTGCGGAAACAGAGCTCCAGCCTCAGCCTGGCCTCCACAGGACCACAGCATCGAGCACCGGCGCCCCCTACATGTCAGGTAGATTGACATCTTCGATCCTCCCCGCAGTTTGGAAGCGAACAATGAAACTGGGGCGGTCAAAGAGGAGAAAGGAGAAGAAGGAGAAGGAGAAGACCGACAGTTTTGATCGTGGAACCATCGTCACAACACACAGACAGAAAGGCTGAGGCAGATGCAGCGCCTCCTGTCGGTCCCATTTATTTCCTGAATCTGGACATGAACAGTTTGTGAGGGCGGATGAGAAGCTTCACTGCGGGGGGCAGATACAACCGGTCACCGTGGAAGGCAATGGTAGCAAGTATAAGGTGACACTGACATCTAGCGGTGACTCTTGGACAAGGCATCTTAGAATTCTATACCGTTGGATCGAAGATGAAACATTAACGTCGTCATAAAAAATCTTTGTCCATTAAACTTTGTAAAACTCTTTAATACAATTCTCCACCCGTGTATAGTGATTAAAGGCTAATTATTTATATATATATATATTTATAGTGTATGTATAAATACACACACGTGTATAGATGGATACATGGAAGGAGAGTCAGTGGTAGATTTAGTCAAGAGGATGAAGATGGTCGCTGTAAACACCATACAGGCTGTTGTGAAGACTTTGGAAAGGAAGTTCTGGGCTGTGGTGTGGAATGTCCAGATGGTTGGGAGACCACAGCTGGAGTAAGTAGGGAGACAGGAGTTCAGAGAAAGAGATTGAGAAGAAGAGATGGAACAGTGACAGAACTGAGGGACAACACAGTCAGGAAGGTTTGGAGAAGACAGAGATTGAGATGGTTTGGACATGTCCAGAGGAGGGACAGTGGAGACACGTTGGTAGAAGAATGATCCTAGAGCTGGAGCTACAGATATATAAATATATATGATGAGGCCACAGAGAAGACGTGAGAAGAAACATGAATTAATCATCTGTGCGATGACATCATCAGTAGAGTAAAACTCACCTGTCTCACCACGGTCCAATCCCAGCTCACCTTCTCTACTGGTGGTTGAAGGATCCAACCTGGTGGTGAATTCTTCTTCACAACCATATGAAGAGACGACCTCCAAGGATCAAGAAGTGACCATGAAGTAACTTCACAAGAGTTCAGTTCGGCAACTGGACCTTCAGTTTTTTGGAAAATGTTTCTCCTCTGATCAAGAGGCTTCTTCAGTTCTATCCTGTGAATGAGGAGGAAGGAGTGTCTCAGGTCCCTCCTGTTGGGTGGACCTGGGTCCACCTGTGAAGGGTGGTACCAGTGGTTGGGTGGGTATTGATGGGTCGTTACCGTCATTGTTGGATCTCCTCCACTAACAGTTAGAACTGAAGAAGCCTCTTGGATGAGAGGTGAGACGTTTCCCAAAAAACTGAATGTCCAGTTGTCCAACTGAACTCTTTTACCTTGACCAAGACCTGGACGACTGAGAACCTGCATCGACAGTTCACTGACCACTAAAACCCCAAAGGTCAGAAGTCATTCTGAAAGTCAGGATCAGGTTCAATTCAGGTGAAATGCTGCCACCTACAGTACAGACTAGTCATTAACAGCCCTTCTTCCCCACTCCCATCATGCACTGGGACTGTGGTGTAGAAATACCAGGTAGAAGTTGTCGCAGGCACCAGTGACGGAACAAGTGTTGAGGAGGCGGGGCGGCTGTGGCCTGAGGGGGCGGGGTTACGATATGGAAAGTGCAGTAAAATACAGTAGAGAAATCTGGTGTTGAAACGACACCAACATCAGTCTGATCTTCTGGCCTCAACTCTGACCTTCTCCTTGGACCTGAGTAGATCTACAGAACTTTGTCCAAGTCTCAAAGCAACTTTGTTCAACTTTATTCCACGGCAGCAGAAGGAGTTTTGACTCAGACATGAACCTCATATTAACTGTTGGAGATCTTTTCTCATCAGCTCTGATCTCCAGACCATGTGTTTGACCGACTACTCTCTCCACTCCAGATGTTCTACAGATCAATGCAGCGGAGCGTTTTCTAGAAGTAGAGACGACTTGGACGGGATCAACGTGGTCCATGGACAAAGTGGACAAACAGAATGATCGGAGACACTGCTCTTTATATCCTTCAACTCCATAGGTTACATCAATCAGCCGAGGACACCACCCAACCTCCACCCACCCAACCTCCATCAGCGCTCAATACTCAGCAACCTTCTTGATTCATAACGTCAATTCATAAAGTTGACTCTGACTGTGAGGAGACGGTGTCCATGATGAGGACACTGTCCAAGCAGAGGTGGAGGGGATGGTGGAGGTGGGGAAGCAAATGTATCCCTTGTTCTGATGTCTAAGGTCAGAGGAACAACGTCCAAACATGTCCATAAGAAATGTATGGATGATGACGTGAGTCCTCGACCACGTGAAGGCAGCAGGTTACTCCAGACCACAGCAGGTTACTCCAGAGGTTCATCTCCAGCAGCGTGTGTGGCTGAAGGTGAATGATTGTGGGATTTCATGAGAGAAGGTCCTGAGGACTGAAGAGCTTCACTGACATCATGATCCTTCCTTCACTTCAGACAGATGTTTGTCATCTTTGAAGATGTTCACCTGACTGGTCCCTCAGAGCTCCACCTCCTGTGAAGACCATGACATTAGCAGCTGTAGGAATGAAGGACTCGGCTCAGCTGTAACACCAAGGTTGGCCACGAGAGGGCGCCATAACATTAGCAGTTCAACCTCAGCGACTCGACCCCGGTAACTTCAACTCCACGTCAGTGACGTCACCGCGCAGACAGATCAGTTTGAACCGGAGGTTGAAAAGGTTCGTTGAGTTTTGGTGAAAAACTAACTGTGAGTGAGAACCTGGGGTTTGATGGTCTCCAACCATCTGTCTTTGAACGTCCTGGTCCTCAGAGTAGGAGGACCCTGTAGAAGTCCTGACCTTCTCTGGGACGAAGCAGCTTCTGTCCGGGGCTGTTGTCTGGTTGAAGTCCACGTGGATCTGGTGCTGATTGAAGATCCGTCCGAGTTCCTCTGAGACGACATCATCCTTCCTGCTGAGACCCGTCTGGGAGAACGTCGGTTCTCCAGGGTTGTCCAGCATTTGTGGTGGGGATGGTGTCTGGCCCTGACTGTGGAGTTCAGATGATGGATGGACACAGGTGGAGATCCACATGGAACCCAGTTCTTCTTCCAGTGTGGAGTGAACGGCCAGTTCTCCACATGGACGCACCTCCGTGGCCCGACTTTGAACTTTCCATCAACCAGAATCTTCAGATCATGTGACCTCCACTCACTCAGCTACACCCCCCCCCACACACACACACACACACACACACACACACACACGGCTACGGTCAAAGACACACACCCTGACGTCATGAACATCCTGAAACGGTCACTGGTTCTGAACCACGTCCACACACACAGGCCAGGTAACAAAGAGGAGCAGGAGGAGGAGGAGGAGGCGCAGGAGCAGCAGCTGCAGCAGTGTTTCACAGCAGGGTGGAGGATGTGGTGGAGGAAGTCACTCTCAGTGTCACCACAGCAGCTGCGACCTGCGGTTGTGAGCAGCACCAGCGTCGCTCTGCGCCGGTTTCTGCGAAAGTCATCGAAGTCGTAGAAGAAGAGGATGTGGGGGGTGGAGGCGGGGGGCGAGTAGTGACTGTGGTGACACCGTCTGAACCTGTGGAACCCAACCCTCCTCCACCTTCACTTCTTTTTTCTTTCAGCCTCAAGGTGTGACTGCCCCCTACTGACCACTGCTGGAGTCTCGTGGACCGACGTCACCTGGTCTCCTTGGCCGAGGTGACGTCGGTTTAACCCTTCGTTGATCGTCTTCTGCCAAACAAACTTTTTTTTATTCCTGGTGTCATTTTTCTTCCCTTTAATCGTCGGCCTTTGTAACTTTTTGTTTCCACGTCTTCTTTTTTCCCAGAGTGAGGAAACGTGCTGCGTGTAAATAAACTTTATTATTTGTGTTGATATTCTAACGAGCCGCTCGCGTTCTGTTCAAAACAACTTTATCACCGCAGCGCGGCAGAATTTAACGGCCCGATTAACCTGCGCACATTACTCTGCTCAAATGTGGACGTTTCTATTGTCGTCACGCAGATTTACTTTACACCAGACATAAAAGTCTTTAGGTTCAAATCTCAGCCTAATTAAAAGTCATCCTCAAATCACGGCGTGTCGGCGGCGGCGGCGGCGGCGAGGGTCACACCAGACTCTGTTTACACCAGAGATGAGCGTAAAACGACCCAGAGCCAGAAAAAAAGTGAGTTAATGTGGAGGGAGGGACGTCAGGAAGCCACGCCCACGACCTTCCTTGGGTTTAAAGTGGTTTTAATGGACGCTGGTTACAGCTCAGTTACAGGTTTGGACGAACGCACGACGTCGTGTGGACTTTGTCTCCACAGACAGAAAACCCAAGAAAAAAAAAATCACAATTCATGTTGAAGATGACCCCCCCCCCCCCCCCCCCCCCCCCCCCCCCCCCTGACCCCAGTGTAACAATTAATATTTTGTTAAATACGTTTGTAGAAAAACAAAAGTCACCTCAACAGAAGAATCCAACCATCAACCTGCTGCTGGTCCACAACCCCACAGGACGGATCCTTCAGGATGAAGCTGGACCCCCACAGACTACAACACCCTGCCCCCCAGTGGTGGTCTCCTGACCTTCCTCTGTGGACAAACAGAGCGTAGAACAAAGTAGAACCAGGCAGAAGACGCCAACAGGTGGAGCAGGTTTAAAAAGGGACAGTTCCAGATGTTCTGTGGAGTCAGAACCAGTCACAGTCTGGAACCTCAACCAGGCAGCCTGATCTGGTGGTCACTGTCCAAGATCTGTCTCTAGTCCAACGTCCATCATCACAAATGGCCGTCAGTGAAATACAGAAGCGTCTCTTTAGAAGATGAAGGCAGTGCTGAGTCTGAGAGTGTGACCATGATCCGACCCCCCAGTGGAGGAGGTCTGGTCAGGGAGCGCTGTGGTCACAGTGAGGGTGGAGGAAAATGTCAGTGTCTTCTGCACAGTAAGGAATCCGTGACCCCTGAGGAACATGGTGGCTTCTGGGATGGGAAAGTGGAACTCCACCCGTCATACCCGACCAGACTGGACCCAGTGGAACATTAGCCTACACCCCCACAGCTCCACCCTCTCCGTCAGCAGTCTTTGTTTTCCAGGGACAGTTGTGCGGTGGCGCGGTGCAGCTCGGCGCTCACCTGCCGCTGGGCGCTGGAGGCTGAGGAACCCTGGTAGACCAGCGGGGGGGGACTGTCCCCGTCCCCGCTGACCGCCCCGTCCTCCTCCGTCTCCATCCGCCCGTTCCTGTCCTCCCCGGGCCGGACCTTCTTGTCGTCGGACTCTTCCTGCGAGGCCTCCGTGCGCTGGTCTTCGGTCCAACGCCTCTTGAAGCGCAGCTTCAGGGGGATGCACCGGTTCTGAGGGGGGGGCACGCCGCCCTCGCCCGGGTCGCCGGGCTCAGTCTTGAGGGTGGGTGGGCCACGGGGGGAGTGGGAGTGAATGTGCTGCGTGGGAAGAGGAGGAGCAGGGGCTTTAAACACATCCTCCTCTAGCTCCTCCTCAGGGGAGGAGCGCTGTCGGGAGGAGGCGGTGCCGTTAGCAAGGTGGTGGCGACGAAGGTCAGCAGCTCTTGAGAGTTGGGGAGAGAAAAACTCGTAATCCTCATCCCTGTCGTCTGGGTCTTCATCACTGATGTCCGTCACCTCCACCTCCTCCTCGGACTCGATGTCAGAGATGGGCTCCACCTGGAGACAAGAGGAGAGGAGCAGGACAAGCACAGGGTTAGGGTTTTTCCAGCTGAACCTGAGACGATGTCAGAAGGAAACGTCAGTTTCTTCTGGGAAAGATCTCCAGGTCAACCAGGCCTGAACCTTCACGTATCGTTCACTGGTTTCATCTAAGATGGAAACGTGAAGAGACAGAAAAAGGGACAGTGTCCCAGCGCGGCCTCACCTTGATCTTGGGAAGTCCAGCACTGTTCAGAGACTGGGTGGAGGACGAGGCAGAGACCACCCCGGAGCCGCCCGCCGAGCTCAGGTCGCTGCCGAAGGACAGCGAAGACCCGAGTCCCGAGGTGGAGGACATGGAGCCGGACCCCGAGGACAGCGAACTCTGCCGGTGGTTTTCTCGCTGCTTCCTCCCCAGCGGCGGCGGCTGCAGCTTGAACTTGAACGGGGACACGTGGGGGGGCTCCTCACCCAGGTGGAGCGGGTGGTGCACGGACTGTGAATGGGTGTGAGTGGAGTGGGGAGGGTGAGGGTGGGGGTGAGCCAAGGACGGGTGGTGGTGCCGCTCCGCTCCTCTCTCCGCGCCCAGCTCCGCCTTGTCGGCGGCCGGACGGTGGGGCTGCGGGATGACGATGTTGGGGTACTGGAGGAAGGCTCTGGGGCTCAGGCCGTAGTTGTAGACGGACTGGGTGTGGGCCCGCAGGTACCGCTTCATGTCCTCGGGGTTGAAGGAGAAGTGGGAGCTCAACATGGGAGACAGCGTGGGGGAGGGAGTGTAGGTGAGGTGGGACGTTGGGGTCATGGACAGAGCCGGGGACAGAGGAGGTGCCAGGAGGCCGGCTCCTCCCGGGCCGGGCAGGGGGGACACAGGGAAGGGGGACAGAGGTTCTGGATGGATCCGGTGTCCGGCAGCTCCACGGGAGCCCGGGTGTCCCGCCGGATTCCCTCCCCCGTATATGCGGAACAGCGTTTCGTGGGGGAGGCGAGGGTGTATGATGCTCCTGTAGCCTCCTCCGCTCACTCCCCTGTCCCCGCGCTCCTCTGCGGCGCCCGCGTTGGCGTCCTCCACCTCGGAGTTGACGGACGTGCCGTCGCTGCAGTCGCTGACGGAGCCGCGGCCCATTCTCCGGGCCACGGAGCTGAACATCGCGCCTGGGCTGCGCAGGTCCTCGTTGGGGGACAGCACATCCGAGGGGGTGGAGGGAGGGAATCGGAAGTGGGTCGCTCCGGTGGGGACGGGAGGAGCGCTCTGTGGGACACTGCTCCCTGGAGGAGAGAGATGAGAAGTACAGGAGGAATTCTACATCGTCATCGTCATCGTCATCGTCATCGTCATCGTCATCGTCATCGTCATCGTCATCGTCGCTCCACCTACCAGAGGAGCCCATCTCGATGTAGGGGTAGTTGACCAGCACCAGTTTGTTGAAGTTGAACTTGTAGGTGAACCTCTTGCCCTTGGTCTTGTGGAGGATCCTCTTGTTGTAGTAGTATCTGCAGGAGGAGACAGGAGGAGGAGACCAGAGCTGAGTCAAACAGCAGGAGTGATGTCACAGGACCGGGAGCATCTGGACGGGCTCTGGGAGAACCCGTAGAACCTGGGGTTCCTCCCAGACTGAGGACTGAAGAGCACACCGACCCAAAACTGAGACCGCTTCATCAAACATCAGGTCCCTGACAAAGACAATCAGACACTGAGGAGGAAGGACAGACACAGGGACAGACAGACAGAGGGACACCTTCGCCTCCACTTCAGCAGCAGCAGCAGCAGGAGGAGGAGGAGGAGCGCTGCCTCCTGCTGGGAGACGACGGTGCCAAACACTACGACCAGTGGGGGTTCAGTCCAGGCCGAGGGACACAGGTGTGGACCACAGAACAAATGATCCGAGGAACCATCTGGAAGTCAAGGTTCTCAGGAATCATCCACATTCTGCAGGGCGTAGGGAGTAGTAACGTTGTCTTCCACTAGGTGGCCCTGCATGGTTATTGTCCTGCTGCTCTGTTTCCATCAGACCATCTGTGAGACTGATGGGTTTGGATCTTAATACCGGTCTACGAGGACCTGGATCTGCCCCGTCCTCAGTCCAAGAACTGAGTCTCAGGGGACGACACAGGCGTGAGGACGACTGCACCACAGGTCCACACGAGTGAGTGGGTTGGACCAGGTGAACCGGATCACCTGAGTGATACACTGGACCAGTTAGACTGATGTAAACAGAGACCAGGACCAGGAGGACCAGAACAGACCAGTGTAGTGTCAATACAGTCGGACCAGAGTCTATTTCTGCCCAGAGCCGCGGTCACATGATCTGATGAGGACAAGGTCACCCTGCTGGTCCAGTTCCACTCTCTTCTCAAATAAACCACATCATTAAAAATGAATGGATCCGCCGGCCCCGCCCCCGACAGGAAGTCCGAGACGGTACCATCAGGACCAGGGTCACCGGTCTGGGTCCGATC
>JAFBJS010002269.1:238335-258161 GCA_016785265.1 Paraplagusia blochii | reverse complement strand
ATACGTCCATTTTTGGCCTCTACTCCTACGGGCCGCACTTTCTTTCTCTTCTTCCTGCTCCTGCACCCCGACTCCTGGCTGACCTCCCCTCCCACCTCCATCGCCACACTCCCAAGGGATTAAAAAAGAAATGAAGAAATAAAAGAAATAAATATCTATTAAAATATGCTTCCATCTTTAGAAGAGGGTAGGAAAATATTATGGGTTGCAAAATCGCTGTCGCACGCTCTACTGACATGAATCCAAGACACTTTCATCAACAAGGTCAAGGTTGACAAGTCAAATTATTAAACATGGTACACAACAGATGTGATCCAACATCAGTACAAAACAAACAACCATAGATAGATAGATAGATAGATAGATAGATAGAACTTTATTAATCCCTCAGGAGTATCCCTCGGGAAATTACGGAATTGTAGCAAAACTGAAGATTTTGCAACCCATAATATTTTCCTACCCTCTTCTAAAGATGGAAGCATATTTTAATAGATATTTATTTCTTTTATTTCCTCATTTCTTTTTTAATCCCTTGGGAGTATCCTGCAGGATATTATGCTTCTGGATAATACCCATCACCGTAGTGATACCATAATCAGGGCCAGCAGATGATAACTTGGCGGTAGGGGGATTCGAACTGGGGATCTTGCAGACCCAAGTCCGCTTCAACCACTTAACCACTAGGCCACCAGCTGCCCATAAAGTTGATAATAAACACTCGTTTTGACATTGAGTAAAATTAGTAGTAGTAGGCTAATTTCGCTAATTTTAGTAACTTGACATCTGCAATCTGAGCCCACCCTCTGCTACCCCCACCCCTGGTGGTGAGGCTTGGGACTGCAGCCCCCATTGTGTAAATCTGGATTTGCTTTAGACTTGAGCTGTGTGAGATTTGTAGCTACACCTGATCTGTGGACAGATGACACATTTTCATGTTCAATTTTCTACAATATTTCTAAATATATTGTGAAACTAGACTTGCGTCATCCCAACAAAGGAACCAAACCCTGGCTTCCCAAACTGTTACGGCCCTGGTGACAAAGACTCGACCTGCAGTAGTTTTCCGTAGCGATGCAAAAATTACATTCCATTAAAGTAGATCCATGGATTCTGTCACCAACGCTCCTTACCTGGGTTTTTTTTGTTTCATGAAGCCATTAAAAGACAGATTAAGGATCATGGCCCTTGGTGTCAAATTGAGCTACTCTGAGTGTGTTACAAATGAGCGGATAAATGTCTGCTCCTCAGATGAATTATTCCCCTGACCTGAGACCCGCTCAATCAAACAGCACACTTAATTAAGTTAAACCGAGTGCAATAAATAAGATGTATGACACATCAGCACTGACGCCTGCCCTCATTCATTGACAAAAGCAGCAGGTTGAGGTCTGCGAAGAAATGGATGGATGAAACCAATCAGGCCGACATACAGTTGAAGTCAAGGTGCATAAACTAATTGGAAATGTGAATCTAACCAACAGCCAAAAACGATTTTTATGCTTCTCCTATGACAAGACAGCGCCAACTAGTGGTGAGATGAATACCTCTGGTGATCCCGGTGCCAAGGATCATCCCTGATGGCGGTACGTCAAAGAAACAGACGTCAGAATTCAATCTCGCTGCACCATCTGTTCACAGATTTAAGAGCTGTCATTTGACACGGGCTGCCCATCAGAGTGGAGGCCTCAAGTTCACCTTGCCATCAGAGATGCCTAAGACTGGGGTCTTATAAAACGTGATGGATGGAGGCTGTAAAGCATGGACTTCACCGGGGTCCATCAAGGCCCAGCACGCAATCACGGAATCTTCATCACGAGGCTGCCGAGATGTATGGAGTGCATGAAACCTTCACTGAGTGTAAACAGGAGAAGAGAAAGTTTTAATCAGGCCTAAAAGGAAGCGAGTGCCTGACTTGTTTACTCAAACATCTACATCAGCGCGCTCCCTGTTCGAGGTTTTTAGCAGATCAGACAACCAGAAAAAAAAAAAGACCATCCCTGGGTCAGTGTATTTTGGGAGGTTAAGGTTAAAAGAACATTTTAGTCAATGATAAACCAGAGGAAACACAACAAAAGGGAAACAAAACAACAAAAACAACATGTCAACACCGTGGAAGTGGAGGATGGATATGGGTTTCATTCCTGCCTCGTACATCTTTATGCATTACACTGCGATTTTTCCAATTGTGGCGCCATCTGCTGCTCACATTGTAGATAGATAGATAGAGTACCTTCGGGAAATTATGAGTAAATCTCAGCGTTGATTTGTTCACAGCTCAAGACTCATATCCTCACACTGTACGATCCGATGGTTGGGTGCGATTGGACCGATTGCACTGTACGATCATGTAGACACGTCTGGCTAATGCAGCCAGAACTGCCGACAAGAAACGGGAGTAAAGATACGGAAAAAGAAAAAGAAGACGGTAGTGGGACAATTTGTGCCATCTTGTCCACAGACAAGGAAAAATAAGTTGATGACGCCGACATTTATGGACAAGAAAATGTCTCGGCAGACGTGCTCAGCTTGATCTGTCAATTTTGCTATGATGTTTTTTTTTTTTTTTTCTCCTTTGTATCAATGTAAAGTACAGTGGAGAAGGGAGTTGTGGGTACTGGATACTACATTATTACATGATGGCGAGGAGATTATCACTTGTCATTCAAAACAATGCAAGTTGCATAAAATCCGACTTAGCCACCGATCGTCGCCCGTCTGAGAAATAGTGGCAGAATTGCACATTGTATGCTGGACTTAAAAAAGGTGAACAATGTGACATTTAGGAATACTTCAAGGTAAAAGCCTCAGATATTGCAGGCATGAATGTATTTTTATTTTGAAAGTTGAATGGACTGAGAAGGATTTGATGGTCTGAAAGTCAAGGTTGCTGTGACCCGCAGAAATATCTCTATATAGAGATTACAATGAAATGGAATCCTCCTGGATTTGGAAGCAATGATTTTTTTTTTTTTTTAATGATTTTTTTTTTTTCTTTTTTTTTTATGGAAAAAAACACAATAGTGTATATCGCCTTGTTTCAGGTCAGCAGCCAAGGTCTCGGTGGTCTCACACAATGTAATTGACTTATATCTCTGCTAAGTCAATATGACATGAGTCTGGAAAACCTACAACCCCCCACAACACTGTCCTTACTCCAACCACCAACTCTGTCTTAAAACCGCAGACAGTAGTGATAATCTCTAATATATCTATTTATTTTATCTCGCAATGTCTTCCGCGGTGAAGACGCCCTTGTCTTCTAAAGAAAAGTACAGGGCAGGAGAGCAGCTTTAGCTAAGCTAATTAAAAAAAAATTTTTTTAGGTGGCAGTTGTAAACTAACAGTTAAGGAATGCCAGGTTGCCATTGAGGTTGTCCTGAGCTTGGCATTGTCCCCACATACTGTAACTTCCAATGGTCTCACCACCCACAGTATGGTGAGGTGTGATTTGGGACACTTTGCAAGTAACTTCTTCTTCGTCTTCTCCCTTTGGCTTCCATCTCCCCCTGTCCTCTGTATCTTCTACTCTGACTTCAACTACCTCCATGTCCCCCCTCACTGCCATCCATCAATCTCCTCTTTGTCTCCTTCTTCTCCGTCCTCAATCTTCTTCTCATTGTAAGATTGTGATCCACACCTCTGCAGCGCCCAGAGAGCAGGAGGATCCAGGTTGGATTCCTCGGACCAAAGTCTTAACCACTAAGCCACCACTGTCCCTCCTCTGAACATGTCCAAACCATCTCAATCTGACTTCTCTATCTTCTACTTTAACTCCAACTACCTCCATGTCCTCCTTCACTGCATCCATCAATCTCCTCTTTGTCTCATACCTGGTAGCTCCATCTAGGATCATTCTTCTACCAATGTATCCACTGTCCCTCCTCTGAACATGTCCAAACCATCTCAATCTGTCTTCTCTAGCTTTTTTCTCCAAACCTTCCCGTCTGTGTTGTCCCTCTAATGACATCACCCTTCACATAACGTATCAATATAAAAATAATTTCAATCAAATCACAGCACTTGAATTGTACACGAGGTATTTGCACCTGTTTCATCAACTCATGAGTCATTGCCTTCAAATTCCATTTACAGCAGCCCCCTGACAGAGGCAACTACCTGCATTTTTATTTATAACCACTTTCTGTTGATTTATACTGAAAACTTACAGCCTTCAATTCCCATAGTGCTGACAACAACAACTGATGTTTTCCACCCTTCCTGTAAAGTACCGTTTGCCTTGAAGCCCTTTAAAAAAAAAAAAAAAGAGTTTGAGATAAGTGCGTCAGGCACTTTGACTTACAGGCTACATGTAGACTGGCCTCTCGACTGACGATGGTGCCGAAGGAGTTTGATGCCAGACACTGATAGATGCCAACGTCCTCCTCTTTGTTCAGATGGCTGATGTGCAAGTTTCCTCCCGCCAGAGAATAACGGGATCCTGGTCTTAGCGGGACGAAGGAGTCGTTGTGTTTCCACCTTTAATACACGAAAACAACACCAAAACCATCAGGGTCAAAACCAGGGGTGGGCAAACATTTTGGTTCGTGGGCCACAATTGGTCCAAAAACTGGACAGCGGGCCAGATTAGGACCAAAGTAGTGCATAAAGACCAAAACAATAAACCGCTTTTAGCATTTTTTTTCAACAAGGCTAATTTCAACAAGTTTGTGGGGCCGAGTTTTAAAACTAAGCGGGCCGCATTTGGCCCCCGAGCCTTAGTTTGCCCATGCCTGGTCTAAACTACTGCAAACAAACAGTAGGAAGTAAAACTTTAACATTGAGATGAGTTACATTTATTTTTTGTGTGTGTCTTATCTTCTACCCCTGCCGTTTGTGAGCTCAAGTCTTGAAAGTGAAATATCTTGGTGATGTTTGTTGACACAGATAGACCAGAAAAATGAAATTATTACCTTGAGCAACGGGAGGCCAATGCGCTCCTTACTGTTAGAACGTCTTTCACAGATTAATACAGCAACAGTCTGTGGAGATTTCTGTACCAACCGCTGCTGATTTTCACGTTTCAAAAGCACCTGCTGCGCTGATGATGTCAGATCCACCCAAAAATCAGCGGGACAACAAAAACATCACCAGGAGTTGGGTGTATTGTAAAGCTCTGAAGAAAAACATACTACACTTAGAAACGAAAGAAGAAAAAAAATCAACTATTATTTATTTTTTTTCTTTAATTAGGACTTTGAAGATAATCCAGGCGTTGGAATTGCTCCAGTAGATCAGCTTTCTTAACCACAAGAAATTAGAAAAAGGACAACTAGAAACACAAACAAAGAGAGAAAAAAAAAAAGATCTTCGCCGGAGATGAGTCTTTAAAAATAGTTTGTCAAAATCAAAGAAATTGGGGACTGGAGGCAGAGTGTTGGCTCTTGTTCTTAATTAGATTTTCACTCCTCTCATGAAAGCACCAAGCAGGATTTTCCTTTTTTTAACTACCTTCCTTCAGCTTTTGTCCATTAAAAGAAAAAAAAAAAAAAAAAAGAGAAGAAAAACAGACAGGCCTGTGGATGTAATAAAAAGGGATGAATGTGGCAAAGTGATGCACTACAGCAGATTGGCTGATTGGTTCGGATTGATGCTCACGGTCATCAGATGTGTATAAGAGACAGGTGTTGGCTCTTGTTCTTAATTAGATTTTCACTCCTCTCATGAAAGCACCAAGCAGGATTTTCCTTTTTTAACTACCTTCCTTCAGCTTTTGTCCATAAAAAAAAAAAAAAAAAAAAAAAAGAGAAAAACAGACAGGCCTGTGGATGTAATAAAAAGGGATGAATGTGGCAAAGTGATGCACTACAGCAGATTGGCTGATTGGTTCGGATTGATTTAGAGATTTGGTCATGTGTTACAGCTAAGGCTGTATCAAGGACTCCAGATGAGACAAATCACAGGGCGACAACACGGAGCACAGTCTCCGTGCGGCAGCAATGGTTACGCAGCATAAGACAAATTAACTTGTCCTTGGAGCCGCTGGAATAGAGCGAGGAGTCACTCGGCATATGGCGTCCAACTGCGGAACCCCTGCAGGACCTGAGAGCATTTCTAATTTGGTCACCGGTGACCTTAATTTGAAAAAATAAAAAGAAGTTCACGGTGATGACGCCGGCACTGAACCAAGAGTCGCCGTGATGTCCATCATCAAAACTGATACATTTTCACGTCTCATAACAGTAACTAGAATGGAAGTCCTACACTTTCTTGTAACTGGAACAGTTACACTCCAAGTTACCTTAAAAAAGTAACTTTTAAAATTTACTATTTACTGTTCTGAAAAAGTAACTAGTTACGCTACTAGTTACTAAATTATAAAAGTAACTAGTAACTAGTTACTTTACTTTAGATAATAATAATAATAACAACACATTGAAAACGTTTTGCGTTTTGCTCTGTAGCAACTATCAAAATAAAAGTTGCATGTGCGTGTAAGACTGTTTATTTCCTTATAAGGCAAGGTCTCTTAAAGGTCTCTTTCTGATTGGCTTAGCCTGAAACGTTAACCTATGTCAACCAATCATTGCTCCTTTTCAGCGCACTGGTTCAGTTATTGTGCATGGCCGTCTTTGACTCATGACTGTGAGAGTTATCACACACACACACTGACAGGCAGCAGACAGGCTCCACTGTCACACAGTCCTCTCTCTCTGTGAGAAACCGTCCATTTGGACCACAGATAGTAACGAGTAACGAGACCCTTTACACCACAGTAACAAAAACGGCGTTATTGAATGGGAAAAATACCATGTCACGTAATTAGTTACCGAGAAAAGTAGTTATTTTTACATAACAGCGTTAGTCCCAACACTGGAAGTCAGTGTTGGAATTTTTACAAAAAGTGTCAAGAAATGAAAATTTGAGAAACCTCAGAATTACAATTTTATAGAAAAAAATAAATAACAATAAGAAAGTGCAAGTGGGAAACCAGTGCTGTGTTTGCATTTAGTGGAATGGGAGTGAATCTCCTCTATTCATTTTCATTTGGTTCTATCAGACGCAGCAACAAAGATCTTCAAGCCACATTAGGGGCTGAATATGCTGATGTTATGAGAGATCGTTACAAACCATTAGGCATTAAATGCTGGGCTTTGCAATTTGCATTTAATTAGAACGACAGCAGTGCAACATCTATGTGGCTCCATTTGATTGATTATGAATTAATAAGACATGCATCTGATGCACCCCACTGCAGGCCGCCGTTTGCCATTTCCCTTTCATTGGTCCTCATTTGGGACGTCAATTTGTCTCCGGGAACGGAGTTTGTCCAACAGTGACAACAAAAAGCCGCTGTTTGTCTGCAGCGCTGCTGTCAAGTGATTCGTGAAATGATAACCTCCGAATCAGATGACCAGCAGGCCCCGTCTACAGCGCCCCCTACAGCGCCCCCCGGGCAGTGAATCTGTACATAAAACATTTACCATCTGAAACGTAGATATGGAGAAGACTTCTCCTGCCACACGATCTGTGTAATAAACACTGTCGTCATGATACTGTTGCGGCTGAGTTTTTTATTCTCTCTGCAGTTGTCTTGATCCGCTCACGGTCATCGATACTGACTGCAGGAAACACTCTGCAGCAGATCGATGGCCGCCTGACGATGCAAATATATGACGGAGGCGGCAACTCGGGCTAATTAATCCATCATTCTCAAATTAACCGTATCTGACAGCAGGGCTAAGCTGCAGGCGGCGGGGAGGTGGGGAACCATAAGGTCTGCAAATCCCAGGTTTTATCCGTCAAATGTTGCGCATGACGGCCCTGGGGTATTACCCTGGGGTTTGCAGCAAAATCAAAAACCAAAAGACAGGAACTGTGTGCGTGTTTTATGTGTGTGTCCTGTAGATATTACCTGTAGATGGGTGGAGGGTTGCTCTGAGCCTCGCAGCTGAACACCACCTCCCTGCGATTTTCACCAGGCTGAATGGGAAAAACCACGCTGCCGGGCTGTTTAGTGAACACTGGTCTCGGCTGGACTTCACTCCCTGTGTGGACGTGATGAGAGAGTTTGGTTAGGGAAGAGGACTTCGCGTTTTTTCGAGCATATTTTACTCTCCATCCGAGAGGCTTCTTCAGTTCTCACTGTAAGTGGGGACTAACAGGTACTGTATCCTGTGAGTGAGCGAAAGATAGACAGGAGCGATAGATAGGTAGACAGACAGGTAGACAGGTGGATAGATGGATGGACGGATAGATAGATAGACGGTGGGATGGGCTGGCGGGTGGACCGACAGACAGATAGGTGGATTGGTGGATGGACAGACGGACAGACAGACGGAAGGACGACAGCGAGACAGAAAGATGGATAGACATACGGTGGGATGGGCTGGCGGGTGGACGGACGGACAGACAGACAGATAGGTGGATGGACAGACGGACAGACAGACGGAAGGACGACAGACAGACAGAAAGATAGGTAGACATATGGTGGGATGGGCTGGCGGGTGGACGGACAGACAGACAGACAGATAGGTGGATGGACAGACGGACAGACAGACGGAAGGACGACAGACAGACAGAAAGATAGATAGACATATGGTGGGATGGGCTGGCGGGTGGACGGACGGACAGACAGACCGATAGGTGGATGGGTGAATGGTCAGATAGGCAGACAGACAGATAGGTTGATAGGTGGATGGTTGGATGGACAGAGAGACAGACAGGCAGACAGATAGGTGGATGGACAGACGAACTGACTGACAGACACACAGACAGACAGAAAGATAATCCGCCCCATACTTTGTAGAGAGACAGACAGACAGACAGACAGACAGACAGACAGACAGACAGACAGACAGACAGATAGATAGATAGATAGATAGATAGATAGTACTTTATAATCCTTCCTGAAATCATTTGGGTATTGATGGGTCCTTACAGTCATCGTCTGTGACATTTTTGCCACCCCCCCATTTCAATGTGTGAAATGGAGGCTGGGGGTGTTTTGGGTCTGTGGAAATATATAAATATATACATCAACGTCTCTTTTTTTCCACTATCCAAAACAGACACACACACAGAGAACTTACACGAGTACATGATCAGCTTTTATCCCTGAGGTAACTCATAATCTGCTGTTAACTCCCATAAAATGTTAATGACATCATACAAATGTACAGACTGGACTTGACAGAGTCGGTCGGCTTCAACCCAACGCCATCAAATGTAAAACCTCATTCTCACGGCTCGGAAATTAAATCCATCAAAACATCGCCTTTGAGAATAACGCCGACACAAAAGCCGATCATTTCCATTTCAAGAAAGAAACTCTGTCGTGTTTGCTGTGTTTTTTCTCCCCTTTCCATACTTTTTTTTTTCTCCCCTCCCTGTAGAACCAGGACACTAATTGCTTTTATTTCATACTGTATCCAAACTACCCATTGTTCTCTCGAACCGCCATCGCCTTTTTTGTTAATGACATCTAATAAAACTTCAGTTTAGGCGTTACGTGCAGCATGCGCGACATTAGTCGTTTTTCACTACTACCGTCGGTGTTTTTCCCAATTTGTCTCCGTGTGAAGTTCTATTATTAATACACGCACGGTTTTCAAAACGGTGCGTGATCATTTATTCTCTTTGTGGAGATGTAAACTCTCCGTGACACGTGGGCCGTGAAAGTCAACACCCTATTGCAATAAACACGTTCTTTTTTTTTTTCCTTCCTGTCGCCATAAAAGGGATTTTTTTTTTTCAAAATGCATTTCAGCGATGGAATAAAAGTGAGGAGACCGTCTATGATAACTTTTATGTTTGTAACCTTGTCACGTCACCTAAAAGGAGGCGCCGCACCGACTTATTTGAGGGTGAGAATGTTCGACAAGGGACCTTGTAAACTAATTGTTTCTCTCTGCAGGGATACGATTCCGAGGTCATCCAATTATAATTTTTTGTTAAATGAAGCACGTCCTTCCAAGCAGCATCGCGAGATGATTGATTACCGAGAAAACACTCCTCGTGTATCTAAACCCAAATCCTTATTATACACAAACTTGCCACAAGACATGATTAATTTTTCCACCTCGTCTCCTTTTTTTTTGTAAGATTTTCCAAAAAACAAATATTTGCAATGGCAGAATTTTGGGGGGAAATATTTAAACTAGGGCTAAAACCAAACATGCCCGTTAGGTATTAATTAACACGATGACTTGAACAGATCATATTGAATTAACCCCTGCAAACTGCACACACACGTAACGAACAAAAAAAATTTCAGCAAACTGGGCCAAGGTGCCTTTTACATAATCTGTATAACTCGGGCCAGAGACACTGTATTTCAGTGTTAATATTTAAGGATCGGTTTACAAAAATAAATAACAAAAAAAAAAAAACGTGCCCCATATAGCCATTTCCACAATATAGCTGTATTTATAAAATTAAAATTCTATTATTTATTTTTTGCCAATAATCATTGATATTGTCCAATTCCAAAAATTAAATTAAATTATTGTAGCCGTTTACCATTGTAACAGGTTATTTTGAAAAATAAATAACCATCCTAATGCTGTTATATATATATATATATATGTATATATATGTTATTTAGCTCAAATAAGGCTGACAATATTAGGCAACACATATTATTGGACATCCCTAATATATTCATTCATTCATGTTTATCCTTTTGTGACATATACTGTATATTGACAGTATATACTACTGAAAAAAAAAAACCCTTGTAGCAGAGAAAAAAAGGAAGACGTAAAAACCTTAGGGAGAACCACAGGTGAGGGTTCCACTCCCTGGACGGACACACGTCCGGCTGGGTTGCAGATGGTCGGCCATAGAAACCCATTCCATGAAGCTCTCTACATACTCTACTTGGACTGATCTGAAGCTCTGAAGATCCCATGAGAGTTGGAGCTCTGTAGCTAGTCACTGTGCAGAAAGTTGTCAACTTCTTTGCACGATGCGTTTTAGCATCCGCTGACCCGTCTAAGTCAGTTTACGCGGCTTAACCTTTTTTGGCTGAGCTACTGTTGTTCCCGAACTCTTCCATTTTGTTAGGATAAAGGTGACCAATGACTGTGGAATATTTAGGAGCAAAGAAATTCCCGATTGGAATAGTTGCATAGTGGCTAAGACACCTGAGGTTGGACACCTGATTCTGATCATTTGTTTGAGCGAATACTTTTGGTGATATAGCAGGGGCAGTGGTGGCCTAGTGGTTAAGGATCTGGACTGGGTTCCAAGTTTGAATCCATCAATTGGATATGACTGAGGTCCTCTGAGCATGGCACTGCCCACCACTGCCCACTGTTCACTTTGTTGATGGGTTAAATACAGAGGTGACATTTCATTGTGTGCAGTGGTGTGGATCACAATGTCACAATGATAGGCGTAGCCATGGGTGGGACTGGGTGGCACTGAGCCCGCCCACTTGTCCGTCAGGTTTGCCCCAACCAATGAGAGGGCTGACCACGTCATAACGAGGGATGATTTTCATTATCAAACTTAGGCTATAATACTTTAAGGTTGGGCCCCCCTGATTTTTTGGGGGGCCCATGCATTTTATGGGTTCTGGCTACGCCCCTGGTCACAATAACAAGGAGTTTGCTTGAAAAAAAATATATACATATATATATATATATATACGTATATATATATATATATATATGCCAAAGGTGTTATCAGGGATCCCTGGTTTAATGATTTGATTGAATAAAATACAGATTTTTTTTTTAATTCAAATGAGTGAATCACAGCGAGTCATTAACGTTGCCATGTTAATGGGCTGTTGCATTCATTTCTCGCGGCGTTAAATCAGTGCAACTACCTGCACCCTGCAGATTCCGCCCTGAGCCCCGTCTGCCGGAGTTGCAGTTGAGTTTAAATTAGAAATAAATATGGAACATAGAAAGCAACAAACAAAGTCAACATTTAAATAATGGGATATTAATCAACAAATATATTTAGATGCCCGTGTTTGGCACCACTTTTTTGGCAGCACAAACGTTGTGATGTCTAAATAAAAGGCAGAGCGGACTGATCTCCACAGGCTTCGCTCGGAGCCTAAAATTGTTTCAAATGATGCAAACCAACTGCAAGTCTTCCATCGCTGCAACGTTAGTGGAATATTATTCGACTTTCCTGGTGTTAACTAACCATAAGACCAGGCAGAGGGTTTGCTCACAAAAAACATCTTTTGGCTCAACTTGAATGCATTAACATTTGCATTTGATCCCATCCTTTTGGAGATGCTTCTTCTCTGATGTACGTGTTCGTCGAGAACTTTGGTCGCGAACAGAAATCAGACTGCCATTCCCTTCAGGCACATTCCATAGCACATGAAGATTAAAAAGATGTGGAAGTGCTGGATCAGGGAAGTGCGGTTGCCCGCACAAACCTGCAGGACATAGAAGGAGGTCATTATGAAAAGATCTTTAATAAAAACCCGGCGCCTGTACTCATATTTGTCACCTGCTGCCAGCCGTTGATATGTGCAGACATTTCTTCCAGGCGCCTCAGACAACACAGGACCGAGCACAAGTGGAAAGCAGAGGGAGCTGTTTCGGAGGTTGAAATAAAAACTAATCTCAAATTCAATACTAGCTGACAGCAAATGAATTCCTCCAGCTTAGCTCAGCATGAATAAACAGGCGCAGGGGGTGTTGGCTGTGGGGGAGGTATTGGTCGTTTGTGCGGTCCCAAATCCATTGGTTTCACCTCGGGGTTTTATGCATCAAATAAAAAAGCCAATCTTGCTTTTTTAGAGCATCTTGCCCCCTGTTCAAGTAGATAAGGTAGGCAGTTAAGGTCTCTTTTTCAGACCTAGAAATTGTTGCTCCAGAGCAGAAGTCATGTTTGGGTTGTTTTGACCCGAGTAATATGACGTTGGATCCTGGACACCATTTCACTGGGATTAAAATAAGGCTAAATATATATAAAAAAAAGTGTTTCCTATAATCCAAGTTAGGAATTTATGCATCAAAATTTTACAATTTTCCCTTGATATTTCAGAGAACGCGGTATTAGTTTGCCACAAGTCTTGTTTATCATGTTTATAAATCACTGCCTCCATTGGTCCACTGTACAAGACTGCAGGGAGAATTAGTCTGTGTCAATAACAACAAGTAAAACCATGGGGGCAGCCATGTTGCCGGACTGTTGTCATCAATCAACTTCAGAATTAGTTTAACAAGATCACCTGTCAACCGCTCGCGAACCAACGTCTTATTACGATCTAGTTCTGCGTATAATGCCTCGTCATAAAAAATGAGCGGGATGTCCTGCGACATTTTTTTTGCTGTTAGCTTTACGTAACGCTTAACGTAATTATTTCTTATAAACTTTAGATCGTGTTGCGTAACGAAATGCAATGTGAAACTAAATGTTACGAGGGTTCAACAGACATCGTGCCCTGCATAAACGTGGGTGCAGCCATCCTGTGCAGAACATAACTCAAACTCTGGCGTTATACCTTTAATTTAGAACAGTGTTTCTCAAAGTGTGGGGCGGGCCCCCCGAGGGGGGTGCGGTGTGATGCTGAAGGGGGTGCGTGTGACCCTGGAGAACATGCTTTTTTTTCGCCGTACTACAATAAAGTGTAATTGCACATCTTTGTAAGTTGCACTTTATCTCTTTCTTTTTGTTTTCTTTATGTTAACAAGAATACGATGTTATGCAGAGGTGTACCTAGAACTATTTTATAGACAAATGCTGTTATTTATAGTTGCGGCGGAGAGTGGGTGGTGGGGTGAGGGGGCGCTAATTGTTTTCTTCTTGCTAGGGGCGGGGCGTAACAGAAAATATTTGAGAAGCACTGATTTATGGGAAAATAAAGGGAAACTTTTTTTTTTGCCCAAAATTATTATTATATATTATGTAATAATAACAATAGATGTTACTGTGAAGGATAGAGTGGAGGAGGAGGGAAGAACTGGAGAGTCAGGAGTGATCTGTGATAGAAGAGAGTCAGCTAAGGTGAAGGGAAAGGTTTACAAGACAGTTGTGAGACCAGCCATGATGGATGGATTAGAGACACTAGGAATAAGTAGAAGACAGGAGACAGAGCCGGAGGTGGAAGGAGTTAAAGATGCTGAGATTCTCTTTAGAGAGACAGGGATGGACAGGATCAGGAATGAGGTGATTAGAGGGACAACACAGACAGGAAGGTTTGAGAAAAAGCTAGAGAAGACAGAATGAGATGGTTTGGACATGTTCAGAGGAGGGACAGTGGATAGAAGAATGATCCTAGGGATGGAGCTACCGGGTAGGAGACAAAGAGGAGATTGATGGATGCAGTGAAGGAGGACATGGAGGTAGTTGGAGTCAAAGTAGAAGATACAGAGGACAGAGGAAGATGGAAACAATGATTCGCTATGAAGAAACAAACTGAAAGGAAAAGACGAACAAGAAGGAAATAGATATTTCTCATTTGTGTACGGTCGTGTAGTACTACAGTACAGTACAGTACTGCAGAGCCCTTTGAAACCCCATTGTGAAAAACACAGTGAGACTTTAACAGAGCTACCAGGTAGGAGACAAAGAGGAGATTGATGGATGCAGTGAGGGAGGACATGGAAGTAGTTGGAGTCAGAGTAGAAGATACAGAGGAAACAATGATTCGCTATGAAAACCCCTAAGTAGGAAACAAGCTGAAAAGAAAAGACGAACAAGAAGGAAATAGATATTTCTCATTTGTGTACGGTCGTGTAGTACTACAGTACAGTACAGTACTGCAGAGCCCTTTGAAACCCCATTGTGAAAAACACAGTGAGACTTTAACAGGCACTGAAGCGTTCAGCCTGTTGATTAAACAAATACCAATACAGCAACCGAAACACATCACCATGATGCAGTTTATTTAACAACACATTGTCACATTAGTCCCAAGTACAACAGACCTAACGACTGCTAACATCCTCTGTACCCACTGCGTCGGACGCTGCGTTCACCCAGAAACACAGGAATTGACTGGTTGAACTCCATATGTGGGAAAAGCCAATTAAACCCCCTTTTTTTTTGTTGCTGTTTGTTGCTCTTTGTATTGAAAGTCTACATAAACCCGGCAACATACTGTTACTGAGAGCACCATTTGTCACCTAATTGTAGTAATATCCCTACCTTTTCCTCCCCTGGATTGGAAAAGAGGTTATTTGTCACTTACCAGCTGTTATGGTACACACTAATGGAAACATTCATCATGGTAAAAAATGGCTCCACTGTGTTTCCAGCTACAGCCACAGAATGCCTAATTTGGCCATTAGGCGATTTCATTTTGTGACATAGCAGCGGACAAATTGGATTTTGGTGCAAATTTTTTTCTCAACAACAAACCTCCGAAGAACTGAAGGAATTCTGCACAAACGCAAAGTGATCTTTTGACATCACAGTATGTGTGGCAACATTAAATGTTACACTTTGTCTTTCAGAATAACACACAGAACACAGAACGTGTTCTCGTCATTACCGTAATTCCCGGACTATAAGCCGCAACTTTTGTCACACAATTTCAACCCCTCGGCTTATGCGGAGATGCGGCTAACGTATGCATTTTTTCTCACGGCCGCCAGGGGGCGCTGGAGCAGAAAAGGTAAGAGTGAGACAGGTGGTGTCCAGGAAGACACAAGTCACAACTGCCAATAAACACCATAGAAGAAGAAGAGGTTTAACGTAAAGTAACGCGCTTTGTACGTGAATAAAACTAGCATAAACTGACCTCCATCGTGGAAAATGTAAAGAAAAAAGCTCTTTGTAAATATTTCATGTTTCAACTTGGGCTCATGCGGCTTATAGTCAGGAAATTACGGTACTTTTTTGTGCAAATAGCGTTATTGAAGATTACAATAAAAGCCCGGAGCGTGAGGCTAGGACTGTGTGTAACACTGTCTGTGTTACACCAGGATAAAAATGGTGACAGTCTGCAGCAGTGACACTGTAAAAGTGCCTCTTAGCAGCAGACCATAGTTGTAGGTCAATCTGGTCTCAACCTCATTCCTCCAACTGTGGGAGCTGTGATCACCACACCCTCCTCCACAGTACGGAGCAGTGTGATGTGGGTGGCACTGGCTGCACCTGCGTGAGTGTATGATGAAGACCAGGGGATGTACGATACTAAAAGTAACATTTCACTGTCCTTAAAAGCACTGTTAAAAAGACGTATTAAAACAAAATAGCTTTGCACCTCCAACCAAGTATACTAGGGGTCTCAAACTTGGGTCTGTGGGCCATTTGCAGCCCGTGGAATGATATTTTGCGGCCCCCACGTTGATGTGAAAGTTGAATTTATAATAATATATTGTATATTTGTTCTCCGTATTTTATGGTATTTCCTATAGTTCTCAAAACCCTGCTCCACAGCCTCCTTCTGGTTCAGCGTTGTATTACACAGAATCTTTGGGAAACTAATTTTTTTTTTTTTTTCTTTGTATTGAACACTGAAAGCTGACGCAGCCCTTAGGTAAAATGATAGTGTGGGTGGTGGCCCTTAACTTATTTGAGTTTGAGACCCCTTGAAATATACCAATTATGGTCAATAAAAGAATTATAAGACCACACCTGTCCAGGAAAACATGGAATTCCTAAAATCACAGTCTTGTCCGGACATAGCTACTGATGGAAAAACTGAAATTATTTTGGTTTCTATCAAGAAAACCATTAGCAGTGCAATCGCGAGATATCAACTCTGAAATAAAACATATCCTGTCATATATTTTTATGTGATCATTATATTTTTTACAAACAAATGAACCTTCAGTGGAACCAGATGTTAAAATAAACCAGAAATTGAAGAAGACAGCGGAGAGGTATAATAATTCTTCCAAGAGTCTCTGTGGTTTGTTGGGGAATCAAACCCAAGACTCCCTGCTCTCTGCTTTTGTACTATAATGAACACAACTCCATCTGTCTGATGTTTGTGTCATTCTGCTGTTGGATTAAATACACCCATGTAAAGACTTACAAAATATCTAAAATCTTATTGAGCATAAACTTAATTTAATATTTTAATCCTTTCTAGTCTTTACTCATGTTAATGCATATGCTGCTAAAAGCTTTTTTTTTTTTTAACTATCCAATTTCTAAGAAATAAAAACCCTCAAAGACCTACTGTTTTGTGTAATTATTACTTATTCTTATTTCTCCCACAATTATGTAGGGAATTCCCACAAACAAAGGCCATTATCTCCAACACAAAAGGGATAAAAAAAAAACCCTTCAGAACTGGGAAATAAAAGCCATGGCCACAGCAGTGAGAGCAGAATCTCAAACACCAGATAAACAGGGATTATTGCCTCTGGGACACAATTTTTTCTCAGGAAATTCTAACAAAATTCTAACACTCCACAGTCAACCTAGGAACCTACAGTTTCTCCTCTAAGGTTCACATGACCACTGTGATGACTGTGGTTTGTTGTTTTCAGCAAACGCTCTCTGAGCAAACTAAGGCCCGGGGCCCGGATGCGGGCCCAGCAAAATTATACTGTTAATATATATTATCATTATCCTTCTGCCTTTTTTTTAGCCACTTTTCCCCATTGAATAGTCTAGAAGAGGCGAAAAACATTTGATCGTTTTATTCTTTATTCAATACTATCTCATCTATCTTAGTTAACCAATCTTTCCGATCCTGACCTGGAACATGACTTAAATTTTAAGGGAAAAGGCACAAGCCAAAAGGAGAAGAAGATTATTAGCCGTTATCGGACAATAGAATTTTACCAAAAGTCAATATATATAAAGCTTCAATGTGAGTGAAAAAAGCCATAGTACAACTTTCTTACTGTTGCGTTAAGCCCGGCATACACTGCAATTTTGAGTTGATTTTGTTACGATTTTCCAGTTGTGGGAATATCTGGCGATCGTACACAAATTTTGGGCTAAGTCTTGCAACTAGCATAGTGTACATGGGGTTACGTCAAGCTACTATCATCTCAATCGCCTACCCAATGGCTTACCAACTTCCTCACAATCAATTGTGTGAAAATCAAATATATTCGTAATACTGACAATTAAAACACAAGTTTTACATCAACCTGCAAAATTGCACATGTGCAGATATAGATTTGTAGGAGAAAACAAGAAAACAAAGGCAGAATTAACAGATCCGACTGACCACGTCTGGCATTTCTTCGTCTTTCTTTTCTTTTCCAAGGTGGTGATCATAGAATGGTGCATAGCTTAGGTACAGGTGGTACTTAGCTTAGACAGAAACATAGAGCAGCTGTGTGAGAGGCTAAGCCAGACATAGGCAAACTTTCGTGACAAGCGGGCCATAGTTGGTATTAAAATTGAAAACAGGGGCGGAGTCAAGAGCAGAAAAACACAATGTTTGCTAGAATTAGGAAAAAATGAAAAGTCATGTATAAAACCTAAAATTGTATACTTCTAATTGCCTTAATTACTTCATCTTGTGGAAAAATGCAGGCATTGCAGGAAAGAACAAGGTTGATGGGCCCCATTAAAAAGCTCAACGGGCTGAATCCGGCCCCCGGGCCTTAGTTTGCCCATGCCGAGGCTAAATGCTATGAGTTGATTTATCAGTATTTTGTTCTTTGTTCTGCCACGACTGAAACATATACACGGTTAAAGCATTAACCTCTACGTAGGCAACACTAATGCCACCATATTGCATCAACTTTAACACGCCAACCTCTGAACTGTATAATTCACAGTGAGAATCACTGAAAAATAACTAGTAAAATTAAATAATCTGGTATAAATACCCAGTGGAGATAAACAATACGAGCAAAGAGAAAAACATCAACCAGGCACATGTGGGCGGATGTGGGTTGTACTGCACCACACAGTTAACTGTTACACCGTTAAGCCCCTCAAAATAACTCGGCCTAAAAAACATCTTTGACGGCCCTCCGCGCAGCAGCAGAAGGCGAGTCGCCGAGGAATATTTCTCAGCTTAATGTACACCAAACTCTTGAGAAGATGACAAAAAAAAAAAAAAAAAATCCCAGGATTACCTATTCTTAAAAGGCTTTGCTATGTTCAGACAAATCAGTGCGGGAAGTCAATATTTATAAATCCAGCCATCCCTGAATTCACTGGTAGGGACACAAAACAAAGTAAAAGTAGTTATTACAGACTGATGCTGCCCAGAAGCAGCACTTCATTATCACATATCATTTTAAGCCCCTTTCATATAAATGGCCCAGGCAGAAAATTGCACATCGGTCTTGTAAATATTTATTTAGGGTGAACGCTGGCCGTGTCATGAATGGCGGATTTTTTTTATTTTTATACCTGTCTTAAAACAATGCACGGGTTTGACTCACAGGCAAATGGGAACGACTTCAGCCTCGGTGCACAAACAAAGGCAATTTCCTGCCGTGTGCCACCTTGTTAGAATGGAAATAGTCTTATATCTGTATATATATATATATATATATATGTATATATATATATATGCAGTATATAATATATATCTGCATTCAAACTTCCCTTCACTGGAATCATTCCTTTTATTCATGTCGACTCCAAATAGCAGATGCAGCCGAATGTTATTACATCGCGAGTGATGGAGACAGAGTGTTACTTGCAGCAGCCTGCGCGGTTCTTGGACCCTTCAAAGTCCGTCTCATCCAGTAAACACTGATTTGACCAAGTTGGTTGCAGTAGTTTTTCACTCACTTCAAAAATTGAAGCCTTTTCCACTGAAAATTAAAACCAGCCTTGTCCCTTTTTTTTTAGCGAGTCAACATTTTCTATCTCCCCCTGTCCTCTGTATCCTCAAATCTGACTCCAACTACCTCCATGTCCTCCTTCAATGCATCCATCAATCTCCTCTTTGTCTCCTACCTGGTAGCTCCATCTCTTGGATCATTCTTCTACCAATGTATCCACTGTCCCTCCTCTGAACATGTCCAAACCATCTC
>JAFBJS010002269.1:211472-232650 GCA_016785265.1 Paraplagusia blochii | reverse complement strand
GCTGCAAAGTGAATTAAAAAAAGGGAAGACTCACATACTTGGAACTCGTGGCCTTTAATCTCATGGATTAACAACCTGCTGTAGTTAAAATTTCTAAAATAAATTCATGGACTTTCATGTGATGGAATAATCATGGAATGCCTCAAGGCTTCTGAGGTCTGGGTGTCCACATATTTTTTTTTTTTGATAGTAAGCTATTATTGGAATGTCCAGGCTGCAGAGATGTACATACGCTGGAAAAGTTAAATACGGATTCAGGATTCTCAAACGTCTTCATTCATTCAGGTTACGATACCCAAGGAGTTTTTTTTGTAACTGGACTTCTGGACAAAGGAGTCACACGTGGCGTAATATGTCCACACTTTTGTCTAGAGACCAAGACTTTAGATGGTGATGAAAGGTCGTATCAAACAGATCCTTTGCTGATGGAAAAGAAAACTTTCAAGATCCCCAAAAAAAAATCCAATTTAAGGAAATAGATATTTTATTATTTTATATAAAGTAACTTGTATTTACTTTTTTAACTGATTCTTTGTTGGGGTCGCTCTGTTATTCACAGGTTGATCTGAAATCAAATTTTTGTCAAAGTCAAAGAAGGAGTCAAAGCTGGAGGTGGAGGAGTTGAAGATGCCAAGGTTCTCTTCAGGAGAAACAAGGATGGACAGGATCAGGAATGAGGTGAATAGATGGACAACACAGACAGGAAGGTTTGGAGAAAAAGCTAGAGAAGACAGATTGAGATGGTTTGGACATGTCCAGAGGAGGGACAGTGGTTATATTGGTAGAGGAATGATCCTAGAGATGGAGCTACCAGGTAGAAGACAAAGAGGCGATTGATGGATGCAGTGATGGAGGACATGGAAGTAGGTGGAGTTAGAGTTGAAGATACAGAGAACAGGTGAAGACGGAATCTGTTGACTCGCTATGAGAACCACTGAAAAAAAATGGACAAGCCGAAAGGAAAAGAAGAAGAAGTCAAAGAAAACTATTGTGTGTGGTGCAATGTGATTTGGGTTACAATTGTGGAGACTGTCGCCCCCCACGGCCCAGCAATTTATAAACAGGTGAAAATGGATGATAGATTAAAGTAAAAGACACAATGACTTTAAAAAATAGTTCAGTCTGGACAGAGACAATTCGATCTGTGTGAACAGTCCCACCATTTTGGATGGGGAAAAGGTAGAAGAATAACGATAATATAAACTAAAAGTATAGTTTGGACAAGTCTGGCGGTCCGGATTAAAACACCAAACTGTCCTCCATCCGGCCCCCGAGCCTTAGTTTGTCCTGTCTCCTGTCACTGTCTGGCCGAAAAGCGAAACCTAGTTCCACCCAGCTTCGACTCCAATGACGTTTCTGAAGCTAACAAAGTAACAACAAGTCATGACATCATAACGACACAGTCTCCTCCTGTTGCTGACAAACAGCACACTTCAAAACCACACAAATGTCCACAGCTGTGGACGATACCCCCCCCGCCCCCCTTGTCAGAGCCGTGGATAAATTCTTTTGGTTATGGAGTGAGAAAGGATGGAGGGAGGAAATTAGCCATTGTAGCTGCCCAAACAGACTCTCTCTGGTACATTTAACTGACTGATGGCGCTGTTTCCTCTCACCGCACACCAACAGCGCACTGAAATATATGAGCGGGAAAATTAATAGAACACTACAATACAGTCTATCAGAGGGACATTTGTCCCCCAAAAAAAGCCAAAAAAAAACTTAATGATTACAGATCCAGTCTGGACCATCTGCATGCTTCTCATTTATGCTCCACTAAAAAGGCATGACAGAGTATAGTGATGCTCATGTGGATACATCAACTGCATCGCTGACACGTTCGCCTACACTGCTCCTCCTGCTGCATGTACTGGAGCATTAAAGGCAACACCCCCACCCCCACCGCCCCCGACCCCCCAGCCATAAATCTCATTATGGAGATTGGATTTGGAGTGTCATCTTAGTTCCAACTTGTCTTGCACTTATTAGGATGCAAATGTTATGAGCAAATGTTGGCTTTTAATAATAAAACACGGCGCCACAGAATCACTCCTCGCGCTACTGGATATTTTGGGATTGCTCTGAATAACTGCGAGAAAAGAGGTGACTGCGTGATTCCACTGAGGGAACTTGGGAAAAATTTCCCACACACCTGTGCCATGTTTTGTGTCAATTTGAACCATGTCCTACATTCCAAATCTAGAAGACTGCATTCTTTGTGTAGACGCAGTACATCTGGTAGTTGCACATATTAAAGAGATGAAAATGGAGACCTCATTCTTGGAGTATTGTTCTCTTGAAAGTATTAAAATAAAAAATCTGTCTATGAAATGAGAACATAGTAATTTCTAAGGATGTAATGACTTCAAAGTCTGTTGGGACACAAACTGTCCCAGATGTTTTTACAAGTACAGCTTTGTTACGTCTTATTTGATCGGGATTTGCGACATTAAAATGTCTATCAAGTGTTAATGTATTGAATTTTTTCTTCTCATTCTTCTTTTATGTGGGTCGGGACAGTACTACGCTCAGAGCACATCAGTGGCAACCCGGCAGCTGGTGGATTCGAACCTGAAACCCTACCGACCCAAGTCCGCTTCCCTATCCACTAGGCCACCACTGCCCACGATTATTCATTTATTTTAACCTAAATTATAGTAAGGACTTAATTAATATCCAATTTTTTTTCTTTGTTGTGAGCAACTGGACTTCTTGGATTTGAGAGACATTTCATTCCTCATCTGAGGAACTTGTAGCTGATTCAAGAGGAAAAAACTGGTCGTTTTCTGTCTCGCTTTCGTGAATGAGTTGTTTTGGTCACACCTCTCTCAGACGGAGACTGACGGTGATGGATGGTAATGGATGGTGACAAGAATAAGGGGCTTAGTGGTTAAGGAAGCAGACTTGTTTCTGGAGGGTTGCAGGTTCACCTGCTGCTGAGTTACCGCTGAACATGGTTAAAAGCAGAGGTGACATTTCGTTGTGTCCAGTGGTGGGTATCACAATGTCACATTATTCCTAACCAGAGGTGTCTCACTAGACTGGGCGTGGTCAAGCTTTCTGAGTAACAGGCCCCCATTGGTCCAAAAACTGGACAGGGCGGGGTTAGAAACAGATGGATGTTGACGTGAACTAAGAAGAATGAGCTGTGAAAGTCATGCATACAGGCTAACATGCTAATATACTTTTAGCATTCTCTCTGTCATCTATAAGTAAAACATAAGCATTAATGTAGAAATAAAATTAATTTACAATCCAAACCAATTACATTAATTGAGCAAGTTTGGCAGACTGGATTACAAAGCTGAATGTGCCACATTAGGCCCCCAGGCCTTATTTTGCCCATGCCTGGTCTAAACCAGTGGTTCTCAACTGGTCTCACTCTGGGAACATCGTTTTCCTGTGGCCATTAAGTCTCGACCCACTCTCATAGAATTCAAACCAAGCAAATTAATAATAATAATTAAAAAAAATAGAGCAGAAAGTGCCTTTCAAAATAAGAGATTTTCTAAAATATGAAAAATATGCTCAACAGCTGATTCACATTATTTTGATTCTTGACCAACTGTTAACGACCCATTCAGAACAAGTCTCTGACCCACTTGAGAACCACTGGTCTAGACAACACTGGCTAATAAAAAAATTATAATAATAAAAAAAAACAGAGCAGAGTGCGCCTTTCAAAATAAGAGATTTTCTAAAATATAATAAATATGCTCAACAGCTGATTCACATTATTTTGATTCTTGACCAACTGTTCAGGACCCATTCAGAACGAGTCCACGACCAACTTTTGGGTTGGGACCCACTGGTTGAGAACCAATGGTCTAGACAACACTGGTTTCATACTCAACCTTCTGCTGTGTTTGTTCTCTACTGTCTGTTTCTTCTTTGTTTTATTCACTGAAGTGGAAGCAACAGCATTTATTCTCACTACAAACATATTCTCGACCCTGGCATAAATATCTGTCAGTTGTTATTTATTTTAAAGGCGACTGTTCTATGGATCACCCATGATTCTGTGATTTTATTCAAGTTTTTTCAGGTTAGTTGGTTAATATACATCACAATAAAAAAGATAATTTTACTTGAACTTGACTACATATATAAATATATATGGATATATGTTAATACATGTACATACTCTACTACTCTGCTCTGGGCTGCAGCCCTGAAGAGGTAGAACCTCAGGGTCCAAAGTCAAGACCAGGGACCAAGTACTAGTCCTTGAACAGCTTGTACATGGCCCTGAGCTTAAACCTGCACTATTTACAGCCTGTCAAGAAGTCGGCACACTGTACGCAGGAACCTTTTCTATATTTTACCAGGATCGAGGAGACATGATGACCATAGCAGTATGTTTCATTGCAGTGAACTCTAAATGTCATTAAAATTCTTTATTATGTTTGGGTGTTATCTCCTTTAAAAATGCATTACAATTTAAAGACTGGATAGTTGGCAATAATTTACATCGGGCGTTTAATAAAAAGCAATTGCCATGAAGTAGATTACTAGGGAGCCACATTATTGGGTTACATGCAAATTTATTGCATTTCCGTGCAACTTCATAATAGGCTTTAGTATCTTAAGAAGCCCAGTTGGCCTTTGGATAGTTTTAGAGCATTAAATATGCGGCCCTTAAAGAAGAATTAGTGCGTGGCATTGAGCACATTGTTGGTGCACTGCTGGGTCATAAAGAAGCTCCATCTTCACCGTAGCCAGGAGGGACAGTTTGGAGCTGACTGATGAAATAAATAAACAATATGTCTGAAATGCAAAGAGCTTTCAGAGATTTCATAGCACGCTACTGGCCAACTCTTTGTTGTTGTGATTTGCAACCGAGAGGGAAAGACTGAAACCATCTTAACAGAAGTTTTCTGAAAGATGAAACGGAGCTGTTGATCCCTGACTTTTTTTAAATTATTCACAAATATAAATGATCTTATACTTACATATATACACATATTTTAACAAAATATGTTTATATGATTTGCATAACATGCCCCCTAACCCTATCATTTGCTCATTTTATCAACTTTTTTTTCTTTACTGCTGGTAGAGTTCGTATTTACTTTATTTAATATTGTAGTGTTTCCGACCTTTAGTGCACTAGGGTTTTTCAATCAGTGTTATAAGAAACCTTATATAAACTGATTTATATATGAATCAGTTAAATATAAATCAATAAAAACAATTCTTTAATAATAAAAACTAATGATTAAAAAATTATTGTTCAAATATATTCCATACAATAGGTGTATAAAAATAATGTAAACAAAAAATAAATACAATTAATTCCTTGGCCTTGGCTCAAATTAATTACGGAAATAAAAAATATTTGTGCAGTCATGTATAGTCATATATATATAGATATATATATATATATGACTACTATATAGTCATATAGTAGTCATATATATGACTGTATATGACTACTATACATAAGTCATATATATAGTCACTATATATACATAAAATGTATTTATATCTGTAATTAAATATATATATATATATGTTTATGTACTTATACATATACATATGGCCAAGTTAACACTTGTGGCGTGATTAATTCAATCGTGGGGTGCCTAGCCCAAGTATATATATATTATATTATATATTATAATATATATATATTACATATATGGGAATTAAGGGCTAAATAAGTAAATGCTGTCGATTGCAAAAAGACCACCCAGGAGATACGCAGACCTGACCGTGTGCACTGGCGTCAGACGTCATTAATAACAGCAGTTATCGTTTGGCCTCTATCAGCCGTTTCTTGATCTCTATTACTCACAGGCCCTGAGACATGAAAAAATCAGACGGAAAAGGTTAGCGCCCGAGATAAAAGACAGCTCTTGATCCAAAGACTCTCAGCACTAACACGATGGTTCAGGGAGTCAGAATTGTCCACAGCAGCGTTCTGCTCCCTCCTCAGTTAGAATTAATTACTCCTGAGACCCTAAGTGGTAGTGACTGGGCCAGTGACTAATTTTCAGCCCTAATTGTTTCTCTTATGTCGTCTGTATCCCATGAAATCTAATAACGGACAGGGCTTTTTTTAAGTTCTCTTTTATGTTCCACTTACTTTTAAGACTAAAAAAAAAAAGCCAGCGCTTGGAAAAGGAGTGAAGCATCTGTCATGACCTCAGTACTTCTTTGTTAATCTGCACGAATAACCCCGCGCTAACACGAAGAAAATCAAGCTTCTCATGTCAGAAACGCTGATTAAATAATTAAATGGACGAAACCACAAAGAACCACAAATACCACTCTTCATACTGTTATCTATTCAGCACTGAATGGTTTCACACCTGCTGACCCGTGTGGACCATTTCTCCAACAACAATATCTGTACGACCCAGCGGTCAAGGAAGTGGACATGGGTCGGTTCTGTGCATAAAGCTGTCCAAACCAGACCTGGGCAAACTAAGGCCCAGGGGCCGGATGTGGCGCGTTGTCGTTCTGATCCGGCCTATTAAATTTGTACAAATTACGCTGTTAACCTTTATTATTAGCTGAAAGTACTGGAGCATTTTAGCCTTTTTCAATACTTTACTCATCATCTATCGTAGTTCACATAGATACTCAATCTTTTCAATCCCAACCTGACCCGTGACTCAAATTTTAGTCCCACCTATGGCCCACGAGTCAAACTTATTACCTGGTCCAGACCCACAAAACTTCCGGTGGAATCACCACCATACACAAGGCTCATAGTTGGAAACAGTGTGATTTGGGTGGCAGTCATGGAGACTGCTGCAATAAAAAAATATCTGCACACAATCCGCCTCACACTCGAAAATCTTTTTTTTTTTTTATTAAAAGCATAGAACAGAGAAAGCAAACCTCCAAAATGTCAGCTTGCAAAAAGCAAATCGATGACAGAAAATTAATTTTTATGAATCTTAAAACCAAAATTTCAGAAGAATAACGTGCAAAAACCAAGAAATACCACATTATAATAATAAACATCATTCAAGGCAGGGTTTTTTTCACTAAGTTCATTCTTTTCATCATCATTGTCTTGTCCAGACTGGGTCTCAAGGGCAGTAGTCTCCACAACTGCCACTCAAATCACACTGGAGACTAAGTTGATTTTTTTTTTTTTTTTTTTTTTTACAGAAATTCTCAATGAATTTATAATAAGGGACTCCATTTTAATTACGCCGGAGCTGCTCCCTTTCTCCTGCTTTCATTATGAAGAGAATCGCATTAAAGCAAGGTCATTTGCACAGGTTTCTGTTGTCGTGTACGTTTTTTTTTTTTTATCTCTGTCTGTTCAGGAATCCTGTACAAACTGACATTCTACAGCCTGAATCAGGATGTCCTTCCTCAGGCCGTAGGCTGGGAATTACATGAAGTATTATCAAAAAAAAAGTGTTTAATAATTTCTATTAAAAAAAAAAAAAAAAAAAAAGTCTGTCATACTGTGTGATACTAAATTCCAGTGCTCTGCATTGTCGACGTTGTTTAATATTTGAGGAAATATTAAACACCTACTCGTTTGCAAGAGACCACGTTGGAATGTTTGAGACAAAGTGTTGTCAAAATGACAATTTTCCCATTTTTTCCGTCTCTGACAGCTTCAGCTGGAGTAGATAAAGCAGGGAATTCAGTCCGTCTGTGCGGCTGACAGCAGTGGCAGCTGATTCAACCTTCCTCCCTGCACTCCCATCTCTTCTCTACCATCAGTTTTCCAGGACGGGAGAAATGTACTAATAAGGGCACGGCAGGAGTCTTTGTAGAAAAGTCCACATGAAGATAGATTTCACACCAAAACGCATTACCAGCCCACACGTACTGTACACACACACACACACAGAGACACACACCCACACCCACTTTCATGCGAGCTCTGAATCATGAATGAGACCACACTCCCACACTGTACAGAGACAAGGCTAGACCAGGAAAATGGCATACAACGCTGCATCTTTAATCAGCTGAGCCTTGACTTCCCCTGATCTGCAGACACCAGCAACACCCGTGTTTTCCAACATGGGTGGCTCATCTCACGCCTCTGACGGTAGGCGATCATCTAAAATTTAATTTCTCATGGCAGCTGAGTTGAGACTACACTACTAGGAGATGAGAGAAAAAAAAAAAAAAAAAAATCCTATCCTGCATCTTCTGCTCTGCTGCGCAAATGACTCAGTAATAATGATATCCCATCCGTGAGAAATCAATGACATTGTTCATTATTTTGCAGCTATAGATTCTTTACAGCTAAATAATGCAACGATTCGATCATTAAAATATAATCAAGGGCGGTGGGGATCAGGAATTTATTATTTTCTTTAATGCTCTTGCTCTTTCAAAGGTGGAGTCTGTGCGAATCTCCAGAAATGCTGAAAAATAAAAAAACTGAATCATAAAATGCATCCATACAGTCTATATTAATGTGTCACAGATGGTATTTAGTGCAGTGTTGGAAAAATATAAATAAGTTATATGTGCAGGGTTCCTTGCCCTCTGTTTGTATTTTCTCATTTTCACTTCCTGATGCAAGATCGCATCCTGTTTAGGATGGTTGGAGATTTTTAGTGGGTTCACCACCCGCAGGAAGGTGTTTATAACGCAGGCTAGTATGGCACTGTGTGATTTGGGTGGTGGTTGTGGAGAATGCTGCCCCAACGACCTGGGACCAGAAAAGTGTGAGAAGATGGACTGATGTATGGATGTTCGTCCAATTCGGACCGGGGTATGGTGCAAACCTCAACACAAAGAAGCATTTTCCTACTTATAAAATGTTCCTACCTATAGTGAAAATGTATTGCCATATCTGAAGATTCTTCCTTCTCATAATATTTTACTACTGGTAAAAAAAAAAAAAAAATTATAGCCATTTCTGAAGTTTTTCTCTACCCATAATATTTCCCTACCCCCTCTTTTAAAGGTGGTAGCATATTTTTATAGATGTTCATCCCCAACAGTATCTATATAACACCTTTAAAAGAGGGGGTAGGTAGATATCTCTGGTGTCTCAAGTAGAGAAAAATTTGCATAAATTGACTACTTCCACTATTTTAAGTCACATGACATCAGCAACCTGAGGATCCCCTGGTGGCGAGGCCCAGGACTGCAGTCCCTTCAGCATTGAAGGTGCGCAAGGTTAACTCCAAACTGACAACCTCAATCATTATAATATTTTTTCATATCATATCATATTTTTTTCAGTCGTTGCCTCAGTGAGTCAACAATTTCCATCCCACCCCGTCCTCTGTATCCTCAACTCTAACTCCAACTACCTCCATGTCCTCCCTCACTGCATCCATCAATCTCCTCTTTGTCTCCTACTTGGTAGCTCCATCTCTAGGATCATTCTTCTACCAATGTATCCACTGTCCCTCCTCTGAACATGTCCAAACCATCTCAATCTTTCTTCTCTAGCTTAATAAATAACCTAAACATGCAAACAATGAAAATAATTTTACATTATCACAAAGAAATTACAATAAATGTGTGGTTGTTTTGTAAAATTTTTGAAAATGTGTAAAAAAAGATCAAATTGTGTTTTTTTTTCTTAACATTGTCTTTAAATGGTGTTTGTTTCCAATACAACAGAACTTCATCATGACACAGTCAAAAAAGTATTAATTAAGTTAATCAATAAAAAATACTGTATGAATTTGTCTTTTCCTGCCCCCATGTTTTTTTGTGTGTGTTTATAAACAGTAAGTAGAAAAAATGTTTTTGACAGTTTTTCCGCCCTGTTCTAACACTATGGCTGCTCTGTGTTTCTCTGCTGTCAAATCTGTTGAATACATTAAACAGGTTCGAAGCCTCCTGTTAAATTTCAACATGAAACGCCTGCCTTGTCTTTTTAAAGCCGTTTTAAAGCAGCCTACTTTGTTTGTAGCGAGTACAAACATCCAGCTCGGTGGCTTCTTTTAAGTGCAATAAAAAGGGAGAGAAAAAGACTAAAAAGCTCTAACCAATAAGCTCCAAAACTTTTCAGCTGACATTTTCAAAGTGCCAATCACATTTTATTTCCCCCTCCTTTTCGCACAAATGGCACGCCACAGGAGACACCGAGGTGCCAACGCATTCTCTGGCCAAGATTCCACCTCAGATTGTGGCACAAGTCTGAGGGACTAATGGTGTTTTGATCGGAGCACACGAGCCCCAGGCGTGACATAACGCATGCCAGATTCCTCATTCCTCCACGCTGCACCGGGGGCACTGCAACGAAACGTTCATCCCGTCTTCCCCTGTGACACGAGGCTTGACGTGGTGTAGATGGGCCGCATGCTCGCGCACATGCTTTAAGTTAATGAGTACGCAGCTGTACATACTAATGATGCACACAACAACTGTCGCCCATGTGTTTGGATTTGGTTAAAAAGTGTCAGAACGCTCGTTGGAGGCAGTGGAAGTCTAAATGTCCCCGCAGTTGAATTACTCTTGACACCTGCAGTATTTGTGTACAGTAATTGAATTACTATTGATGAGAGCTGCTACTCATTGATATTTCTTTTGGTGGAAGTGCTTGTCAAAGCCAATGCATCTGACATTACGGCAACAGCAATTAAAGATCTCTTTAGTATTCAAGAGCCTTCAAGTTAAATACTTTTAGATCTACTCTGAGGCTTCGCCACAGCACCGGGTGGAGAAATGCAAGTTGGTATTACCCTAAAGGAGTGAACGACAACGTAGCTTTGTCCATCATCCAAACAACCAATCAAATTTTCATCCAATCGATCATCAAAGCAAATTTTTGTCAAACTTTTTGTCACACTTTTAGCACAAAAAATGTGTAATTAAACAGTAACAATGTTCCCGATACGTCATAAAAAATAATGTGGAGATTATGCTACGTAATACCTCAAAATTATGACAATAATTAGACTGTCTTACTACAATCAGACAAAAAGATACTGTTATTTTGCTGTTAGCAAGCAAGTAAACTTAATATTATCCATCTTACATTTATTTCAGTATTGAAACAACAATCACAACAGGGTTAGTCCCCTTGTCCAACAGTGGTTGGCGTTGTGTCCCTACAGTAGGACACAGTGCTATTGCATTGAGAAATAGGGGGCGCTGTTCAGCAGATAAATATAGATTTTTATTTTTATTTGCACCACACTGAAGACAAGTGTGAAACTTTGTTAAATTGGGACTAGAAATTTTTCTCATAGAAATTATATTTTTTATATACAGTAATATTCCGTCAATGTCGTTTTACTGTTACAAGTGCATGTAAAATTATGCAAAGCAACACCATTATTTAAAGTTTACAATAAGATTGGCTCACTATCTCACTACCGGGAGAAAATTTTATGTAATTTTTCATGTTAGCAAGAAGCAACAAGTGGTTTTGAAGATGGGGACACGTAGCGATTGCAGTGACACATAGGGGGCGCTGTTCAGCAAATTAATATACAATTTCAAGTCTTTTTTCGTTTTCCATCACATCAATTATACTTTTTATATAAAATACAGTCAACTTTGCAACAAATATGCATCAGTTTTACTTTTTTTACCCTACAGTAACTGGTGGTGCCTTAAACAATAGGGCTTATAATTAGATGGTTGCTGGTTCAAATCCTGGCCACAGCAAGACTATGTAGTAACACAAATTCTCCTTCGCTCCTCATGCGAACTAATAACAACCCAAAAGAGGAGCTCACTGCTCTTCTGTGTCCAGCGTTAATCACTGGAGTGTTTCACGGATGGGTTAAATGCAGAGACTAATTCTCCTTAGGGGATTAATGTGAGGACAAAAAAGGAAGTTAAGAGTCCTGTCCTTAAACTTGGCCGACAGTCCTTGAAACCCAGTGGGTGACTGCATACAGAATAATTTAACAACAAAAAAAAAGAAGGAATACAAATTTTGTTCAAGAGTATACCAAACCTATTCCAGAGTCAATTCACCAACCTTAATTTTGAAATGGACACCGATACAGAGAGGGACTAGATACAGAAGGGCAGGAAAGAGACCATGTCCCATAAGAGCCTGAGGCTGCAGACCAGGGCTTTAGGGGAAACTGCATTAAAAACTGCCAGTCTGCAGTGATGGACATGGTCAAATGGACTTGGGGCTTCTTAAAAAAAAAAAAACTGTCATTTCAGACTGTTACAAAACGGTCATTATTTGCCTGAGTTCTGCACAGAAAAAAGGCTTTAACCAGTTTTGACTATGAAAACATTTTATTTTGAAGTTGAGTTTGTTCAGAAAATTCAGCTTATGGTCAGGTGAGTCCATTATCACATAAAACCAGTGGATTTTGACCATACCCTAGCTACGGCACAGAGAATGTGAAAGTATGTGAAGGTGGATAACAGGTCTGAAGGTATCTGAGAAGGACGGACACAACAACAATGTCTCTTTTCAACAGGGAATTGTCAATACTGAGACTATGTTGTCAACTGATTGGATTTTATGGTTTAGATCAGGCCTGGGCAATTACTTTGACTCGCGGGCCACAGCTGGTACAAAAATCTGATTGACTGGTCAGATCATGATCAGAAACATTGAGTATTTCTGTGAACTAAGATAAATGATGAGTAAAGTATTGAATAAAAGCCTCTTTGACACCGTTTATTGGGGAAATGCTGGCTTTGCAGGGAAAAGGTAGAAGGATCACGATAATATAAATTAACAGTACAATTTAGACAAGTCTGGAGGGCCGGATTAAAACGCCAAACGGGCCGCATCCGGCCCCTGGGCCTTAGTTTGCCCAGGTCTGGTTTAGATGGTCAAATCAAACTCCTTGTCATTGTGATCCACATCACTGCACATAATGAAATGTTACCGCAAATAAGCCCTGACTAAAGTGAACAGTGGGCAGCTGTGAGCGACCTGGTAGCAGTGAATGGGGACTGTGTGATGCTCAGAGGTAACCTGGCAGCTGGTGGAATTGAACCTGGAACCCTTCGGACCCATGTCGGCTCATGACCCCTAGGTCACCACTGACACAGAAGTTACCATAATATGGACTTATAATATAAATATATATGTTTTTTTTTGTTCTTGTCTTATAGATAAACATTCTAACTCGTCACTTATTTGCTGTTAAACTTGATTATGGTCATCAGTCAAAAAAAAGAGGAAATCAACTCAAAGTGGTTACAAGGATTTTTCAAAATAAAACAGAGATTAGGAAAAAAAACAAAGATTTCTCTTTGGTTTTTTCGAAGGTAAACAAGGCTTTACATTTGTCGCTGAAAAAAATCCTGTCGCTCCTGTCAGATAGTAGTGATTAATAAAACATAGGATCTGTTGTTGAACTACAGATGAACTTGTCTGCACTAACACTATGTGCACTTACTGTATGTACGTGCATTAAAAGCAGAGGGAGGAGCAACAGCGCGTCTTCATCACGCTCTCTATCTATCTATCTCTCTATATATAACTATATATATAAATATATATATAGACGGGTTTTATTTGTAAGGATTTGATTTTTTTTATTTTATTTTTTTGACTGAATCTGAGTTAGAAGTTACCATTACACTGTAAAAAGTTCACCGGTTAGAGCTTAAAAAAAACCCAACAATAATATATTCAATTACAACCAAAGTCCAGTTATATTGTGGGGAGGAAAAAGGAAATATTTTGAATTATATATCTGGAGCTCCTCACTGAGATATGCCTGTGGTGTGTGATAAAATCTGAAAATAACATCAGTAGAATTCCAAGGCTTTTTGACATTATTCACATTCTGATGATTGTACAAACCAGGGTTGTGGATTTTAGGAGGGGAAAAAAAAAAAAAGTTTGAGAATTTTGTGGCTTCTAAATTGAAATTTGACTTCACTCCTGACTCACAGCACGTCGCTCCCAGAATTCGCTTCCAATCCTGGGCATTTTTCCATCAACTATTTAGCTCACGTCCCACCCACCTTCCACTCTTTCAGTGCCAGTGACATAATCGGAAAACGTGTCCGTCCATAAACACGGTTCCCAGAGGAGAAGCGTAGTAGCTCCACCACCGCTGCCACTTAAGGTAAGAGGAGTAACTGCACTCTCCAGTGGTGCTTAGTGATGGGGAATTAAAACCAGACCTTTGGGTAGTGATGCCTCGACGAGCATCCAGCTGGCGCGATGTCAGCGTGAAACTAAAGACAGTTCTCCCAACACTGATATGTCCCCTAAAAGATTGGACGTAGGAGAGGCTGAATGCAAACACTCTGCCCAGAGGGGGAGTGCTTACACAGCAGAGGGACCCCACTCCTCATTTACTTAACATCTGAAACATAATAATAGAGACTCAGACATATGGACACTTGATTTCTGGAGGAAAAAAACCATTTCCAGCAGGCGGCCAGATTTGAAGACAATCTGAAAGGCAATCAGGCGTGCTGCAATCAAAGACAGCGGCAGCGATGATGTGACTGGACTTAGTCCCGTCTGCCGTTGATCACTGATGACAAATGAGGTTTTAAATGAGCAGGGATTGTCAGGCGGATTTGGCTCCGCTCACTGAGGAAGGGAAAAAAAAAAAAAGTTCAGGGAAGAGTCCATGTCAAGAGTGATTAAGGAGATGTGGAATATGGCGTTGTACAGTAACGCCATGTCTGTAAGAGGGTTTGTGTGTCTTCCCCTATAACTAATAAGACCAACTTTTATTTTGGGACATTTACACAGAAGACCACACGTTTGACTCCAGTTGCGTCCCTTCACCTAATCTCAACCCAGTTAGCTCAAAACCTGCCAAAACGATGCAATTTTACGTAAATTTCACAAAAAAAGTCGTTTGAAATCTATTAAATCATTTGGGAATATTATTATAATCCATTTTACAATATTGTAATTTACACTATTTTAGCACTAATGTCACTGACTAATTGTCACCTCTGAACAATGAATTACCTAAACCTGAAAGATTGCTCAGGTCTGGCTTCCACATTTTTTAATATTCAAACCCTTTAAAGCAGGAATATTAACCCACAGGCTCTGGAATTCACCATCTTTCCACAAAGAACAAGAAAAAAAAAAGCTTCACCTAAAAAAGTGTAGGAGGTGGTGTTCACTTTAAGGTGCAGCATCAGGCATTTTTAAAAAATCCACCCTAAGCAGAGAAACGTTTATAGAGCACTTGACAGAGTCATTTCTACTCACATGACCCATTACCGTTACACCGTGCCCTGCTTTGGGGCCACAAACCACCGCTTGAGGAACACTGGCAACAGTACACTAAATAAGCATGTGTCTTTGTGTTTGTTTCTATTGCAAACCTTAAATGTTTTAACTTTGCTTTTATCTGAGAGTCTTTCCTGGAAAACAGTCAAAAAAATATCATAAATATTTACAGTGTTTTCATTTTATTTACCTGAGTAAATAATGTTCCTTCCTCACGACACTGACTGACGTCTATCCCTGGTCGTAGATCCATGATACTCGGCGCATCCCCTCATTCCTAATCCTCCAGCGTCGATTTTGCAAATGTTCTGATCCCAGTAAAGTTCGGTTCCCTCGGTGATCGGAAAGGAAATATCGGTTCGATCACAACCTAAAACTCCGCTTCGGCTTCTTTCTCCCTTCTCTTGTTTCAATTTGGAGGCAGACCACAAGGCAGTAGTTGCTGATGCTCCTCTGCTCCTCACATGATCCAGTCTCCGGCTCTTCCTCCTGGTGGAGGCTGCGCCCCGATCTGCTCTCCCCGCTGCCGGGAAGGCGCACGAACAAAGCCCGCAGCGAAGGCTCCTCGCACGCGGTCAGCCGCGAGCTGCGGGGAGTTCCTTGGAGGCTTTTTTTTCCCCCTGTCTTCTAGTTCACATTTCACTGTGGACGTGCAGAGTGGACGTGGTCCCGGTCCTGGTCCTGGTCCTGGTCCTAGTCCTGCTGCTGCTGCTGCTCCACTGGATAACAACAGGACTGTGGATGAGTGCGCGCCTGGCGGCAGTGGCACATGGCGCTGGAGTGTGTATTTATTTATATATTTATTTATATATTTATTCATGCATCACTCTCAGGGCTTTGCGAATTGCAGGAGCTCCGCAACTTTCTTTTCGTCCTTCTGATGAGTCACTGACTTCCTTATCCTTATTCCCCACTCTGTCCCAGGGGACATCTGTGCGGGGCTCCTGATCAGACAGATTTGAATGAAAAGAAAGTGCTTTTAGTGGAGATCAATTATTTATTATAATTTGTGTCCCCTGCAGTCAGATGTATGTGCATTGTGGCATTTTGGATGCTTTTCTTCAGTAGTGGAAAAATCTGATCCCACATTTACTTCCTGCAGGAAACTGAATCCATGGATTCACAAAATTCCACCAGTTCAGGGAAAAATACATATCATTCATAACCAGACATTTAGTCTGGTCTAGATGAGACTAGACTTGAGTACAACGGACAATACTGGCCCAGACTGTAAAACGCCAGACTTCAGTAGGATTTAGTAGACAAGGACAAAGACGAGACTAAATAAAAACGAGAGAAGACTAGAACACATTTGACAAGACTAGAATATACCGCACTTTACTACATAAAATCCTAAACGAGAAATAGACTAAATGAGAATGGACTAAAATAGTCCAAAGACAATGACCAAACTAGACCAGACTGGACTACGGCAGACTATAAAAGACCAGACTGTAATAGGAATAAGTAGAAGAATAAAGATTTGACTAAATAAAGACAAGTACTAACCTGACCAGACTTGACTAGAATTGACTGCACTATACTACATACAATGTTAAATGAGACGATAAAAAAACTAGACTAAATGAGAAGGGCTTTAAATGGTCCATATGCAAACTTGACTAGGACTAAGACTAAGAAAGACTAGACTGGACTACGATGTACCTTAAAAGACTAGAACTTAACAGGAATGGGTAGACAAGAATACAGAATAATTTGACTAAATAAAGACATGTTTAGATTAGTCGTGACTTGACCAGACTAGAATTTACTGCACTTTACTTCACGCTGGTAAATTAAACTAGACTTAATGGGAATGGACAAGAAGAGACCGTAGGGGTAGACAATGATGAATGTAGACTACACTACTACGAACTAGACTGGTAGGAGTATAGTAGGAATTAGTTGACATGAACAAAGACTAGACTAATGAAAAGCAATAGAAGACTAGAACAGCTGACTTGTTATGGTCTTGAATTGACTACAATACACTGAACCATACAACAAATACTACTAAGTGAGACTACAAAAGACTCAAAAAGAATGGACTAGAATAGACCAAGGACAATAATCAAACTGGACTAGACTACAACAGACTAGACTAGACTACAGTAGACTTTAAAAGACAAGGAACAAGGACTAGAATAAACAAAGACTAACCAGACATACAATACTAAATTGGACTACACAATATTAAATTATAGACTAGACTAAACACAATGACCCAGAATAGACCATAGACAATTATCAATCTAGAGTAGACTAGAACCAATTAGACTAGACTACCATAGTCTAACAAGACTGGACTCGGATAGTACGTAATTAGAAAGACGAGACCAAAGAAAAACAAGTCTAGACTAGACCAGGCTTGACCTGACTAAAATAGTCTGCAGTATGCTAGATTAAATTTTATAGATTAAATTATAGATCAAGTAAATATTTTGGACTAGATTAGACTAGACTATTAGACACACCCTAGGAATTAGTATGCAAGAATAAACTACAGCAGAGTAGATTGGACACGATAGAATAGACTAAACTACAAGACTAGACTAGGCTGGACTAGACAAGAACATACTTGACTATAAAAGAATAGACTGAGGGAGACTAGACCAGAATAGTCCAAAGACAGTAATCAAACTAGACAGGACTACAATGGACTAGAGTGGACCATGATACACTTGAAAAGACCAGACTATAATAGGAATAAGTAGACAAGAATAAAAACAAGTCTAGACTGGACCGGACTAGACTAGACTGGAATATACAACACAATGCAAAATTAGACTACAAAGACTAGACTAAATGGGAATGGACTAGAATAGACCATGGACTACAATAAAACTAGACTAGAACAGATTGGACTACGATAGAAAGTAATTTGTTAGAACAAGTCTAGACTAGACCAGGCTTGACCTGACTAGAATATACTGCAGTATACTAGATTGAGACCAGATTACGAGACACTCAATACCCTAGGAATAAGAAGACAAACTACAGCAAAGTAGAGGAGAGACACATCAGAATAGACTAAACGACATGACTAGACTAGGCTGATCCAGGCTAGAACATACTAGACTAGAATATACTGCAGTGTACTACATACCATACCTTGGACCACAGACAATATTAAACTAGACTAGAGTACCAGCATAGACTAGAATAGACTCGAAAAACAACAAAATGTAACCATTTACCCATGTTGTACAATTGATACACTAAGTACTTATTAGTACTAGTGTACTTTATTTAGCCTGTTTCTAGCATTTATTTTTCCAGTTATTAGTAACACAACTCCAAATTTGAAGAACTAGTATTGTTCATCCATTCACTAAGACCCATGACTCATGCATAACATTGCCAGGGAACGTTATGTGATCCATCACTCCACAGGACATGATTGCACAAATCTGGAGAGCAGCGTTGCCAAACTTCCCTGACTCCACATGTCCATCCTTTTAGACGCAGAACTTTATTGCAGCCGTCCATAGTTACCGTCCTGAGGCGTTTCACTTTGTTTATGCTGACGTAAACAATACCCGACTTTCTGAAGATGTCGGTTTTGCTCTTATACAATATACACTGAAACAACACAATGAAACTCAAAGTCAACCAAACTTCTCTGAAATCGAACTGTCCGCTTAGGAAGCAACACTGATTGACAATCAATTTCACATGGTGTCGTGCAAATGGAATAGACAACAGGTGGAGATTATAGGCAATTAGTGAGACACGCCCAATAAAGGAGGGGCTCTGTGGGTGGTGACCGCAGACCACCTCTCAGTTTTGTTGCTTTCTCGCTGATGTTTCGGTCACTTTTGAATGTTTATAATATACCAATAGGCCTAAGACAGGAAGTAGAGCTGGAGGTGGAGTTAAAGATGCTGAGATGTTCCTTAGGAGAGACAAGGGGATGGACAGGATCAGGAATGAGGTGATTAGAGGGACAACACAGATGGGAAGGTTTGGAGAAAAATGTTGTACAATTGATACACTAAGTATTTATTAGTACTAGTGTACTTTATTTAGCCTGTTTCTAGCATTTATTTTTACAGTTATTAGTAACACAACTCCAAATTTGAAGAACTTGTATTGTTCATCCATTCACTAAGACCCATGACTCATGCATAACATTGCCAGGGAACGTTATGTGATCCATCACTCCACAGGACATGATTGCACAAATCTGGAGAGCAGCGTTGCCAAACTTCCCTGACTCCACATGTCCATCCTTTTAGACGCAGAACTTTATTGCAGCCGTCCATAGTTACCGTCCTGAGGCGTTTCACTTTGTTTATGCTGACGTAAACAATACCCGACTTTCTGAAGATGTCGGTTTTGCTCTTATACAATATACACTGAAACAACACAATGAAACTCAAAGTCAACCAAACTTCTCTGAAATCGAACTGTCCGCTTAGGAAGCAACACTGATTGACAATCAATTTCACATGGTGTCGTGCAAATGGAATAGACAACAGGTGGAGATTATAGGCAATTAGTGAGACACGCCCAATAAAGGAGGGGCTCTGTGGGTGGTGACCGCAGACCACCTCTCAGTTTTGTTGCTTTCTCGCTGATGTTTCGGTCACTTTTGAATGTTTATAATATACCAATAGGCAGAAGACAGGAAGTAGAGCTGGAGGTGGAGTTAAAGATGCTGAGATGTTCCTTAGGAGAGACAAGGGGATGGACAGGGTCAGGAATGAGGTGATGGGAGGGACAACACAGACAGGAAGGTTTGGAGAAAAAGCTTAGAGAAGACAGATTTAGATGGTTTGGACATGTTCAGAGGAGGGACAGTGGTTATATTGGTAGAAGAATGATCCTAGAGATGGAGCTACCAGGTAGGAGACAAAGAGGAGATTGACGGATGCAGTGAGGGAGGACATGGAGGTAGTTGGAGTTAGAGTAGAAGATACAGAGGACAGGGGGAGATGCAAAACAGTAACAAGTGTCCTGTTTCTTTTTTTTTAAACTCCGGGACTTAGTATCCACAGTTGGATGAAAGACTTGAATTCACCGGTCATTTTATTCCTTCTGTCCTATTTTTGTCCGTTGACCTGCAGCTCCAGTTGCACTTTATTTTATTTTACCTGCACAAAAAAAAAAGAATCACCTCCCAAACGGACGGTTCTTCCTGACGAAAATGGATTTGCTTTTTCATTTTTCTGGTTTTATTGATATGATGTTGAAGGAACAGGACTTTTCCTGCGGTGCTTGCTTTATCTGTAGCCTCCCATTTTGAAAAATGAGCGCCGTGTTATGACAGGCTTGGTTAAAAATGTTATTTGATCGTCAGGTGAGAGCCAGAACGTCCACGTCCGTTGGGTTCACTACGCCGTCTCTGCTTCTTCAGTCTTCTGTGCTGTATTAACATTTCTGATCACCTGCTGTGCTCTGCAAATGAATAATAATAATTATGCATGTATATATACACACACACAGGTGTTACGTATATGCATACGTGGTGAGAGCATGGCGTGTTAGCGTCTAATTACTTCTTATTTACAAGGGATGAGAGTCAGCAACTCCAGAAGTTTAAAAAGTCAGAACTTCACACACACACACACACACACACACCGAGGGCTTATGGCTCATAATTTACTCATAACGCTGCATGGGATTTAAGAAAATCTACTTCTGTTTGAGCAAACCAAGGAGTGATAATTACTAAAGAAATTAATGAACACCCCGCTGAGCTTTGAGGAGTCAGAGAAGGGAGGAAAAAAAAAAATATTGAAATCGACTAACCAAATGAACATTTAGTGTCTGTCGGCCGCCAGCGCACACAGATAATAATGGCACTTTCAACCTCAAAGAAAAATCTTACTTGTAAAACAGCCCTAAATACAAACATTACATTTTTCATGATTTCTTTTTGTAATTCATCCAACCAGAAGTACTTTTTTTTTTTTTTTTTTTTTTTTTTTACAATTATATCAGCAGTGGGTTTGTTGGTTTTAATTCAATTATGCAGTTTTAGACTTCGGCGTCCTGTTCTTTCCCGTCACTGTAATTAAACTTACCTTATATGACCCGGTGTTGAACAAATAAAAAGCCGTAAATAAACATTTGACAAAAGTG
>JAFBJS010002269.1:151599-208991 GCA_016785265.1 Paraplagusia blochii | reverse complement strand
CACACTTCGAAAACCCCTGCTCTAAATCATTGGTCTCAAACTCAAATAAGTTGAGGGCTCCACCCGCACTATCATTTCCCCAGAGGGCCGCATGTGCTTTCAGTGTTCAATACAAAAGAAAAAAAAAAAAAAAAAAACAGTTTCTAATAGATTTCTGTGTAATACCACACTGGACCAGTAGGAATCTGTCTGTGAATCTGGGTTTCGACAACTATGGGATTTACCACAAATTTATAAAATATAAAACTTACCATATATTTACCATATTAAGCCCACCTGTCTCTTATACACATCGATCTGTGAAAATACATTTACTGTGATGATGGGGAGTTCACATCATTACAATTGTATTATATTCTGATTAACAACGCATTGGAATGAAAATGAATAGTACAATAAGTCTCCGTTACAACACATTCATCCTGTTATTAAATCCTGTCACGCTAACATTCAACTTTCACATCAAGGTGCGGGCCGCAAAATATCGTTCCATGGTCTGCAAATGGCACACGAGCCGCGAGTTTGAAAATAAATATTATATTCTAAGCAGGCTAACATTGGGCAACTGATATAATCTAATAAAGAATGTTTATTTTCAATAACAAAAAGAATCAAAAATAAAATATCACCAAACCAGACAGAAGCATTGTAAAGACTCTTCAGTTGAAAAAAAAAAAAAACCTGCCCACTCTGGCAGACTGAGGTCAACTGAGTAGGAGTCACTTAAATTCCAGGTCGGAATGGTCTTAATAACCAGGGCAACAGGTGAAGGTTTAAGTCTAAGCTCCCATTCAGCCGTGCTGTGGGAGATGAAATAGACTGACTTGTTGTGGTAGACAAAGTATCACAGAGTCCACAAAGGGCAGAAAGTGTGAAGGTGCTGTCGAGTCAGAGAAAAAATGTCCATAAGAACCATCCCCATAGCGGCAGCAGTCTTATATAGGAGAGAAATGCTGAACGTGATGGTATGGAGTTGGGAGACAACAGTGTGCAGTTTCTTACTGGTGACACTTCATAAAGGGGATAACAGCCTGAAACCCATTAAAAGGTGAAGCAGATGAAAAACTGACTCATCTTGGTTCAGGTCATGAGGTTGGTCCTCGGGCCAAAACCAGCTGACATCAGCAGAAAGGAAGGGTACGCCCCGGGTTAAGTGGTTGGTCCACCAAGAGGCTACATTTCAGGCAAGAGACAATTCACAAAAAAGGTTGCGTGATTGTTGAAACCACATTTATACATATTATAGATTTTGCATTTGTCTACTGGACAAAAACGCTGGAAATTTGATACACACCGTTTTTTAACTTATTACCAAAAGTATATTTCCATCTATTTGTTTTTCTGTATGACATGTCATTAAATTGACACCCTTAGTCATTATGTTGACAATATTCATACAAACAACTACACATACACACACACACATATATAAATACATACATAAATACACATATATAAATACAGTACATACATTGACACATACATACATACACATACGTGTATACATGCATACACACATATATTTATATACATACATACATATATACATATGTATACATAAATGCACATACATATAAACACATAAATTATTATCTATATACATACACATATACATGCATACACACACATTCATACTGTATACATACGTATACATAAATCCACATACATATATACACATAAATTATTATCTATATACATACACATATACATGCATACACACACACACATTCATACTGTATACATACATACATACATACGTATACATAAATCCACATACATATATACATACATACATACATACACATATATAATTATCTATATACATACACAACACACATATACATGCATACACACACAGTATATACATACATACAAAAAGTATCTGTACTCCTGATCCACACCTGTATTTACATTGTACACCAAAAACCAATCTACCATCTCCAAACTGGGAATCAAACCATTGACCACTGACTTTCTCTCCTGGAAAACGTCACCACTTATTTTATAATCTACTTCTTTTGCCACTGCGTACAACCTCTAAATCTGTATCAATTACAATTCTAAATTAATACTGAAGTCTATTATTTTGGCGGGTCACCCTCTTTTCCAGTGCCACCAAGTAACAATCAACGCTCAGAAGATACTTTAACGTGAACCAGAGAAACCCTTCTCCTAATTATCCCTGTTTAAACGCAGTAAAGGCTCAGATATTGATTTGTGAGTCATGGCCTCATGGGTCCGATCGTCTAAGCAGTAGAAGCAGAATCTCAGGGTAAGTCACGATGGTGAACCTTTCTTTCTAAACTGCCAATGTTCACATGTTGCACAATAATGACCGTCTGCCAACGCATTTAACCTTGAGCCAATCAGGGCTTTTATTAAAGAAAAAAGGAATTGTGAGTTTTCCAACCATGAAATAGAGGTGGTTGTCCCTCTGAAAGAGAGCTACAGCCCAAGCTACCTGGAGATTAATCAAGTATCGGCATTTTAAATGTCATGGTGTTGGTTGGAATTGTTCTCAATCCCATGTGATGTTAGTTCACTCTGCTGTGATGTTTACTGTCGCAAATGGGGAAATGACAAAGTTAGAAAAATGTATTTTGCTGCATATGAGAGAAAGAAGTGAATGTGTTTCCTTCTGTGTTCATAGTGATAGGTTTGTCTAAATGGAGTCATTCATTCATCTTCATCTGCTCATCTGTAACTAGGTCACAGTGCTGCCAGCACCACCCAAATCACACTGCACCATATGGTATGCCTTCCTGTGGGTGGAAGTGATGTGGGCCTGGACTTGCTATGCTAGGAGCAGCTCAGTGGTAACCCTGCAGCTGGAGGATTTGAACCTGTAGCCTTGCGGACTCATGTCTCCTCCGTTAACCACTATGGTTATGGTACGCTTCATTCGGTAATCCGTTCCCAGGTCACAGAGACAGCAGTCTCCACAACTGCCACCCAAATTACACTGCTCTATACGGTGAGCCTCCCTGTGGGTAGTGAGCCCAATGGAGGTCATTTGGATTGGGACGGTGCTATGCCCAAAGAACCTTAGTGGCAACTCGGCAGCTGGTGGATTCGAACCTGTAGGCCCAAGTGTCCTTCCCCAACAGCTAGGCCACGGACGTCTTCTTCTAATAATAATATTTAATTGCTTCATCCTGGGCCTTCACCTTGGCCCAGAGGCAATGCCTCTGTCTTTGGTGTGAAACTCCAGGGTCCACGTCCTGGGCTAGTTCAAATCCCGGTTAGATCGGTTGACTTCCAGTGGCCTCAACACCTGCTGGAAGATACGTGTGGTGCTATGTGATTTGGGTGGCTGTTGTGGAGACTACTGCCCGCCAACCCGGTAACTGGTAAGCAGATAAAAACGGATAGATGTTTCATCTTCAGACATATATCTGTTTCCAGGTCACAGGGGCGCAGTCTCCACAACTGCCACCCAAATTACACTGCTCTATACGGTGAGCCTCCCTGTGGGTGGTGAGCCCACTGGAGGTCCTTTGGATTGGGACGGTGCTATGCCCAAAGAACCTTAGTGGCAACTCATCGGCTGGTGGATTCAAACCTGTAGTCCCAAGTGTCCTTCCCCAACAGCTAGGCTACTGACGCCTTTTAATAATAATAATAAATTGCTTTATCCTGAGCCTTCACCTTGGCCCAGAGGCAATGCCTCTGTCTTTGGTGTGAAACTCCAGGGTCCACGTCCTGGGCTAGTTCAAATCCCGGTCAGAGCGGTTGACTTCCAGTGGCCTCAACACCTGCTGGAAGATACATGTGGTGCTATGTGATCCACCTGGTGGATTAGAACCTGAAGCCTTGCAGGCCCAAATCTGCTTCTCCAACCACCTTCACCATCGCCACCCACTAAAAAAGGAGCAAAATAATATTAATAAAAATGTACATTAAACAAACTTTCCTTATGTTTGTTCTTGAAGAGTGAAACAAACTTCTTGGAATTTATGTCACCATTGTCTAAATTCCCCTTCAACTGCAGATAAAAGAAAACTTAACTTGACAGAAAATGTCTTTTTCTTCCAACGACCACCTGAAGTTTTGTTGTTCTTGGCCTCACACAGCGAGCAGAGAAAACCCTGAGCAGCGTGAGTCAGAGCTGGCTCTCAGATTAAAGAGAAAGGTATGATTCAGTTTTCACGGGCTTTGTTCTCACCACACCTCTGTAGTGGCAGCAAATGTGACTCGTAGGTGTCTCCCATGTCTTATGAATAATGCACACTTAGAAACCCAGAGTCATCCAACACCAAGGCCCTCTCATCCCCCGTTTGAGTGGATTGATTTTTCGAGCTTTCACCAACATCTGCCGAGGCTCAAAGGCTGCTCCCCTGTGTGGGGTTTGAAGGATAACAGCACGACAAGCCTCCAGCTTGTAGGGCACTTGTGGATCTTGTGAAGTTCATTACCTGGAGCTCAGATAAAGGCCGAGGTTATGGTATTACAGTGCTTGAAATGACAAAATCAACTGAACGATTCTGTGTCGTGTCACCTTTACTGTCATTATCCTCGGAGCGGACTTCATGTGTCACAAACCCAGGCCGGCTTTAATAGAAAATCCCACCCTGAGGGGCTAATGACCTTCTGCATCCTTACAATTTCCCAACATGTTGTTTTTAAGTGGTCACGTGACCCACTTTTCCTGTTGCTTATATCTCTTCTCGATTATGACGGTGCATCTGGACTGGGGATCGCTACCGGCGAGGAATTATGGGCATTTTTAAAGTGTTGCCCCTGCAGGAAATTCTTTCAACAATTTACTATAAACTGAGATAGGATTTTTTCCATCCATCTTTTACGGCTAACCGTAATTATATTCCAGCCTATTTAAATAGAAATATCAGTTTCAAATGACAATGCCCATAAACTCCCTTGCTTATGTTTGACATGTTCTGGGTGTGTATTGTTGAATAGGCAATATGCACCCAAATGGGGGCAGTGTTGAGTTTCTCTGATGACAGAGTGCAAAGATAAAGTGTTTGTTTAAACTAAGAAAATAGGAAAAATGTAAAAGTCTGAAATACTAAATTCCTTCAATAGACTTCAATATGTCATCCAAAAATTGCATAGAAAAGGCAGAAAAAAGGAAGTTTATGATAATATACATATCAATAATTTAATTTGGGCAACTCTGGCGGGTCACATTAACAAGCCAAACGGACCGCATCTGGCCCCCAGGCCTTAGTTTGCCTATGCCTTGTCTAAGTCATTACTTAACACAACTTGCTGCGTGGATAGAAAAATTTTCTTTTTGGTTTTAGCTGTTCTGGTTTTCATCTGTCCTTCGTACTGGTTTCGTAACGTAAGCTCCAGAGCACAACACTGCCCCTCTGGTCTATTTGGCTACTACAAGGTCACATTCATTGCCGTGTTCATTTAATTCTATCACAAAATATATTAAGTCAGACAAGTAATGTACAAAAGATTGACGGAAACTTACCTGGATTCACACTCACAACCATGAACCAACATAAGGTGGGTTCCAAAGTGTAGTAGTAAGTTTTGTCTGGCCTCAAAACAGAGAGAGAGCAGAGAGTCCAGGGTTCAATTCCAAGAGGAACCACAAGCCTATTGACTAAACCTAAACACTATTGACTCATGTTTGTTTTGGACTTAAGGAGGAAATTACTGCTCATACACTATCTTGGTCAAATCGGGAATCAAACCAGCAAACTGTTGATGATCTGACCAGGACAGAATATGTGTATATGTGTAGAGAAGAAAGATGAGCAGCGCCCACTGCCTTGACTTGAAGGTAAATGATTATATTTAAGTATAGGGTTCAGAGCAGCAAATTATATTTCAGGTAATTCATGTGGATGACACATCTCACTCACACACACACACACACACACACACACACACACACACACACACACACACACACACACACACACACACACACACACACACACACACACACACACACACACACACTCCATACAGCTATAACCATATTTTAGATCAGTTTCCCATGTGTGACTTTTCTTCCTTCAAGAAGATGAAGAATCTTTTGCGGAGGTTATATTGGCTGTAGGTGTGAGAATGAGAGTTAATAGGTGTTTACGTTTGTCTCCGTGATGGACTGGAGACCTTTTGTCTGATGTCAGCAGGGATCGGTTTCATCTGCCCACCACCCTTCACAGGAGAAAGAGAATGAAAGAAAAAAAAGAAAAAAGAAAACCCCTCTATACATCAGATTGACCAGGACAGAAAAAAAAAAAGAATAAACTGGTCAGGAGGTCTAGGTCTGTCCTGGGCTGCTTGTTGGACGGAGGTGGGAAAGAGGAGGACCGTAGCCAGGCTTCCTTCAATCAGGGCTAACACCACCCACCCACCCACTACTATCTCCCTCAGCTCACGGCTGTGGGACCCACAGTGCATTAAGGAGAACAACCGCAGGTCCTTTATTCCCTCAGCAGTTAGACGTCAAAACCAATATTCTGCATAAACACTTTCAACTATGTATATTTGTACTGTTTTTTTATTTAAATTTAACATTTTGAATGGCATTTTCCTATTTTTCCTAGGCTACCAATGACTTTTCTATTTGTGTATATATGTAAATTTTTAATAATAGCAATAAACTATTCTATTGCATTGAATTCTATTGATTTTCATTCACTCATCCATCTTCTTTGCTTGTCTGTTATGAGGTCGTAGGGTCAGCTGGCACCACCCAACACACATTGCACCATTTTGTGAGCCTTCCTGTGGGTGGTGAGCCCACGAGAAGTTGTGTGGGTCAGGGCAGTGCTATGATCAGAGCACCTCAGTGGCAACCTGGCAGCTGGTGGATTCGAACCTGAAGCCCCGTGGACCTAAGTCGCCTTCATTAACCACTAGGCCACCAAAATCCATGCTGCAACAAAGACAGGAAGAAGCCAGATATTTCAGATGTTTTTTCTCTAAATCTCCTTCCTCTCCTGGGTCGGAGTCTGAAGACTGCTGACGATGAGTTGTTTGAAAACCACTTTGTCAATGCTGAGACAAATCACTTGTGGTGGGCCACAGGTACTGCGGCGTTTGGTGGAATATAACCTCTCAGGTTAAATTATAGGGATCAGAAAAATGATGCGTGGCCTTCACTGATGCCCCATATAAATCTAACTCAAATAAAAATTTTTCACAGAGTTGCAAAAAATATATATATAAAAAAAATCAATATTTAATCTTCACCAAATATTGGACAATGCACAATGGCGCCAGTGAGGCTTAAGGCGGGAGGAAATACAGTGGTTTGGTGTCGTGGCGGTGACTAAGCTTTTGGAAATAAGCCGGGTGTCATCATTGTGGTATTAGGAGACTTCGACATTAGCAGATCTTCACAGTGGGAAGATTAGAGCAATCGCTTCACCCTTGACAAACAGCGACGTTTCTGTTAGTGATGTGAATAGGATGTGACACTGGATATGAAAAAGACTCCCAGGCGAAGAGGAGGCATCGCTGGTTCTGCTGCAGGGGGAAGTTACCGAGTGTGACATCAGAAACACTGGTACTTGGTGTGATCTCATGATCAAGATGTCGACACCACACTGTGTGTGTGTGTGTGTGTGTGTGTGTGTTAGTTCACTGTTCATCCAGGCTGAGGAACACGCATTGTACTTGTTCTAATAGGCTTTGCTCCACTGAGTGTGGAGCTCACTGCTGTACCACGTCTCTACACAAACACACACACACAGAGACGCACATACACTTGCTGCTCTTTGTTTTTTTGTCAGCACTTCATATCGGAATGACATAGACATGAAGATCTCTCTGGATCCGGCACTTTTGACTCTGATGATTCGATGACTGCATGAACAATTTGTCACCCTCGTGGAGCCAGAGTCATAAAAATATTCTTTAATTTCATTTCATTACAAAATCGGGAAAATCAACAAAAACGACAACAACAGATGTGAAATGTTCATGTATTTAACACTGAAGCAAAGGTTCACGTGTTTATTAATGTGCTATATCTGTGCTGCAGCTGTACTGTACTGTAATTGTAACTGTGCTGTAACTGTACTGTAACTCTGCTGTAACTGTACTAAATCATAACTGTACGGTGGCGGTGGTGTAACTGTACTGTAACTGTAACCGTGCTGTAACTGTACTGTATCTACAAATGCACTGTGGCTGTGTTGTAACTGTGCTGTAACTCTGCCGTAACTTTACTGTATCAATAACTATGCTGTAACTGCACTGTATCAAACTGTAACTGTAACCGTGCTGTAACTGTACTGTATCTACAAATGCACCGTGGCTGTGGTGTAACTGTACTGTAACTGTAACAGCGCTGTAACCATGCTGTAACTGTACTGTAACTGCAAGTGCACTGTGGCTGTCTTGTAACTGTACTGTAATTGTAACTGTGCTGTAAATGTACTATAACTCTGTCGTAACTGTACTGTATCCATAACTATGCTGTAACTGCACTGTATCAAACTGTAACTGTAACCGTGCTGTAACTGTACTGTATCTACAAATGCACTGTGGCTGTGGTGTAACTGTACTGTAACTGTAACAGCGCTGTAACCATGCTGTAACTGTACTGTAACTGCAAGTGCACTGTGGCTGTGTTGTAACCTTACTGTAATTGTAACTGTGCTGTAAATGTACTATAACTCTGTCGTAACTGTACTGTATCCATAACTGTGCTGTAACTGCACTGTATCATAACTGTACTGTAGCTGTGGTGTTACTGTACTTTAACTGTAACAGCGCTGTAACCATGTTGGAACTGTACTGTAACTGTACTGTAACAGCGCTGTAACTGTACTATAACTGTGCTGTAACAGCGCTGTAACCATGCTTTAACTTTACTATGACTGTGCTGTAACTGTACTGTATCTGCAAGTGCACTGTGGCTGTGTTTGTATTGTAATTGTAACTGTGCTGTGGCCCTGAGTGGCGAAAAAAATAGAACCAAACCAACATCACTATTGTCAATTGTCTTCTTTTAATAGAAGACAGATCATAGCTACAGGACGGCGACTTCATTTTGTTATGATAGTGTTTATACCTTTATTTATTTATTACTGTAAGTTAGTGTCACTTGTAAGTTTGTGGATAAAGCATCTGCCAAATATAATGTTATGGTAGCAGGGGTTTCAAACTCGGGGCCTGTGGGCCATTTGCGGCCCGTTGAACGATAATTTGCGGCCCCCACCTTGATGTGAAAGTTGAATTTTAATAATATTTTATAAATTTGTTCTCCACATTTTATGGCAAATCCTATAGTTCTCAAAACCCTGATCCATAGCCTCCTTCTGGTTCGGTGTTGTATTACACAGAATCTATGGGAAACTGATTTTTTATTTTTTTATTTTTCTTTTTTATTTAACACTAAAAGCTGACGTGGCTGTCTGGTGAGATGATAGTGTGGGTGGAGGCCTTCAACTTCTTTGAGTTTGAGACCCCTGTTCTACACCCTTAAATATGTATCTATTTGACAACCCCCACCCACACTCTTTAAAACAAGGTCCCAGTGTTATTGTGGAGGTTCTGCGTGAGTGACATCCAAACTGACGACCCAACGGCGACACCTGGCTACACACCTGCCACAAATATGCTCCACACCTTTTGGACTTGTTGACATGGTGGAGACATCCTCCTCCACAGCAGAGAGAAGAGACAACAACGCAGACTGCGCCTTTAGTGATAATAGACACAAACAGAGTTATTCACACTCATCACGCACACTCTTCCTGCCATCGCAACAACTGAGACAAATGAATGTCTTGGAAAAATTCCTAAAGCATCCGTCTTGGAAGGAGAACAGACAGCAGGCCACACAGTTGGTCACCGCATCATCTTTCCAAGGTCAGGAAAGGTTGCAGCCACCACATGCTTCCTAACCAGAGTCATATTACTGATGTACAGCCAATTTCCACATTATGCCACGACGCATTCAGATGAGGTTTAGCCTTTGTGACAAATTTTTCTTCTTCAAATGAGGTTAGAGAGTGAGACAGGAGTCAGGAGCAGCAGCAGCAGCAGCAGCCTGGCTCGGAGCTCAGCCGTCAGCACTGGCAGACTCTGCAACAGTGTGCTGCTAATATTCCACCGATTAATATTTCATGCATTATTAGGCCAGGATCCTCTGTGATTGGGTTACTGAAGTCCCAATAAGAGCCACCTGATCAAAGTCTCTTTCCACTGCAATAATTAGAAATCAGAGGTTTTCAACATTCTTTATTTTATTTGAGTAAGAGAGAAGCACTTCATCCACTTGTTAATCACCTACCCTCACTTAAAAGTGCTGAGTCTAGAGAGGCTTAACAGCCGGCAGCTTTTCTTTTTCTTGCTCAGGATTCTAACATTTTACCACAGCACATTTAAATACCGGATTATTTTTGTGATGCTTTTCGTTGTTAAGTAGCTAATTGTATCTCCTTTTTTTTTGAGATGTTTGGACATGTTCAGAGGAGGGGCAGTGGTTATATTGGTAGTAGAATGATCCTAGAGATGGAGCTATCGGTGGAGACAAAGATATTGATGGATGCAGTGAGGGAGGACATGGAGGTAGTTGGAGTCAGAGTTGAGGATACAGAGGACGGGGAGGCTGTGGAAACCCCTGACAAAAGGACATTACGAAAGCGGAAGAATAAGATCTTCTTTGGTGGACGGCAGTAGTGGCCCAGTGGTTAAGGAAGCAGACTTGGATGAGCAGGGTTTCAGGTTTGAAACCACCAGCAGCCAGGTTGCCACTCTGGTCCTCTGAGCAAAGCACTGTCTCGACCCACATATCTCTTGTGGGCTCCCCACCCACAGGAAGGCTCACAATATGGTGCAACGTGATTTGGGCGGCACCCGCTACACCTGTAACCCGGCAACTGCCAAAGACGGAGTGGACGTCTCAAGGTCTTTCCTCCAGTTAATGAAAATCAACCAGGAAACAAAGTGATCAGAGGTGATTTGGGTCCGACGGTCGCTGAGTTGACCACTCGTATTTAGGCGGCACAAACATGGATCAGCATGTTCGGTACATCCCACTCAGAGGAGGGGATCAGCCCTCCATTTCCACCCCGTCCCCAGCTCCCCCTGCAGGAACAAGAGGAGCGTATGATGCTGAGAGCCCAGTGGAGCAGAAGAAGTGGTCGTGGAGGGAGTGGGAGGGACAGGGTTGATTACAATGAGATGGCCATCACTAACTCAGCAGTCATCACGGAGGGCAGAGGTGATTTCTGGGTGTTGTCACACCTACGATGACCTCAGTATGAGGCAGCACTTGATACTTTAATGCAGTCCGGTCCCCAATATTACTGACCGATTGAATGTCGTCATAGATCATAGATAGTCGTCATTTTCACTGGCCGATCACACAAAAATTATATTTTCAAAATAAATCTAAATAATTAACATTAAGCCTCAATTTGTGCAACTTTTTAGCAGCATCATCTTAATATTGTTGTCTTCAAAGCAGAACACAGCATTAAAGGGTTCATTGTCTTCATTGGAGAGCTGTCCACCAAGAATTATGTAGCGGCCAAATGCATGGGGACAATCTTGTTAGGTCTGTCTCCCTGGGTAATCAGTGTGATCACAGTCACCTGTGTCTCCGTCATTAGTCTCACTCGTGTCACCTGATGCTCTCAATATGTTTACCCCTCTCCCGCAATCAGTCTTTGTGGGATCGTTGTCTGGAGTTGTTGTGTCCTCTATGTTCTACTGCCGCCATGGGAAATTAAGTTGACTAATGTTTGGACTAAGAAAGTCGGAACACTGAAGATTGTTGTTTTTGAGTACAACATGTTCATGATGAGAAAAACTCAAGTTTGTTAAGTTTTTGTTATTTTTGTGGTTGCAATGAGGTCGTCCATGTCTTCAATGCCACTTAAACATAACAAACCTGATGTAATAGAGCAATTTTTCAAGTAGGATTCCTGGAACTGTGTTTTCCTTTGAAAACATAGGCGTCTTCTTCTCTAACACTTACAACCCATGCTAAGGAACTTTACGAAACTTGGTCATTTTTCAAATTAAAACAGCTCTCAGAATTGGATATTAAAGCGGAAAAATGTAAGTAATGGATTCTATTCTATTCTTTATGATCTGCTACACATGAAACCATGGAGGATTGGATAAATAAATTTAATATTTATTTCCTATGGAGCCAGAATAGTCTCAAAAAGAACACGTCCAAGTTCACGTCCTACAAAAATGGCGTCTGGAAGCGGCAATATGGCGAGCGTCCGAGTCTAAATATTATGTTATAACATGCTTAAATACTTACGCTTCAACACTCGCTTCCAGAAGCCATTTTTGTAGGACGTCAACGTGGATTTCAGGCGCAGTTTAGTGACATCACACACAGGTCTTGTGGGGACCCTGCCATGTGATTGGCTGCAAACGAGTGAGACTTCTGATTGGCTGGTGACGGACTGACGTAGCAAAATTATGCTTGCGAATCCGGTCCGCATAAGACGAGTATCAAAATTACAAATTTGCTTGCGTGTAGTTTCACAAATTAAAAGCACGATTTGCATGCGCGTACAAAAAAAAGTTTTTGTGGGTGTAAAAGTGTTGCATATTTTCAAATTTTTTTGCACAATAAAATCTGCACAATATTTTTTATAAAGATATTAAAATGTTAGTACAGTGTAACATATAAAAATGATAATGTTCAATCGATTGTAAAACTCCACCTAGATCACAAACCCTTCTCAAAAGTTCCAAAGCTCACGATTCTCATCCCACTGCAGCCAGGAGGCAATTTGCGGCAACAATAACAACAATCTAATATCTGACTGTTATTTGATTTTATTTCTGTATTTGAATGTACAATAATCTGTTCCCCCTGATTGTTGCTGCTGTGACTGCAGGGCTGTTTGTGTTTGCTACACCTGTTCACTGGAAATATTCCTGCCCAAGAAGAGGGAAAGCAGGGAAGGGGAGCGAAGAAAATTCTACCGGAATGATAAAAACATCAGTGGAGGTTGCAGAGGTGCCCCCCCGAGATGATGGAGGGCGGCAGGCGTGTGTGTGAGCATCTGTGAAAGTGCCTATTATGTTGTATTTGTACGTTTGTCAGGGGATTCTTTGTTTTTCTACATCCAACGGTTCATCATCACTTTGCCAGCTGTTGCTGCCGTCATTTAGCTTTACTTATGTCCTACATCTCAACCCAGCAGCTGCATTAGTTTACAAACAAAAAGCTTTTGGACACATGTTGTTTTGTCGGCGGCGGCCAGGATCGGCCAGCGTCGCTTCCGCGAAATGACTTTGAAGCAGGAGCAGCAGAAGAGCAATTTAATGTAGCCTACAATTTCCGTCTGTTCTCTTGAACCGTCACAATCAGCGACACGCGTCGGAGAGAGTTCAAATATAAATGGCTTATTTCCCCGGTTCTGATTATCATGGGTGTAATTGTTGGAGCCAAATAATTTCATGTCGCTGAAAAATGAGTAAAATTATTTTTTTTCTTTTTGGGTTCAGGACGTCAACCTTGTACTGGGTCATCAGATATATACTTTGTGGAGGAACAGTCATGACACAAGGTTTTAGAAGTTTTCACTTAAAATTCTAGGTGCGAGGGAAAAGAAACTGAATGTTGTTGCTAAAATATTTTTTGTCAATGATGACCTTACTTGACTGGCTGTGATTAATGTCTGGCATTTATGAAAAGAAGCCTCCACCAACAGCTTAGTCTTTTCATCAGAACTTTTGTCGGAAAACATCAGTCAGAACATTCGTAAGCAGCGAATGGCCTGTCAGCAGCAGCAGATAAATTTTAAAGTTTAATTAATTCAATTATTTTACCTTGGTAACTTGGTTATTATTAAGATTTTCTTCAGTTTTTCTTGCAGTAAAATTTTCTGGACTTTGATCTTCATCTGCTTGTCCATAGAGATGTTGAGATGTTGCTATGCTTAGACCAACCTGGCAACCTGACAGCTGGCGGATTCAAACCTGTAACCTTGGGGAGCCAAGTCTGCTTCCTTTACCACTAGGTATTTGGTTTACCACTCTTGTATTTGTGACCATACACCAGATGTGGTTCAAATGATGAAGGCATCTAATGGCTTCACTAAAAAAAAATCTAAACTGATTATTTACCTCCACATTTTTTTTTTTCATTTTCTATTTTAGTTTGTTCTCAATTCTCACGTTTCCCCCAGCAGCTGTGGCTTAGTGGTTAGGGCACCAGATTTGACTTTCAGGGTGTCAGGTTCGAGTCCACCAGCTGCCAAGTTTCCATCGAGGTGCACTCAGGATACACTTCTTAACCCATCACCTTATACTGTTTTAACATTGGCACGTAATTCGGCTGCGACGCAAAACCAGTTTCGCTCCCCGTTTGCATTCACATTACAAACTAATGTGCATCGCTCCTCAACTAATGCGCATTAACTAATCCACCTCTAGTCCGGGGTTTCGATACCGAATTAACTAATACGGGTGTAAAGCAATAAAGAGTAAAATGGTTGTCGCTCCCCGCGTGTGTGATCACAACAACACCCCTATTAGTTTAACAACCTCGTAAAATCTCGTGTAAAACCACAGTGAAGACCTCTCGTGACACCACATTCTACGGGAGCGGCTCATCTTCTTGTCAACCGCTATATGTTGCTGCATTATTAGGAACAGGATTACAAAACACGTCCTCATATTTTCTCTCCTTATCTTCTTCATTCGTTCTTTGTGTCTCCTTCTCATCGCCTTCATACGTCGCCTTGATCTTTCTTTAACCTGCTCCATTTCTTCTTCAAAATTGCACGTGCGTAATAAAACCGGATATTAGCGAGATCTCGTTATATAACCACGTGATCAAATTGAAACTGGACCATTTAAATATGGTTTGACTTATGCGCATTCGCTCCCTTATCGTGTGTGAATGCAAAGCGGGTATCGAATGCACAGCGAATACCGAATTAAACTGGATGTGAATGCAAAGTGAATCAAATGCGGATTAGTTAATGCGGGATCGAATCCCATATTACCTACTTCAGTATTCGATTCTGAATTGAATGAGTAAACGGTATTAGTGATGTATTAAATGCAGGTCAGATTCTGTTGTGTGCTGTGGCGTGTATGACAATGACAAGGAGTTTATTTTCATTCAGTCATTCATCTTCATCTGTTTGTCCGTTGCCGGGTTTATTCGGGCCAACTGGTGCCACCCAAATCACACTGCACCGTACTGTGAGCCTTCCTGTGGGTGGTGAGCCCACGAGAAGTTATGTTGGACCTCAGTGGTAACCTGGCAGCTGGTGGATTTGAACCTGAAGCCTAGCGGACCCTGTCCTGTACCACCAGGCCATCACTGCCGACAAAGTTTATCTTCTTTTCCTTTAAAATGAAAGCATGGTGATAACGTAAGGGTTCATCAAGTTATATGAAGGGAGTGAAACATCATCTGACAAAATTATATCTTTCTTTATTGATTTTCTCTTTTCAGCAGTTCAACGTCCAACCTCACAGTTTACCTCCTTCGTTTTGTTGCAGCTCCGTCAATCAATTATTTATCTCGGCCAGCAGGTGGTCAGAGGTGGGAGGAGGGAACTGTTGCTGTTGTTGTTGTAACTCTACCATGAATAACGTTCATATGAAAACAACAAGAAACAGACACAAAGTTCTGTTCTATTCACCTTTCCTTCAGAATCCACGCTGCCTCCCTCTGGTCTGTTTGAACTGCTCGTGTTTTCACACTCATTTTAAGCTTTTTAATGATAATTTGTTTGAATCAATGGAAAGCAGGAGGGGGGAATTAATTGATTTTTATTAATTTGGTAGAACAGTCTTTTTCTTTAACAGATTCATGGATTTAACCACAGTGTTTTTGGAGCAAAAGCAAAGCAGCAACAAACGTAAAAAGATGGATGGCTGGATAGATTTCATATCCCAGCAAACTACACATGTTCAATACTGTCATCCATCACAAACACCATAAACAAAATCACTCTTTATGACTGAGTATGAGTATTTTGTCCAGGGTTTTCAACCAGGGGGTCATGGCCCCATATGGGGTCTCCTGGAATTCAACTTTGGTCATCTGAAATGTCCAATAATCTGTCCACCTTTTGAAATCGTCCCATGCCAGTTGAGGATATCACTGGCGTAGCATCGGTTGTCATGAAATTTTTTGGCAAGATCGTTTGTTCACCAAGCTAGCAAAACAAAAACATTTGTGATGTCATAATGGCGTTACAAGCTAAAAGAACGTTTGGAAGACATTGGTTTACAGATTCTTTACTTTCAATAATTTACTTGCAATAATATACAGTGTTTCTTTGTCAATACTGCTCACATTGGCTTCTACTGTCGTCTCTGACGTCAGTCTTGACTGGTCCACAGGTCCATCCCGGCACCAGAACTTCTCGGGGCTTTGGTCTTGTGCAAGACGTCTAATAAAAATCTCGGATCTTGCATGAGCCGCGGCCCGTCTTTAGGTTCAATTGATTTATTCAAATGCATCATATAAGCTGCATTAAATATAAGCCCCACCAGGGAGTTTCTCCCGGATCAGCACTTCTCCTGACTTCAGAACCCACCAGTGCTTTGACGACTCCTGACTTTTTCAGGTCGACTTATCTGGCCGTAAAGTCAAAGTCGAGTGGATGGGTAATTTATGATGTCATCACATTGAGAGAGGACTTACTCCACCAGCACATAGTGCAACAATAAATATCATCAGCAAACAAGGGACACACTGATCAGTGGTTCTCTCAGGTCCAACTGTGATCGGATCAAAACATTTAGTTTTATGACAGTAATGTCATGATGGTGATACCAGTGATGGGGGCCTTGTTGTCTTCTGTTAATGTCCCTGCACTTCTGATAGAGAATTCATTCATTACCATCTTCATATTTATCCGTCTCCAGGTTGCGGGGACGGAAGTCTCTACACCTGCCACCCAAATCACACTGCATCGTACTGTCGGCCTTCCCGACCTAACCAATAGGCCACCACTGCTCCCCCTTCTGGTTGAGTAGAAGACAAGTTTGTTGTGATTTATGCAAATATCGTTGAAAGTAGCGATGGCCGATATATCGGTCCACCGGTGTTATGGGTCCAATATCAGCAACATTTTTTAAATATCGGAGTATTTTTTTCACCGATATTCCAAATCCGATGTTGCAAAGCCGCTATCACGCTAATTCAGGGAAAATCCCCTGCATATATCAGTATCGGTTCATATTGGTATCGGAAATGAAGTGTTTGGACAATATTGGTTAATATCGGTATATGCTCATATCGGACATCCTTAGTTGTAAGGGTTTGGCTAAGATTTCGGAGAATTTGTCCGAGGAGAAAAGTAAGATAGAAAGATAGTACTCAAAAAACATGAGTTCTCACACCGATGTTTGCCAAGAGGAAATCGCAAAAGTGTGGCTTACAGCAAGACAGTAATTCATCTTACCATCGTTAACAGACTGAGAAGGTGGACAAGGACACAGACTGTGTAGCTGTAAGTAGCCATCAGGTTGAAGAAGTAGTCCGGTATGATTTTATTTATTCTATCATCCACAAAAAAAACAAACACAAAAAAACAATCATCAATTATAGATGTTACGTGAATCTGGATGTGACGACAGCTCTATTTGTCTTCCTGCTGCAGACAGTCGTCAGCCCCACCACGCTGTTGCAGAGAGTCTTGTGTTGTATGCCTCCAAGCCCATAGACTCTCATGGGTGGCACTGAAGTAGTCCTCCACTAAACCACAAGAAACAAAACCAGCAAAATGATGGTACTGTACGTGCCAGAAGTGACATAATGAGGCCAACGAGAGCACTTTTCCTTCAGCTGAAGAGCTGCTGTCTGCAGCCATGAGGCACTGTTTGTCAAATCAAAATGTTCCCAATCTTTAAAGCATATTGAAAGCGTTGGCTCTGGCCTCACAATGCTGACATTTTGTTTTTTTTTCCTCACTTTTGCAGTGAAAGCTGACAATTGAGATACAATGTTTTGCAGTTGTTTGACTTTCCTGTGATTTTAGCCCAGGTGTAGGCAAAATAAGGCCGGCGGGGCTGGATGTGGTCCCCTCAGCTTAGAAATCCGGTCCACCAAACATGACCAAATTATATAATAGATTTTTTTTTGTTTGATTGTGATTAAACTGTGCTTTTGTCTTCGTCCTCTAACACCTACAGTATGTGTTCTCTATAAATGACATAGAGAAGTCTATACGTATAGGATCTAACCAAGGCATGGGCAAAACTAAGGTCCAGGGGGCCGGATGTGGCGCGCCAAGATTGTCCAAATTATATTGATAATTTTTATTATAGTTATACGTCTTCCTTTCCCCTGCAATATTGCATTTTCCCGATAGATTATGTCATACAGGTTATAAGTAATAAAAAAAAAACACTATTTTAGGATTTATACAACTTTTACATGACATTTATTGTAGTTCTAATAAACTATCCTTTTTTCTGGTCTGGACTCTGTCCCCGCATCCAATTTAAGGACCAACTGTGGCCCCTGAGTCAAAAAGTTTGCCTGATCAAACCCATTTTTTTGCCTTTCAAGTAATATTTATCTTAGTTCACTTCAACACTCCAACTACTTGCTCCTAACCCAGCTCCCATGTCCAATTTGAGGACCAGTTGTGGCCGACAAGTCACATAGTTTGCCTTGCCCATCTAATCCCATGGTTCTTTCCATTTATTCATTCATCTTATTCTGCTTATCCATATCCTTGCCGATCCAAGTCTGCTTTCTGTATCCACCAGTCCACCACTGCTGGCATGGTTCTCTTAATAAGGTTAATTATTAAGGGTTCGGAACTGCAACATTTTTAAAATTCTATCTGATTCAGAGTTATCAAAGTGCCTGCAGTAGAGAGAAAGTGATTTTCTTTAAATGGAAAATATAATTTAGGTATGATGTCTGAAGCAAAATCATACCAGTGCAAATTTGAATTTTTAGAAAAAAAAACACAGGATCTTGCAAATAAAAACCACAAAACAAATGTGAAACCCCGGAAAAAGGAAAGTGTGATTCCAGCTGAGAGAAGTGAGAAGCTTGATGATAGGGAGGTGACAGGTTTAAATACCAGTGCAGGTGAGAAGGTAATGAGACACAGGTGAAATGGGTCTGGAAATCACTGTGGAGAAGCAGAAGCAGGAAATACAAAAACAGGAACAAGTGGATCCAATTAGTTACAAACAGAAAAAAAAAAAACATCACTTTGGGAAAGTTGAAGAAAACTACTAGAGAATTAATTCCATGAAGTATTTAAACTAAACCGCAAGGTTAAAAATGTATAAACTCTTACAATATATAAGCCTTCAAAGTTAAAATATTAGAGTATAAAAAGAATTTTATACTTTCAACGCTTGCTCACATCTACTGCAGAGCCAGCAGCCAAAAAAAAAAAAGTGTCCTTCAAAGGCTCTTTTCATGAGACTTCCCTGAGCTGAGGAATGGCGGTAATGTTACGAAATAGGTCAGAGCGATGGAAGAAAAGAGACGGGGCATTTGTACGTAAATAGAAAATAAAACACCCATTCAACCCTAACCAGTTCATTTCAACACTCAAAGCCGAGCTCCTCAACAATGAATGTTCTTGAGGTTATGAATTAAGATGGATTTAGAAAAAAAATATATATATAAAAGCAGAAGTGGGAGCAGAAAGTTTTTGTGTCGGGGTCTTGATAAGGCAGCGTTTGCCGTGAGGCTACAGTGAAGTGGGAGAGAAAAACATGTGAAAGACGAGAAAGTTGTGTTTTCAGGAGGAGAAGGCTGGAGAGGCAAGGAAGATAAGACGGCGAACAAAAAGAACATCGTCAGTTTGTCAGGATGCTTTGTTGTGGAGCTGCAGTCAGACGTGTTGGTTTTTTGGTCCCGTGTGAAGTGAGGCAGGATTCAGATGCGACTCCAGGAGAAATCAAATAAATAGACAAAAAAGGCAAAGCCATGATGGATGGATTAGAGAGACTAGGAATAGGTAGAAGACAGGAGACAGAGCTGGAGGTGGAGGAGTTGAAGATGATGAGGTTCTCTTTAGGAGAGACAAAGATGGACAGGATCAGGAATGAGGTGATTAGAGGGACAACACAGACAGGAAGGTTTGGGGAAAAAGCTAAAGAAGCCAGATTGAGATGGTTTGGACATGTTCAGAGGAGGGACAGTGGATACATTGGTAGGAGAATGATCCTAGAGATGGAGCTACCAGGTAGGAGACAAAGAGGATGGCAGTGAGGGAGGACATGCACCGTTTTCTCATTCAATTCGGAATTGAATACTGAAGGAGGTAATTTGGGATTTGATCCCGTAATAACTAATCCGCATTCGATTCACTTTGCATTCACATTCAGTTTAATTTGATATCCGCTGCGCATTCGATACCCGCTTTGCATTCACACACAATAAGGAAGCGAATGCGCATTAGTCTAACCATGGTCCAGTTTCAATTTGATCACGTGGTTATATAACGAGCTCTCGTTTATTCAACATGAATTATGTCAATAAATGCACGTGCAATTTTGAGGACTAAATGGAGCAGGTTAAAGAAAGATCGAGGCGACGTATAAAAGCAATGAGAACGAAGAAGATAAGAAGAGAAAATATGAGGAAGTGTTTAGTAATCCTGTTTCTAAAAATGCAGCAACATCTAGCGGTTGACAAGGAGATGAGCCGCTCCCGTAGCATTTTTACGAGCTCGTTAAACTAATACGGGTGTTGTTGTGTTCACACACACACGTAGGGAGCGACAACCGTTTTACTTTTTATTGCTTTACACCCGTTAATTCGGTATTGAAACCCCCGACTAGAGGTGGATTAGGAAATGTGCATTAGTTGAGGAGCGAATGCGCGTTAGTAGTAGTTGTAATGTGAATGCAAAAGGGGAGCGAAACTGGTTTAAGTCGCAGCGAATACAGAATTAAGTGCCAGTGTGAAAACGGCAATGAAGGTAGTCGGAGTAGAAGATACAGAGGACAGCGTGAGATGGAAATTCCTGACTCTCTGTGTTAACCAATAAAAAAAGGGACAAGCCAAAAGGAGGAGAAGAAAGAAGACGAACAAAAAAGGCAAAAATAATGCACCGTCTCTCTCTATCACCATGAAGGAAGCCTTCAGCTCCATTTTTTTCATATCCACGGTTATTAAAACCTACAACCAAAGTCACATGAGACCACTTGAACGCATCGTGGCGGTGATGTCAGTTTGGGTTTTGAGGCAGGCGCGTGGAGCAGAGTGATGTCAGGAGTGAATGGATGTTGCAGCAGAGGCTGGGCAGGAAGACAGAGTCGGTGCTGGGATCTCCCAGTGAATGCCTAAGTGCCGCTGAGTGGACTTGCATCTATTATTCATCTCCCCTCCCCACCATTAGGCCTGTAATGAGCTGGTTTGATTCACTAGGCAAAAGTGGGCAGTCATGTATCAATAAATGTTAATTATCCCGGCATGTGCCCCCACACCCCCTCACCTCCCCACTCTCCACCTGGGGGTGGCCCCTGTCCGTGCTGCTGCCGCGCAGCTTGCCCCACCTGGAAACCAATTCGTTACATGTCAGTGCGGAATGAAACCAGAAATGCTGTGTGTGCTGTTTTGCCAATTAGGGTGTTCCTCCTCATCTTCTAGTCTCCGGGCCTAGCAAACACACAAGTCGGCGTGATGCTGGCTCATCTGGATTCTGAGTCAACGGAGCTATTGATCCAGCCATGGATCAGTGTCACACTTTGCTTGAATTATGGATCAGGTGTTTGCGCTCCTGCGGTACATTATTAATCAAGGTAAAATAACTGGGCGTTATTAATGATGATGACTCCTTAAAAACATCTCAGTCGGAAAATAAATTATCATTAAGGCATATGTGGCATTGCTTCCGCGCGCTCTCTTTGTCTGGCTCTTCTCCTCTTGTGATTTTTCTCCGCCTAATGCACCAGAAGGCTACCTGTCCAATTAGCGGGGCAAATGAGGCAGGAGGAGTGGAAAATAAAAGAGCGGCGTCTGATTTGCTCAGGCTTTTCTCTCCGAGGGTCACAGTAGTCGTGACAGCTCGACCTTCCCTGTTTGGTTACCGGATTTAATGTGACTTAGACTTATGTCCACAGGACGACAGCGATGGTCAAGCCGGTGTGGGCGTCTGCTTGCTGATACTTTAGACCTGGCACGTCCAAACTGTTCCACAAAGGTGTGGCTGCAGTTTTATGTTCCAACCAACCAGGAGGACATAGTTTGACCAATGGCTCAGACCAGTTTTTAAACCTGTCAACTTAGGTCTGCCACTCGAGATCTCCCAGCAGGTTTTCCAGCAACTAACCGTCCATCAACTTTGAATTAGAACAATCATAGATCAATAGATTTAAGTCATATATACTATGTCATATATCCTATAGTCAGGATGGAACAACTAGAGAAAAGAGTCAGGAGTGATCTGCGATAAAAGAGTGTCCACTAAGGTATAGGGAAAGGTTTACAGGACAGTTGTGAGACAAGCCTTGACCTAAACCTACTTTATCCAGTTTCCCTGGAAGGTTCCGTCCATTTGTTTTCATCCGCTTTATCCATTACTGGGTCACAGAGGCAGCAGTCTCCACAAGTGTCACCCAAATCACATTGCACCATTCAGTGCCTTCCTGCAGGTGGTGAGTCCACTGGAAGTCGACCACCCTAACCGGGATTCGAAGTTGCCCAGGAGGTGAACCCTGGAATTTCACACCAAAGACAGAGACATTGCCTCTGGGCCAGAGTGAAGGTCTCATGGAAGGAATCGTTTTTTTTGTATTGATGGGTCATCACCAGAGGGGTTTCGGACAAATGCCTCCTTGATGTGTTAAAACCGCTTGTTGCCGGGGGATTATTTGGGTGTTGTCCCCAACAGGGTTTTGCAAGATGATGGTGGTGTGTGTGTCCTCTGTTGAGCAATGGTCAATGTTCATCTGTTTTCCCTGACCAAAATTTGGACATTGTGGTCCTGATAGAGTGTTTTGTAGCCTTCAAGTGTTGGTGGACAGCTGAGTGCAGTCCAGAGCAGTTGGACCTCCTGTACTGGACCATGCGCCTGTGTAGTAGCTGCTTGGTCTCCCCATTGTAGAGGTCCACACTCTCTTCGCTACACTGAATGGCATAAACCACATTGTCCAGCTTGCGTCTTTGACTCCTGTCTTTGGGATGAACCAGTTTCTGTCTCAGGGTGTTGCCTGGTTTGAAATGTACGCAGATCTGGTGCTGATGGAATAATCGGTGAGTTTCTTTGAGACTACGATGTATGGAACGACAACATTACCCTTCCTCTTGTCCTCCCTCTCTGGTCTTCTTGCTAGTTTTCCTATCTGGGAAAACCGTAGCTCTAAGGTGATGTCCTGTCTTGTGCCAGTCCCCTCATCTTCCCTCAGTTTGTTGTAGGTTTGGTGTCTGCCCGTGACTGTAGAGGTTGGATGATTCTATGTTGAGATGTCTGTCTGTCTTCCATGATGTGAACTCCACAATCCAAAAAAGCCAGCCTGTTGGCCTTCAAGAAACCTACTATGTCCACTTGCTCTCGAAGTATCTCATTTTGGATTGAATTACCTGGATGACTGAGAATCTACACAGACATGTCCTTAACATCTTCTCTGGTGACCTTGATGTCTCTGTCCACTGAGTTGATATTGTCTGTTAAGCAGTTTTTAGAACTTTACTAGTCCCTAGGGAGTATCCTTCAGGAAATTAAGCCTCTGCATTTAACCCATTACGCGTAGTGAGTTACCGGGGAGCAGTGTATGGGGACAATACCAATACTTGTCCAAGACAATACTTGGTAGGGGATTTGAACCTTGCAGACCCAAGTGTGTTCCCTTAACCACTAGGCCACCAACTGCCCTATACCTACTTTTGTATTGGAGATCTTAGTATCGTAATAATACCATCCTTCATGTTTTGCAGTTTTCTGATTTCTTAGTTTCGGAAAAGCATTTGATGCAGCAGAGAAACATTGACTCTTTGATTCTAGAAGAACAAACACAACAAGCTTCTCATCAACAACAAACAAACCAAACAGACACTGCAGTGCAGTCGCTCATGCTGAACCAGATCCTGAATAAGTGATTGGTCATCCTCACTGTGAGGGAGAGAAGGACTTCATTATTTACTGGTGGAAGAATCTGTCATTTAGTTCCATCCATCCAAAAAAAAAAATCTACATTAAGCACCAACCTAATATCTGCAGACAAATGAGCTCCACTCCATCAGTCGTCCACTGACACGGCTCAGCTCTGGCTTCATTTCAGATTCTCTCCTCACCCGCCCACAGATCCGACACCAATTCACTCATCCGCAAGAAAATCAGTGATATATACAGGAAAAAAAACACGTCTAATGCAAAGATTTTTTCCTCACTATTGAGCAAACTGGTGGATCGCCACTAATCCAGGATTTGACACGTCTCTGCTCACCTCAGCAATTAGAAAAGTTTTGGTTTTATAAAAGGTTCAACATTCCTCATACACAAGCGTCCCTTTTGGTGTCTACGTAAAAAAAAAAAAAAAAAACAAAAACGTCAGACCGGGACTTTAATTGCGCTTTCTTTTCCTCGTCCTCTCTTTTCTCCGTCACATGCACCCCACGAACTTAGTTGCACGCGTACGCGCACGCGTTGACACAAATGGGTTCCTTAAAGACGCGGTTGTGATTCGGCCCCTGTCGCAGCTTTGCTGCATTTTTTCCAGTTCAAGTGCAGTTCAGCCGAGTCTGTGGCGCTTTCTCTCTCTCTCTCTCTCCAGTGAAAGATTCATGACATGATTAATGGGTTATTGAGGTGGCTGATGGGGGGGGTGGAGCGTGAGGGGAGGGTGGGTGTCACAAAGAAAATATAAATAGAGTATGCAGTAAGTCAAAACCCAGAACTTTTAGATAGAGGCGGGGAAGAGAAGCACAAGCCGTTTCATCCCGGCTCTGCTCAGAGCTCAGAGTATTTATCGAATACTTTTGAAAATATATGCCGCTTCACATTTTCACTCTATTTACCTCCAGCCCAGACGGGTGGTGGAGAGTGACGCAGCAAAGTATTCTCTGCATCCACTGCTTCTGACGCAACCGTTACACCAGAGGAGTGGACGAGGTAGCGCTGGCGAAGCCAATGGCAGGAAAGTGAGCTCATCTCCCTCAAGGAAAATGAAAGTAATGTCGTGATTATTCACTTAACTCGGGACAAAGAAAGTTAAAACACCGACAGAGTTTTCCCTGCAGTATTTTTTAAAATTTATATTGTCCCTAACGCACTCAGGAAAACCACAGTGACAAGGAAAGCTTCGCTGAAGAATTAGGATTCCCGGAGATTTCTCAATTAGCAGCGAAACTGTTTGCTTTTAGGGATTATGAATAAAACAAACTTTTTACAAAGAGTTTGTCTTCGACGCTGAAGCTACGCGTAAGTGATTTATTCATCTTCACCTGCTCATCCACGGGGCCTGGTGGTTAGGGACTGGACTTACTAGGTTCTAGGTTCGAGTCCACCGGCTTCCAGGTCCCCACACACAGCTCTCCGGGCGTTCAAAGCTGCCCACAATTTACTTCGGTGATGGATATCTTTACCGCAGCAGTCTCTACTAGGGATTAATCCCGGGATACGTGATTCTTGGGAAATGCGATCAGAACCATTACCCGGGAATCGGAAAATGTGAAGACAGGACCCGGGAAAAATTTGGAGGATCTATTTGTTGTCATACAGTAATGCGGACGGCAAAACGTCTTGCGGAGCATCTTTTCCCCAGCTGAGAGCTTAAGCGAGGGAGCGTCCGAGTGTTTTTTTTTTTTCTCTTTTGTAGCCACTTCGGCCTACATTCATGAACTTATTTTTAGGATACATACCCTTATGTATTAGGAAATGATCATGAAATAGTTTGCTTTAACATATCTCACTTTTAAATTTGAATTGTGTAAAAATAATATTTAGGCTATGACAATAACGGCCAGTTTTTCAAAAGACGATTTGCAAACGAACCTGCCATATTAATGTAGCAGATGTCGCCCATGACAGCACAAGTGTCTGAGCCTTTATAGGTGCTGTGGAGATGAAACCTATTGTTTTGCATCGCTAATTGTAGCCTAAAATAGCATTAACTTCATAAACAATGCAGGTTGGGATTCCCAGGAAATAGCTCGTTTTTTCCCAGGATTAGATTTTTATCAATTTTGGGAAAATATCAAACCTTAGTCTCTACGACTGACACTCAAATCACACTGCACCATACTGTGGGCGGCGAGCCCACGGGATGTTATGCGTGTCGGAACGGTGCTATGCTAGGAGAACTTCAGTGGCAAATCGGACAGCTGGTGGATTCAAACCTTAAGCCTTGCAAACCCCAAGTCCACCTCCTTTGCCGCTAGGGCTACTCATCCTGTAATTCTTAATCATGAGTAATTGTGATCATGATTAATTGTGATTTCACTCAATTATACTTTATAAACAACCCGTAAATTAAAGACTACGACAAATGCTAACAGATTTCACGATGGGAGACGTCACGGCGTTTTGGGTTTGATTCCAAGTCGTCCCAGGAAGATCTGCTCAAGGAACAACGTCCAACATAAAGTTTGCTAAATCCTTGTGTCCTTAGCGGGACGGTGACCCTGAAGAAAGGACAATAATTTTCCTTTTATTTTATCTTTTTGTCATTAACAACTTTGAAAAGTGAATAGAAGGTTGTGACCCTGTGGTAAGCTCGCATCGCTGCCAACGTTTTTCCAAACGTGTCGCAGCTGTGAATTTTTATTTACAAAAAAAAGGATCAGAAAAAAAAAAAAAAAAACACAGAAAGGTTTTTAGGTCGACTGTCCGTTGGTTTGAATAAACTTGCGTTCAGTGAAACATTTGGACCGGATTTGATCAGAAGGCAGTGGTGGATGGTGATGATGCAGCACACTGGATATAATGTTGATTACATTGTGGACCGAATGGAAATAAACACAGGGCCTTGGTTGTAGTGCCTGGAGCCGCACACTGCTGGCACTGATTTGTTGCCTGTGAGTGTTCCGTAGACGAGAGACGGTGGGAGACAAAATGTGCCCCTCCAGCCTTTGTAATTATCTGCCAATTTTCTCTCCGTCACTTGCCTTTATCATCCCTTTTCCATCTCACCTAGAGGTCGGAGACTGTCACCGCGTGGCACCTCCATCTCTCAGTGTGCTCCGCATGAAATGTAGAAGTCCTCCTTCTGACCTCTGCCTGCCAGCTCCCGATTCCCCCACCTCCTGCTTACTTGTTTCCTCGTAACAGGAGACATTTGGAGATAAGGATAATTATCAATCAGCGATCTCAGCGGCTATTTATGCAGCAGCTGAACAGGAGACAGGATGGGTGTTACTTTCTGACACCAACCCAAGGTGGCATGACAGATGGGCTCCTTTTTCGGGACCAGAAGTTTCCTCCGCAAAGAAAATGTTCTTGTAAGGGATTTTCAGATCCAGGAATTAGTCATGCTCACCTCTTTGCTATGTTTCCTCTTTCATTATTTTGGTTTTGCTGACTTTTTCTTCTCATACTGGACCCAGAATTCTTGGCCTTTTGTTGCATTCTAAGCCATAATGAATGTCTACTGTTCGCGTTCATTCATTTTCTTTCCTTTTTTTTTTCTTTTTAGCCTTTGGTTTGCTCCCAAAAAAACTCTTACTTTGAAACAAAAACAGCCATTATCCTACTTTGTTCATTACCACAACATCTCATCCATTCTGGCATGTTGGTGTGAGTGTGTTTTTAAAATTAGACAGTATTTGAGTAAAGCGCATCGATGCAAAAAAACGACAGTCAGCCCCTGTGCTCCGTCAAGTTTCTACAGGACTTTCTGACAACAGTGTTTGCCCGGGCTCATGTAACATTTTTAGGGGGGAATAATTGAGGAGCGCAGCCTCTGTCACAACGCACGTCACGGGGCTTAAAAAAAAAAAAGGGGGAAGATAATAGAACGATGAGAGACGTGATGAGACTTACGTGTCTGACAGCTCTCCTACGTAATGCGTGACAACAACATGTTTCGAAAAATAGCTCTGTCAGCCGCAGGAGATGATGGGTGATTAAAAAAAAAAGAAAAAAAGAGAAAGAAACAACCAAAATTGCAGGAAAAACCAAGACAAGTTTACGACAGTGGAGAAATCACTTACTTCACGGAGGTCGTGTTCTTCTAATACACACACTTAATTACCCTGGCCATTATTTATAAACCGCTGTGTATCTTTACCTGTGTTTTGATGTGTCCCTGAACGAGACACGCAATCTCCAGAGATCATCCCAAGTTCTGACAAATGGCCAGGTTCGTTAGAGGAAGGACATACAGATTATAAATCTGTGTCAGGTCACATGTGGGGATTATCTTCTCTGTTGACCTCTGAAAAATGGAACAGTTGTATAAGGTCCTTGTTTATTTTTATTTTTTTCTTTGTGTTTTAAAAAAGAAAAACAAGAATTACCTCCAAATACCAGATGTCACTGCTGAAAGTCACAACCTGCAGTAATACTTTTAATTAAATCTTCATTAGTTGCAACAACCATCTACGTCCGTCTCCTGTCATTTGTCTTCCTGCAATATAAAGAGAATCATTAAATGTGTCACATTAACAAATTTTTTTTTTTTTTTTTTTTCCAGGACTTTATCAAATAATCAAGATCAATTTGTTATTTTAACGTTTCAACTCCAAAGACAAGGATTACCTCCAAAACCAGAAGTAATTGCTTAAAGTTCTTGATATTTATAGACATTTTTATTAGTTGCAAAAACTCTCCACTTCCACCTGGCGTCATTTGTCTTCCTTCGATGTGAAGAGAATAATTAAATTTGTCACATTAAGGAAGCTTTTTCTCCAGGACTTTATCAATTAATCATGATTAATTGTTATTATAAAGCAGATAATGCGAGTAAATTTCAACTCCAAAATTTTATAATTCCGTTTTTGTTTTTGCTCAAAAAAAGTTTCAAAGATTAATTGCGAAAAATATCCACATACGCCTGCCGTCAATTGTCTTTATCGTCCATCAACGTACAGGGAACAAGTTTATTTTGTCATACCAAGGACACTTTTCCCAGGATTCGTCTTACCGGACCAGATTCGTGTGCGTTCGAGTGTAAGTATTTAAGCATGTCACAACATAATACTTAGACTCGAACTCTTGTATTGTCGCTTCCAGGTGCCATTTTCCTAGGACGTGAAGTTGGTTCTCAGGCCGGCGCAAGACGGGTCTCAAAATACAGATTTGCGTGCGCGGATTTTCACAAATTAAAAGCACGATTTGCATGTGTGTACCACAAATCACAAAGGTATTTTGAAGAATTCACAAACGTATTTTGATGCGTGAAGCGTTATTAGTGTATTCTTCTCAGAATACGTTTGCGGATCCGTGCTTGCCCTTGTGTTCTTTTTTGAGACCATTCTGGCTCCATAGAACCAAAGTCTTTATTTGAAGCCTTGCTGTGCACTTTGTTAAAAACGCCTTTGAATGAGACAAATGTTTGGAGATTATGTAGTGGATGCCGTGCTGTCAATACTGGTCAAACTGCGATTCTTATCCTGTAGGTCAAGTCATGAGCAACATTCACTTTGTTGTAGTCGAGCTTCTCTTTTGGACGTCTTTAAATGTCTCCACTGTCACTACAATCAATGAAGAGGAATTACAGATGCTGTAACTGCTACTTAAAGGCTGCGCTTGAACTTTGCTTTTATTGTAACAAAACTTCTCACTTTTTTTTAAAGCAACACTCTAGAAAGACACTTGTGGGTTGTTAAAATATCCATCCATCCATCTTCATTCGCTTATCTGGAGTTGGGTCGCGGTGGCAACATTCAGAGGAGGGACACCCAAACTTCCCCCTCCCTAGACACTTCCTCCAGCTCATCTGCGAGGATCCCAAGGTGTTCCCAGGCCAGCCGGGCAACATAGTTGCTCTAGCGAGTCCTAGGTCTTCCTCTAGGTTTTCCCCCAGTGGGACATGACCCAAACACCTCCCGTGGGAGGCGTCCAAGGGGCATCAGATGTAGATGCCCAAGCCACCTCAACTGACTCCGAAAGGAGTTGTTAAAATAGTTAAAATACCTAATACCGATGACGAGTTGAGTATGGACCAGGAATCGGGGAAAACTGGTTAATGTTCAATTTTCACACGATTATTCAAGAAGCAGTCTTGTTGTTACCCAGTGTACACAGCACAACCCGAACTGTCATCACACAACTGAAAATTGTGGCAAAATCGCACATAGTTTTTTATTCTATTAGTAAAAATCCAATTCTCCACCACGACATGAGGTTCTTCAAATCTACATTTCATCCTCATATTGACCCGTTTGTGTCGATTTAGGATAAAACTCTGCCGCGTTGTGTCCCTGCCATCTGATTTTCCATCTCCAGACTGAATACCCCGCGGAGAAGCTGTTGGACATCGTCTAATCTTTATTTAGTGGGTCTAATATCAACTGGTGATGACAATCCCTCCTCTAATTACACTCTCATCACAGTCTCAAACCTTTGAATTAATGAGCTGCTGGGAGTCAATTAACATCCGCCACCAACGCACCGTTGCTGTCAAAACTCCAAATAAAGCCTCCAGTGTCGGCTTCAAAAAATACAAAAGAAAAACAAAACAAAAAAAGTTAAGATTCACAATTTTACTATCGTTCTTAAGGTTACGTGTCGACCCAAACAAATCTGGACCCTTGACTCTCAGAGGCAGGAGAGTAAACCCAGCAGTGATGGTGGTCTGCATGCTGATGCATATTAGACATCGCCTCCTCTTTTGATATGCGCGGCCTGTTTTTGAAGGAAGCTCCCGCTGTGCTGCACATCTCTCCGTGCAGCTTCTCCTGCAGTGAACTCTCAGCCCAGAGACTCCATTCCTGGTGTCCAGCTGCGTCCTTACGTGCCGGCGTTAACAAAGACCGGTGTTGGGCAAGGTATTTATAAAAGTAACTTAAGTAACTGAAAAAGTAACTAGTTACATTACAAGTTACTAAATTATAAAAGTAACTAATAACTAGTTACTTTACTTTAAACGCGCTTTTATTATTATTTACAGTAAAGAAGTGTAGTGTTGTGTTCTGTAGCAACTATTATATTAAAATATAGAGGTACAATAGAAACAAAATAGACGTTTAGACATTTTTGACAGGCAACTTTATTGTAACCTCAACTTGCCAGTTGCCGTCGTCTTGCTTGTGGGTGTGTGTTGCTGTACCGCGTCGCCTGTGTGTGTGTGAGACTGTTTATTTCCCTTTAAGGCAAGAAGACCAGGTCTCTTTCTGATTGGCTTAACCTGAAATGTCAAACTATGTCAACCAAGAAACCGTCCATTTGGACCACAGATGGTAACGAGTAGCGAGACCCTTTTCACCTCAGTAACAATAACTGCGTTACCGAAACAGAAAGGTAACGCGTTATGTTATTAGTTACCGAGAAAGTTTTGTTACGTAATGGCGTTAGACGTAACGCGTTTGTCCCAACACTGACAAAGACGCACTGCAATTGTCCGATTTCTCTGGCGCTACTAAAAAAAATTTAAGTAAGCCTCACCTTGGTGGGTGTTTTTCAAAAACACTCTTCTCCCGGGTCTCCACTGAGAGATTGCATCATTTATGAAAATAACTATGTCAAGGACGAGCGTCTTTTGTGGTTTACTCTTGTTGTTGTGCTGTTTTTCATGCCATATGTGGCTGCGATCACATGACCCACTCCGGGTCATTTGTGAATGTCAAATTCATTAGGTGACTCCCGTAGAGTGCGTTCGGACCCAACGGTCTTTCAGCTCTGGTATTAAGTAATCAATTTTAAAACTCTCTTAGTAGTTTGTAATGTACACACAGCTCAAGGCACCTGGAGCTAGAAAACATGCCGGTGGGAAAGAAAAAAAAAAAACAAACTGTGTTTAAATGGAGCTGTTAAAGGGAAAAAAAAAAAGAAACTCAAATCACAAAAGGCCAAATGTGAGTGAAGTCTGGCATGGATTTTTTAAAGGGGCATCGATGGCTGGCTGGTTTAGATTTCAGGTCATGCTCGCAGTGGATTTGTCTGGCTGTTACAGTCACTGAGAACATGCCTCAGCGGCTGAGAGGAGGATGAGAAATGGAGCTGTTGGATCTACAACGGCATAAAACAACTATTTATATCAACACTGGTTTCACTACTGAATTTACAAGCCTTTTAGCCTGTCTCTTCCAAAGCCAGTGCTGTCTGTCTGAAGCCGTGGAAACACACTCCCTCACACACACACACACACACACACACACACACTCGGAGAGGACACTGATCATCTGCTGCGTCGTTAATGAATTATCTGGTCGTTTAAACTGGTTACACTGGAGATGATAAAAATCAACTGCACCCTTTAATCTAATTTCAGTAATAACTCCGCAGCTGTACCGTACCACATCTAACCCACGCCGCCACACTCGACGCCTCGTCTCGCTGAAGTACGTCCATGTACATTATGTGCAGAGGTACTTGAACCGTACCTGGGTAATTCTGTTTTCACGATCGCTCGTTCTGAGCGGCACTTTCGCTTTTTTACTCCGTTAATGTTATTTCTGCCTCTAAGTGAAAGGATTCTGGGTTGGATATGACGGCCGTTTGTTCCTGACAGCAAAATGCACTTGATCTCCTAAGTGAATTTACATAAAAAAAGCCCATTGAATGACTAGAAATGACTGCGTTATTAGGATAACAACAATCTCCCATTATAAATAATGTATGAGGCGGACCACTCTCCAGCCTCAGGCATGTTTACTGTTGATTTGCAATATGACAATTTTCATATAGGATTTTATGCCATCTCTACAGCGGGTTCTTTGCTTACATCAGAGTTCCGTCTCTAAGATGAGCTGTAATTAGATTTTCGCTAGGGACGTTTGATAATATCGCCCGCAGATATTATCAGCCCGATAAAAGGATAATTATGTGATATCGGTGAGATCATATCGGATTTTCTTCTGATAGTGAAAATCCAATAACACATCGCTTGGGTTCTTACAAATGTGATGGAATTGGACACAGGTTTCTGAGATGTTTCACTCAGTTCGGGAGGCAAACGTTGACATATATCACTTCGGTGGTTGGACAATATTGGCAAAGGTTTTTTCCGACATCTCTAACTTCCACTATAAGTTAGTATTCACATACTGTACATAGGAAACTTGTGTTACTCACCAACGTCAACATTGCTGACATTATAATCTAGGACACAACAAGTGTCCACTACAACAAAAAACAATCGTAGCACAGTCCAGTGTCTGGCATACATCTGCAAATGAAAAGTTCAGTTCTTCAAAGAACAGAAGTTCTATCCTTCTCACTGGGACAGACTTATACGCATGTTGTGACTAATAAATACATACACAATGGGACAGCTAAGCTTTTCAACTCTGGTTAGCTTGATTGTCTAAGTTTATTAGCTCTGGTCTCCTTTGGGGGCCATGCCCGTGGTTTGAAAACCACTGTGAGAGCTCGTTTTAAGGAAGAAAGGAACGCAAACTCGTCATTGTGACATTGTGATTCACACCATTGCACACAACCAAATGTGACCTCTGCTTTGTACCCATCACCAAAGTGAACAGTGGGCAGCCTGAGCTACCTGGGGACCAGTGGGTGGGGACGGCACCATGCTCAGTGTCAATCTGGCAGCTGGTGGATTCGAACCTGGAACCCTCCAGACCCAAATCCGGTTCCTTAACCACTGGGCCACGTCTTCCACACGCTGCTCTTGATAGAACCGTCTAAAAAATGATTACCTATTGGAAGTATACCAACAACGCCATCGTCGTATCTGTAAACATTATTCTCTCGCCGAGTCTGAACTCTAAGTCTTCTGTGTGTTTGCGAAGTGCTTGGGCAAACAAACCTGCCCTTCTCTTTACACCGGTTCACAGTAAAGAAAAATATAGTGTTGCCCACAGTTGCAGAAGTGAAGGACAGTTAGACGTATGGACACACCTCCCGGGATGTGCTGTAATAAATCCTGACCTGAGGTCTATTACCTGTCTAAACAACACTGCTGCTCCTTCCACTGACATCTACACTTGTTTAGATCCACACTTTTAAAGGCATCACACACACACACACCACTGTGGGCTCTTATTGAACACGCCTGGTAATTGCACCTTCTCCAGGCGGAGGTGCAGGTGCACTCGCGTAGGTGCGGGTTTGAGCACAGCAATCTCCAACGAACGCGCACCTCATGCTGATTTTAATCGAACGCCTTTTCATATGAGATTCATATCCATTTTCGTGCCACTATTACCAGGTGGCGGCGTCTAAATGGCTTCTTTTGTGTAAACATTTAAGAATATAGATCAAAGCTGGGGGCTTGGGGGAGGCACGTGGGGTGTGATGGAACGAAAAATGGCCCAGGAGAAGAGATGGATTTAGTCATGAATTTGAATAAGTGCAGAGGGGAATGGCACAGGTTAATAAAAGGGATAAATCATATGTTTCTCTCATTTGGAGGCTGCAGCTTGTCGATTTTTATCTTCTTTTTTTTTTTTTTTTTTTCTTTTCTTCGCCATTTGTCATCGTCTCATGAGGACCTGACAAAAATACAACGCCTATGCCGACGACTCTGGAAACGGTGCGGCAGCCATTCTGACCTTGGTTCACGGTAAAATAAAATGAGCAAAAACGTTTCACACTCGCAGGAAGACAGATCAAAAGGCTCATATCTCGGCGCAGGAATTGTCTTTTGCAGAACAGAATGTATTTTTCTCTTCTTCTTTTTTGGTTTTGTGACTTAAAAAGCCCAAGAGCAAAGTGTGTGCACTCCTAATGAATAATACTGCAGCATCTATTGAGGAAAGTAAAAGAAAAGATTAAGGGGGAAGAAATTGTATTCAGCCTAACTGCTAATTATATGATCGGGCAAAAAAAAGCAACAAAAAAAAAAAATTCTTGGTGAATTTTGGAGTAATTGAAAACGATGCTGGCTCCAGAGGTACACAGAAAAACCTTAACCCGGAGACACAGGAGAGTTGTTAACTGAGACAAAATACATTTTTCTCCCAATTCTTATTACTCCATGTCCTGAAGTCGGATGCTACGAGGGTCAATACTCGATTCCCCTATTAATATTTCATCAGCCAGAGTTTACAGGTAGCAGATTTCACAGCTCATCGTTGCAAATATTGTGTTTCAGGCAGGAGTTCGCTGGAAACACGATAGCCGCAAGGAGATCCGATCTTCTCTGGGGCAAACCGAGGTTAATAGTGATAACAGTGGCTCGCTCGAGTCTGCGGCTCCAGACTTTGTGTTTTAAATTTCGTGAGCATCTGTTAAACAGACGCAAATGGTAAACAAGTGTTTCATCCAGACGATTATCCAACCTGCGATGATGTTTCTGTACGTTTGGTGATTTAAAGTAGCCGAAAAAGTCCGGGAAATAAAGTGGTACGCCTTTTCACAATGGGAACGTTCTTCAACGCACTGCTCTTTTTTTTTATAAACCACTGCCTTGATGCGCGTTCCGCAGTGGAGAGAACTTTACGGAACCTAATGTGTCATTAATGAGCCACATAAAGCATGCAGGTAACACTACAGCTAATTAACTTGGGGTCACTCAGCAGCAAATCAAGACAAGATGGTGTTTTTTTTTCACTGAAATTACAACGGGGAGGAGAAAGTGCGGGTCCCAGGAGCTTCACTCCGTTATATAAATTACTCAATATTAACTCCTGCCCCATTGATGCAGCTCCAAGTAACATCGAACCTTGCAAATGTCAGCAGAATGGGTTAATTTATAAAAAAGGAGTGCCTCTTGGAATATCCTCTCATTAATTTCAGAAAAAGTCGTTTCTTCCTCGCCCCGGTGGATTGAAGGTTGGCGGATGATATCAGTTAACCTGGCAGCTAATAAGGAGTGGAGATGTTAAACGAAAAAAAAACTGATACATTGATTTGAAGCGGTGTAATTCACTCCATTACTTCATCTTGATGCAAGCGTTGTTACGTTAATCACATTTATAGGCGTGTTCATCACAATGTTTATAGTCATTTAATTGTGTGTACGTGTGTGTGTGCATACAGGGCAGTGTTGTACTTTGGTCTGGAACTGGGTCACAGGGACAGCAGTCTCCATTTCTGCCACCCAAATCACACTGCACCAAATACTGTATATATAGATAGATATTTAGATATATATACAGTGGTGCCTCAGTTTTCGAACGCCTCAGCCCTCGACCAAAATTTTCAAGAAAAATTTGCCTTCACTTTCGACTAAATTTCAACTTTCGAAAAGCCTGCGTCAAGCCGAGAGAGCATTCGGGTAGCCGCGCTTGGCTAGTCAAGCCAAACTGTGTGCTTTCTTTCTCATTCAGAATTCAACACGAACAGACCTACGACCAGCGCAGCTTTTTTATTGAATTATTTCCTATGGGAAAAATTATATATACACATCAGTGGTGGGCCGTCAGGGACAGCATAGCCTTTTGTGCTGGCCTAAACATACCCAGAAAACCATCAGAGCCTTCAGAATCAAAAGTGAAGGCTCTGCCCGGTGAAGGTGAATGGACACAGCCGGTTCATAGCTCACACCAATATTCTTGCCAGATTGCAACCTCAGGGCCTTCTAGCTGGCCCTACGTAGAAGGCAACAAGCTCTCCCAGGAGTCTGACAACGTCATTTTGCTTGATTTTCCCCGATTTAAAACAGAATTGATTGAAATGTATGGCAAAATTATGACGTCACTGAAGGCCTACGATTGAAATGCACAGCCCATACGTAAGTATGTTGCACCATAGTATGAGTCGCAAACCCAAGCTTAGAAAAAAAAGAAATTTAGACTGTAGAGCTGTAACTACTCCACATTAAATAACAAGAAACACATGTTACTGTAAGTATTTATTTTTTTAAGTAACTAATGTTGTCTGTTGATGTGCAATAAAAATGTTTTTTTGATCTATCAGGTAAAAAAATCTCTATTGTATCGAAATTATACAATGATAAATAAGATGACCAAATGACCTGGCGGGTTGCATTTGGCCCCTATGCCTTGAGTTGGACAATATGTATATGTATATATAGAGAGAGTAATGTTAGGTTAATCGTAAAATCACTTACAAGAGAGTAATGTCACATTTATTGCAATGTAGCATAACATTGCAGTCTACGAAAAAATCGCAAAGTTGAGTGCTGTCATTGAATGATTGTCCAGAGACTCCTGCTTTTGGTCCCTGACACTGATTTAAGGAAGTAAATTAGATGAACTTCTTGTGGGTTCACCAACCACAGGAAATATGGGTTGCAATCCAAACTAAAACTTTATATTTTCCTGTTTTATACGTTGTAAAAAAGAACAGCAACAGTACCCTGCACAAATGATGCCAGGAACCTGAATTTAAATCATCTTTTCCCTGATCTTAAAAAAAAAAAATAAGGATGAAGTAATTCAACGGCGGCAGAAAAAGTGTCAAGCACATTGACTGGGTGTGAGAAAACGAAGTATAAAGCAGGCGCATAAAGTAGCAGAAACTTATAACAAGCCAGTGTGATAAGATGTGGCTCCAGAATGATTTTGGAACCATCACACCTGTAAGACAGACCTTCAGTCACACACGCTGATATTCGCTGTTTCCATGGCAACGTAGCTTTGATTTTTTTTTGTGCGCGTGATGAAAATATTACTCTCTTTTGTGAGATGAAATGAAAAAGTCATTAATGCTCCAGTCAATGGGAGAAGGAGAAGGATGAAAGTTTCAAATGAAATGAGGGAAAAAAAAAGTCGTCGACTTCTAACGACCTTCTGGGACTGTTGTTAGAAGTCTTTCTCCTGTGTTTGTCTGTAATTTGAGCCCATAACGTACACGGTAGAGTAGTTTGCATTGAATTCATTTGCTGCGTTGCAGAGCAAAATATTTCTGGACCACATTCGTCCCACACTTGGCACATTTGACACTTTCATTTGGCCCACATATGGAATGGAATGATGACATTTTGCTGGTCCGTTCCCGTTTGCCAGATCCAGGCCACACACTGGCCGCAGCTCTGAGTCGCCGCGGCCAAAACCGCCGCCGAGCCAGGCTCTCCTCTCAGGTAACGTCCAGATTACGCAGTGCCAGGAGGACATTTGTCTAAAGATATTAAGGTCACATTTTCCATAATAAATATGGACCACTTCAGAGTTGGCCTGACGACAGGCAGCCGTTCAACATCGCTGCCAATAGCGGGTACGTTTGTATCATTTACATTACAAATACAGAGGAGAAAAGTGAAAATTATTCGGCCTAATCCAGGCATGGGCAAACTTTTTGACCCAAAGGGTTCACAATGTGTCTTAAACAGGAGGTTGTGACCGTGTTAGGAGTAGATAGATGGAGAGATCGTGTGAACTACAAGGTAAATGAGGTGCATGATAGATTGTGAAAATGTTTTTAGCTCTCCGTCATCTGTAGGGAAACATAGGCCGGGCCAGATTCCAAAGCTAAACCACCTCCTCTGTCCCCAGGGCCTTGGATTGCCTGTATCTGCCCCAATCCTAACCAGGGATCCCCAACCAAGTTGGTTGGGGCCATGGTATACAGACAGTGGGCAGTTTCCCACCGATTTTTCAGTTGTACGACGTCTGGCAATTGAGTCACCCAGTTGTGCGACTCAGGTTGCACTGAGTCCACAGGGTTACGACAAACGATAATCGCCTCATAGTCGCCAACCCACTACGTCACGATCAAACTGTCAATATTTTCTTTGAAAAATTCCAAGAAATCTTTCTTTTCCTCGTCTTGTTTGTGTTACATAATAATACATTACATAATACATAATAATACATTAGTCGGGAGTGGTGGCCTAGTGGTTAAGGGAGCGGACTTGGGTTCACATGGATTCAGGTTCGAATCCGCCGGCTTCCAGGTTGCCACTGAGGTGCTCTGAGCTTAGTATCATCCCAACCCGCGTAACATTTGAGCCTTCCCCCACAGGAAGGCTCATAGTGTGGTGCGAAGTGATTTGGGTGGCGCTGGCTGCCTCTGCGACCCGACAACAGACAGCAGATAAAATGGAATGAATGTATTACATCCAGGAGTCGTTTGGTGTATGAGCGTACACTCTAAGGCAGGGGTGTCAAATTCATTGCTCAAGAGCTGCTGTGGCTGCGGGTTTTTGTTCCAACCTATCCAGAGCAAACTAGTTGACCAATCAGCCGTCTGGAGACTCAGATCAGTTGATTGGAAATTCAACTCAGGTGTGCTGCTGGTTGCTTGGAACAAAAACCTGCAGCCACACCGGCCCTTTCTGGATCCGGTTTGACACCCATGCTCTAAGTCAACCATTTGCACCAATCATTTGATCGCAGAGTGCAAGAATACCACTCATTCGCCGTGGACTGATCACCCCTGAGATTGACTGGTAGAGTGCGTGGCATACTTCTACGAAAAAGATAATCGTACGTCTAGCTTTAAAGATTCCGAGAGGCAGTTCATAAGCTTATAAACTAATACGGAAACAGTAAAGGGAGAACAAAGCCTGTTTTCTGCTGAGATGTTTCCTTACGGAGACTCAAGCATGAGTTTCGGGGCAGTTGGTGTCCTAGTGGTTACAGAAGCGGACTTGGTTCCGCAACGTCCCCGGTTAGAATTCCCCTACTGCCTTTGTACCCCTGAGGTGCCCTGAGCATGGTGTCCTATATAAGCTGCCCACTGTTTACTTTGGTGGTGGGTTCAATGGAGAAGCCAAATTTCATTGTGTGCCGTGGTCACACAACAAAAAGGAAATTAAAAAAAACGAAAATTTCCATAATTTTCCGAAGGATACTCCCGAGGGATTATTAAGATTCTATCTATCTATCACTTAGAACAAACTGGACAAGATGAGGGAGACCAGTATGGATGATGTGCGTATGAAGTGGTGCTGCTTGACTTGTGTTGCAGCTGATGTGACACGCGACGCAATTTGCTATTTTGCTAACACTATGAACATCAGTCGGCCATCATTCATGTCTAGGAATGTTCGTAACTCAGACGTTCATATGCGTTAGTAAAATCCTGCCTGTGGGAAATGAAAATAAATGAATGATATTGAAAATTTGGCTGCTGGAAAAGGCATCAGCTATTGCAGATGAATCTTCAGTGTTCCAGATAAACCCTGAACTATTACTGGAACTTTCCGCATGGAATAAATTAGCCTGTGATCACAGGCAGAGAACAGTGGAAGGACAGTTTTGTCACAGAAATGCCAATTATCAAACAGACTAATGCATTACAGCATGTTCCCAGTGAAATGTGGAGATTTTTGTGCTGGTAATGAGACAATTTTTGGTTTATTTTTAAGAGAAACCAGTGACTTGGAATGAATTACCAAGGTGATCACTTAAAAAATGTGATTCAAAAAGAATTTTTCACGAATTCATCAGGTGAAGGCTTTTCTTTGTTGGTCGCCACAAGAAAAGAATAGAAATCTTACAAGGTGTCACGGAAAGTAATAATAAATATAGTAAAATATATTGAGTAGAGAAAAGAAAAGAAAATTGGATCCTCAAAAAACTCAAGATCAATATGAACAGGGTCAGGAATGAGGTGATTAGAAGGACAACACAGACAGGAAGGCTTGGAGAAAAAGCCAGATTGAGATGGTTTTGGACATGTCCAAGAGGAGGGACAGTGGACACATTGGTAGAAGAATGATCCTAGAGGTAGAGCTACCAGCTAGGAGACAAAGAGGAGATTGATGGATACATCAGGGGACGGGGGGATGGAAAATGTTGACTCGCTATGGCAGCCCCTGAAAAATGGACATACCGAAAGGAGAAAAGAAGACTATCATACATCCATGTGTATTTATATGCATAGATTTACACATACATACACATATATTGCATGTATGAAAATAGGTTTTACTTGAGACTATAATTAGGGATATCTGACATTACCTTTTTTTTACCGATATCCAAAATGTCAGTTATGAGATTTAGAAAGTGAGCTGCAATGCTGCCATCTAGTGATAATCACTTTAGTATACAGCAGTGTTTCTCCATACCATGTTAAGGGGCACACTTAATTTAACAAAGCTAATTCAGTTAATAATAATAATAATAATAATATGTTAATATTATAATATCGACCTGAAAATATTCGTGGGGCGATATTACCCGGCATCCCTAACTACAATCCATTTAGTTGTAAAATTATCTAGCATCTCGTATAGATTTTTTTTTTTTATCTTATTAAAATATATCAAGAATCCAAATATTAGAAAATAAGCAGTTTCAATTCATGGCAACACAGCAGGTGGGCAGACGTTTTAGTGAGTGTGGAGGTGTGGAGTGAATCTAAAGGGGAAATTAGCAGGGAGTTTAGGAAAAAAAATACAGACTTGATTAAACTTTTGTGTAAAATGGGCCCCAGATGTTCCTTCATTCTTCATTTTCATCTCACCCAGCAGCTCAGAACTTTTTCTTACCCCAGTCTGAAGAGACCAACATTGTTTTTCCCTGAGTCAGTGGCTTTTTCTCTGCTAATCAGCAACTATCCAGGTCACCTTGGATGATTCCATCAGTCTATCAGCCACACCTGTGTCTCCCTACAGCTGGCTGTCATCAGCCTGGTAGGAGGTTGGCTATATAAGGGCCACAGGGTCCTTGCTCAGATGGGTTCTCAATGTCCTGAAAGCAACATGTGCTGTTAGAGTTGTGTCAAGTTTTCCGTTTCGCTTGGTGGGTTAGGGTGGTGATTGGTGCTTTTTTGCAAGATTCCCTGTTTAGGGATGATGTGTTTTCAACGGGATTAATTTGGAAAACTCTCATCTCTGACTTTGGAGAAAAATGAAACATTCAGCAACCAAAGTGGTTCCAAGGGTTTCTTAGCAGCACATGGTTGAGTGTTTAGATGTGTCTTCAGTATTAAAGATGTTGAGCAGCATCTTAAAGTAAATCCCTTTGGAAGTCCTGACACTGGTACTGATTGTAGTTGTTGACTCAAAGAGACTGGTGAATGAAGAGCGACGTGTTCAGTGGGACTTGAAACACCAGAGCGACACCAACACTTTGCAAACCCTAGATACACATGAAGGTGGAGGTGTGTGCAGTAACTGAATGTCTTTCCGCTCCTCCGCCTGAGAAGGCGGCTAGAACATGTATATATTGTGATCTAGAGACTGGAGGAAGGAGCAGATTCTAAGACTGACATGTTTTTATCAGCAGTTTAGCGTAGTAGTTGACTCGGTTTACCCTTCATTTCTGTTGACTGCCTACACAGCAAAAAAGGAAAATTTAGGGGAAATGTTAAAAACATCTAACCCAAAGATGTATCTTAAATGAAATTACTTTTCTGGAAAGTAGTACGTGGCAGGGAATATTATAAAATGAATTTTGTAAAATTACAATTTTACAAGAAGAGGTTGTACATTTAAAAGAATAGACTCACTGTGAGGAAAAAAGTTTAAATCCCCAAGACTGATGTATGGCCTGTCAATATCTTCCCGATATGAGCATAGTTACCTCTAGGGTGGCCTAGCCGTTGAGGAACTGGATTTGGGTCTTCAAGCGTAACATCTTCCGGAGTCCCATAACTTCTAGTGTGCCTCATCACACACAATAAGGCTCACGAAATGGTGCGGTGTGATTTGGGTGGCATTGGCGGAGACTGCCACACCCTGGCTAAAAGATAAAGGGATGAGAATCAAGCCAAGACTTGTATTGGGTTTTTAGGGACCTAAAATGTTAACCTACATTTTGGGAGCAAATGGCTCCATACGTTATCAGAATGTGTCGATATCGGATTTGATTTCAGATTGTTGAAGTACTGCCAGTATTCACCCATAACACCCTTTATCAACCAAATGTCAAATTTATTTTTGTTTTTCAGACAAATTTTACAGTAGGTAATGTCTTTCTTAGCTGAGAGGCAAATGGATGAGTCTCCTGTGAAGACAAATAGGGTTCTTGTAATATCCTCTGTCTTCCCGTAAAAGGATTGTCCAGTGTGGAAGAGACGGTATGGGCCGGGAGCAGGGGAAAGTGACAGAGTGTGATAAATTCTCTGCCGTGATGTTTGATTAAACAAATAGGACGAATAAGGCAGCAAACAGAGCGCCTGCTCTATTCCAGGCTGCCATTTCACCCCATGAATGTCAATGAGGAGGTGCTAAGGGTTTATTTATAATCAAAGATTGAATGTAGGGTCTATTCCTCCTGCCTGATAACACACCCTGTTTGTCTTCATGTGGAGACGTGGACATGTTTACACCTGGCCAGCATCCTCAAAATCCACATGGATGAAAAGAAGAGGGAGGGGGAAAAAAAAACAGAACAAGGCAGGGATGTGGGGGAAAGGATTCCAGAGAGCAGAATGTTTCATGGACATGGAGTGGTCCAAGCAGGGATTGCAAACAAACATGGACACCTTCACTAACACGGTGAAAAATTATAATTTCTGACCACAAAGTGACGACCGTGGCCTTTGTCTGACCGCAGCTCAGTCGTCGGCCAGCAGGGGGCCAAGGATGATTGTTCTAATTAATATAAACGCTCTTACACTGAAGAGCCGCAGATCAGAGACAGACCTCAGACCAGTCCGGTTTTAATGGGATTTTTACCCCATTCATCAGATTGACACACTGCTCTTTATCAACGGTAGCTTGTTACGACGAACAACGTCCGACTTTAGCATGCATTGGTGCCTATTTGCCTCGTATGTAAAAATATCGCCTCCGGGCTCCGTGGAACACGCCCACGATTGCCCTGTTGATTCTTTGGGAGGTGTGAATAATCGGAACGTCTCAGGAATTGCAGATGCTTCGACAATCAGGTTTGGAGTTTTCTTAAAGGCCAACGAGCGAAGGCTACGTAGAGATTTTCTTGCTTTGTCACTGCATGCAGAGCAGACTGATATTTGTGAAAGCCTGACTTTGATTTCCTCCGGGCCATTTTCTTGATTTCTTTTTTTTTTTTTTTTTTTTTTTTTTTTTTTTTTTTTTTTTTTTTTTTTTTTTTTTTTTTTATTAAACCGACCTGTTTGCTACGCTCATCGTCCATTAATCAAGTGCAGAGTGTTGAGCTTTTATTTGGTGGTAACGCTGTAAATTCTTCCTGCAGGATATACTGTTGTCCATAAACAACCCTATACATTACACCAGGAGGCAATTCATGGCCATGGGCTGGGTTGGGCTGTGTGCCAATATGTTGTCAGCAAAGTGTAGTTTTCCTCCATAATTTATCACCAGCTGAAAAACAAACCAGAGGAAAAAAAAAAATATTCAGAGGAGGCATTGATTGTTCAAACACTGCGGTGAAGAAAGGGCAGGAACGGAGTCGAACATCCATACTGCCTGTTTCATGGAATAAAGGCAATGAGACGTGTACACACAAACCTCCTAAAGGCAAACACCTGAATAGATGTTCAATCCTCATCTACAGCAGATGGACAATTTTTTTTTGGTTGTCTCCGGCAAACTCTGATCAGTTGATTAAACATCTGTTGATTAAAGTCCCTTCCAACCAAGTTTGGCAACAACTCGGCACGGGGTCGTACAGGTAACATCCCCAGGAACTGTACGATCAACAGGTCAAACTGGTAGCTAGGAACCGCCGCTGTTTACCTCCTACCAGCAGGGGCGAGATAAGGCTCGGGGTTTTTATTCTGGGCTTTATCTTGCTTACAGTATTTTCACCATAAGGCGCATCGTACTAAAAGGCGCACCTGATTATGGGGCGCGAGTTTTATGTAAAATCCATGTCCACACTTCCCCCTTTAAAGTTCTTATGGTGTCCTCTACTACGTCCGCCTTACAACAAACATAGGGCGCACTGCACATTTTGAAGAAAATCTAAGACTTATGTGCGCCTTATAGACGTGAAAATACATTATTTGCTTGATTTAGAACTTCATTGGCTCACCACCTCGGCAAGTTTCAACCCCATTTAGGGTTGCTGACCCCTTCTAGTGGGCTCACCACCTGCAGGAGACCCAACAGTGGCTATGGTACGGTATGATTTGGGTGGCGATTACGGAGCTCCCATCGTGAACTTTTAAGGGATATTAGGACAGAGATGCGTAAGTGGATAGTGTGGGAAAGTTGCCGCACACTATGACTTGGTGTTCTCTTCTGTACTGACCTTCTACTGTCCTTTGTTGGCCTGCACTCAAATTACGCCAGAGGTAAGCAAGTGAGAAACCTTAGTTTGTCTGGCACATATAAAACTGTCAATTCATGTGTAGTTAATTCAAAGGGCTTCAAAATTGAACAACACATCTGCACTGAACTATCTCCTAAATAGTCAACAATATCTTTATTTAATGACCGACATTGCGAGATACCAGCCACTAGGTGGCACAAGTCTGTTTGTTTGGTTTTTTTTTGTGCCCGCCAGATAAATGGTAAGGGTTGCCACAGAAAGGGCATGTGTCGCAAAACTTTGGCCAAATCCAAAGATGCGAGACCATAAAATGATTTCCTTACCGCATGGGTCAGGGTGCGGGTTACTCGCTGTGGCAACCCCTGAAAAAGGGACAATCCGAAAAAAGAAGACGACTGCGAGACATTGATTCAAAGTCAGTTATGCTGCACTGGTACATAGATATTTTTGGAGGGGCAATGGTGAAAGTACTTAGTGCTCTACGGTGGCCCTTGTGTGGCCGCACCGTGGTTTTAAGGTTAGACCACGGAGCTTAAAGAAACGTGTTTATTACACCGTTGTCATTTTGGTCTCATTATGCACTAGTGAACATCCTGCATATTAAAAGACTGCCTGTTGTGAGCTCTCATTGTTAGAGAGGTTAAACCAGTGCTCATCAATCAAGACAAAAACACTACAACAAATTTAGCTTCAGCTGATACTTTTTTTTTTTTTAACATATCCGGAGGTAATGGAACAAGAAGGAGCAGCCAGTGAGCTGTTAGATGAAGAGCAGCAGGCCACGAGCCGCAGACTTCCATCTCCTCCGTGAGGAAAAAACACTTCAGTGTGCCCTGCTGCGGCGCAAAAACAACTTTCACCATATGCCATTTATTGACTGACTGGTAACTGATATGACTCTCTGTGACTCTGTGAAGGATGAAGCAGCAGTTACTCTGTTGTTTCTGAGGGGGGAGCTGAAGCAGCTGTTCAGAGAGCGGCATTACGCCACAGTTGACCGTGGACGCTGCGGTGGTCCGAAAATGTGCGTAGCCCTGGGTCAAAAAGATCACACCGTCTGGTTCTGCAACGTTCTGTTTTTGGTTGACTCCATAGTGACCAAAAAATACTGAACATTTGAGAAGAAGCAGATCCATTTCAACTAATGACATCCTCGATTCAAGGTGTTTGATGGCTACATCTTCGTTGTCCAGACATTGTTGCTATTGCGACGACACATCAGCAGGGTAAAACTAACCTGTCTCATGAAGCTCTAAGCTACACGCGCTTCCCTCAGCATCACACCGCGCCCCCCCCAGGGGGGCCAGCCCCACTATTTGAGAAGCACTGGCCTAAGCCCAGCTCACGCTCCCTAGTGGTGGGTGAGGAATCCAATCCTTGGTGAATTCTGCTTCAAGATCAAGAAAAAAAATCTTGATCTTTTATTCCGAAGAATGGCATTAAGTCACCTAGGGACTTAACTAGTTCTCATTAGAACCGAACAGTGCACAGAAAGAATCGATCATCACATGACACCATATGCAGAAAACGGCTTCGATTCAGGCTTGCAAGCACAACTCCGATTTTTTTATTTTTAGGTGGGATAGGCACCTGCAGACTGTAGTGTTGGCGTAAATTATTGACAGTATTTTTTTTTTTTTTACTTTACTTACTCTGTGAGTTCTGACTTGTTAGACCTAAGTTCTATTCCTACCCAAACATAACCAGAGTCTTGTATCCAAAATATTCTAAATGTTGTCATTTCCTGCAGATAAGTGAGTGACACTTCCTGTGGATATATATATATATATACACAGCTCAATGCCTTTTAAGACAGAAACACATTTTCTTAAATCTGTGAAACTGAAGGTGCAAAGTTTCCTTAAACCAAAAGGGCGGCGGTGATAATAAGGATTAGTAAAAATGTGTCGTACTTAAATTAGCACTTCTGTCAACATCATCCGTGTGCAGTGTCGAATGTACAGTTAACGTTAAAAAAAGACACATTCCAGGCAGAAAGACCAGAAATATTATATCTCGCTAGATTGATTGCCCTGTTAACATTGATTAAAAATCATTAAGTCAATGCTGGAGGTGGGATTGGAAAGAGAGAAACAGATATTACTCCTTAATTGTTGAGTGAGCAGAGAGTTGATTAAATCACCAGGATCCAATACCTTGCAGTTTTGTGTATGTACTGTACGTGTGTGTGCATGTGTGTGTGTGTGTGCATGTGTGTGTGTGTGTGTGTGCGCGCGCGTATGTGTGTGCGTGCGCGCGTGCGTATATGTGTGCGTGCGTGCGCGCGTATATGTGTGTGCGTGCGTGCGCGCGTGCGTATATGTGTGTGTACGTATATACGTGTGTGTGTGTGTGTGTGTGTGTATGTATGTTCAATGTTAATATGGTGACAATACAACAACACTAATGAATTTATCTGGGTATTATTTGTGGTTTGTGGAGAGTATATCCAGCTGATGAGCTGATCAATATCCTCAGAGCAGACAGAAACATCAAGTTCACCAGAGAAGATTTTAAGGACATCAGCCGTTTTGGACTGTGGAGTTCACATCATAGAAGAGAGACATTGCAACATGTGAATCAGTTGGAGGCCTGCAGAGAGGGAGGACACCAGGAAGGGTAATGTCATCATTCCCTACTACACGGGGGTCTTTGCAGGGACATTTCAAACCAGGCAACACCCTAAGACAGAAACTGGTTCATCACAAAGACAGGAGTCCAAGACACGAGTTGGACAATGTGGTTTATGCCATTCATTGTAGCGAGGAGTGAACTCTACATTGAGGAAACCAAACAACTGCCACATAGGTGCATAGTCCAACAGGAGGGACAACTGTTCAGGTCGTCTTCCTACAACCTAGGACCAAGATGGTTTAATTTTGGCCAGGGAAGACAGATGGTTTGAGCGAGGAGTAAAAGAAGCATTTTTTTTTCCCCAAAACTGGAACAACCATCTCTCAACAGAGGTGCTGGTAAGAGACACAACATTTCACCCACCTAGAAAAGACCTTTTGGGAAAAACACCCAAAACACTGCACCCCCTCCGTTAGGAACTGGTTTTATACAAATAAGCATGTGACTAAAACACTCTGACAATGACCGTAACGACACATCCACCCACCGACTTGGGTACAGTTTTCAACCCCACGTCCACCCAACAGGATGGACCTGAAGCGCCTCTTTCTTCTCACCCTAGAAGCTAAGCTTCTTCTACTCCCCACTAACAGCTAGGACTGAAGAAGCCACTTGGATGTGAAGTGAAACGTTTTCTAAAATCCTAATTTCCAGTAACCCATCTAAACACTTGACCATGACTGAGAACCTTTATTGACATCTCATTGTCCAGTGCTTGGACGCAGGTCCAACTTACGTACCACCCAGATCACACTGCACCATATTGTGAGTCTTGCTGTGGATTGGTGAGTCCACAGGAAGTGGGTTGGGACGGTGCTATGCTCAGCACGTCAGTGGCAACCGGGCAGCTGGTGGAATTGAACCTGAAGTCTCGCTGTCCACTCCCTTAACCACGAAGCCACCATTACCTTCATGGACATTTGTTTAAAATGTAACCATATTGATCTAAATGTTCAGAAAACTGGGCTGAGGATAAACCCAGACTTTATTTGACTTTTCATTTGAGTAAACCTAAAAGGTTATTAAAACCAGAGTGCGGTGTGAAGCCGAGCAGAACCGCCTTAAATGTTTTAGCTTTTTTTCTTTTTTTGTCCCTCAGAGGACAACTACCAGCGCTGATGTTTTATTACCTTAAAATGTTATTGGTACAGTGAGGTTCTTTCAAAGACATGACCTTGCCATGTTGCTGCAGCGGTAACTGCCACATAAATACCACCGGGGTGTCTTCTCCCGGAGCCCTGTCTCAACACACTCCCGCCGCCCAGGAAGTATCACTAATTAATTACAGCAGCAAGGTGTGAAGTCCAGCTCTTTATGACTGCAGCAGGACTTCAGGAGTCAAACGGTCACTGACACTAAAGCTCCTGCCAGGAATCTCCATCTCACACTGACAATGTTGAGCGTTTTTTTTTTCTTTAAGGGTTTTTGTGGGATTTTTTTTCCCCACATTTACAAAACAGTTTGTCTCACAGGGCTCCTCGGGGTTGGATCCTTTGTCCTCAGACCGGGAATGGGCAAACTAAGGCCCGGGGGCCAGATGCGGCCCATTGAGCTTTTTAATGCGGCCCGCCAACCTTATCCAAATGAAATAATTTATCTATGCTATTATTATATTTCTGCTTTTCCCTGCAATGTTTTGTTTCCCCAGTAGATGTCACCATAGAGGGTATTAGAAATGTAGGATTTTAGGTCTTATTCATGACTTTTACCTGCCCGGCAGTCAAAACGTTTGCCCACGCATGCATTGGACCATCAACCAGGGTACGGAAAAACTGCTGGGAAAAACTCTTGTAGCAGGGGAAAAAAGAGAAAGGTAGACCCCTTAGGGAGAACCTCAGGTGTGGGGTCCCACTCCCTAGACCGAAAGAAATGAAGTGCATGTTTCCCAAAACATGCAATTCACAAATGCAAACACAAAAAATTAAAAAGTAGGGTTGAGATATGTAAAATGTTGCACTTGCACTTGTCTTTACTAGGGGGCAGTTGACGTCCAAGCCCTCACTTCTGTCCTGGGCTCGTCCATGAGTGGAATCGGTTAGATATGATACATGTCGGGGGGGGGGGGGTGAGTTGTAGATGTGACTGAAGGACATGGTAGAAGAAGTAAAGGCCACACAGTCACAGTCTCTACTCATTCTAGGTACAGGATAAAAAAAATGCCCCCCAGCAGTCTAGGCCTATAGCAGGACCTGCCTGACCTAGACCTCTGTGTCCGAGCTTTGTAACCAACAACGAAAATCCTAAATGCTAAACAGGTTTCCACTTTAAATTCCTCGTCTGCTTGCTGAGATGAAGAACGCTGATGAAAAGAAATTGAAGGAATGACGGAAAATTGCCGTCAGGCTTTTATATCTTTTCACACATAGAAAATGACATATGGGGAGAAAAAAAAAGGGCTAAATTTCCCAGTCTGCCTTGTGTAGGGCAGAATTAGGTTTCATCACAGCCGAATGAGTATGATGGGAGAGGACAGTAAGAGGCTTTCTAGTAATCATGCATGTCAGGGAGGATTTCTCTCCGCCCGATATTGCAGCGTTAAGAAAAAGAGCAGAGCGAGAATAAATGAGCTGGGCAGGACTTGATGGATTCCAGGGTAGGATGAGTGACCACTAATTGAGGAAGTAGCATCCCTGTTGTTTCTCACCGCAGGTTCCACCAGCTCCTCGGAGTCATCGCGGAGGTGTAATGTAAGGTATGATGGAGAATAATAGGCTAATGAAATGAGGTGATTTGGACTGAACAACACGGAGGACGCGGCTCCTCGGGGGAGCGGGCGGCCGCTGGAGTGTGAAAAGTACGCAGGTGCTAAGAGCTCAAACTTTGTGTTCCCGAACTTCTGGTGACAACAGCGACAATGTCAAATCCAACATCGCAGGTGTAGAGGGAAGGAAAGGAGGGGGAAAAAAAAAACCCTGCGGTGTCCACGTCAAATCAGTCGTTACGGAAACTTTTCGAGATGGAACTTTTTTTTTTTCCAGTTCAATTGCATCAAAAAACATTTGAAGGTTTTGCTTCACAACATCAGACGAGGTTTTTATTGAAAAGACCAACAAAATTGGTTGTATATTTTCTTTGTGCAAAATTTTCTACATTTTATGCCAAGACCACAACGGTACTCCACTCCCTGGGGCAGTAGTGGCCTACTGGTTACGGAACCAAACTTGGGACCGCAGGGTTCCAGGTTTGAATCCACCAAATTCCAGGTTACCACTGAGGTCCACTGAGCATGGCATTGTCCACACACACTGCTCCCCAGGCGCTCTAGGCTGCCCACTGTTCACTGTGGTGATGGGTTAAATGCAGGTCACATTGCATTGTGTGCAGTGGTGTGAATCACAATGACAAGTTTGCTTTCCTTCCTTCCTTCCTTCCTTCCTTTCCTTAGGGGACAAACACAGTATGTATTTCTGTTATATCTAAATCAGTGAGAAAACTAGCCCAGTAGATGGCACTTATGCAACCACGAAGATGCAGTTTCCCAAAACAGAGAGGCAGAAGTTGCTGTTGGCTAATAAAAAATTATTTTTTTTATTTTTTAGTGGTGGCTCAGTGGCTACACTTGGGTCCCCAGGGTGTGAGGTTTGAGTACATCAGCTGCCTTGTTACAACTGAGGTCAGCTGAACATTGGAGCCTTTGGTGATGGGTTAAATACAGAGGTAACATTTCAATGTGTGCATCACAATAACAAGGAGTTTGCTTTCCATCCTTTTATTTTTTTTTTTTTTTGACAATGAACAGAATTTTGAAGGCATTTGATTCAAAACAGTGGAGCTGACTTCTATTTTTATCCGCCCAGCCGTGTCTTCACCTCAGTCGGCCTTGGCTGATTGACACGATCTGTCTGCATGGAGGAGAGGTTCCTATTTCCAATGGGAAATCAATAGAACCCAATCCTCCACATTTAGAATCTATGAAAACGACTCAAACATATTTAGGTTGAAATGTCATTTTATTTAATGACCCTTAATTACAATGGTGTTTACAGCAACCCCTGCAGGAGATAGAGGAAAATGGTACCGAAATGTTGTCTAATGTCAACAGTTTTTGTTTGGTAATATTTTCTTTCCTCCTTAAAATGGACAGAATATGTAAGATTTGAGGATTTGAACAATTAAATCACCAGAACAAATCAACTTCAACTTCACACAGTTACCAAAGAAAAGCACCAAAAGTTGTTGTGTTTTTGTTCCTAGTGCTCACAAATTTCTAACCACTACCTACAGTATATATCTTTATATATCTCACCTACTAACATACAAATTCACTATAATACACTTTGTTGTTGTACAGAATAGATACAACGCTACAGTGCAACTAAATATCCTGCAGAAATGTTATATAAAAAAGGGCTATTTATTTATCATACAATCACATCAGACCATTTAAATTCTACTGAAATGCAATGTTTTGCTATTGTGTTATTTCAACTTGAGCATTTCGTGTTAAACTGGGGAAAATCCATTTAATGCTTTAAAAGACAAATGTGATTATTTTTTTAACCTTAGATATTTCCCATTTTTTTTTTACTTTTTTTGTACAAATAAATAATTTATATATAGAAACATTAAGAAATGAAAAAAACACATTGAAACAATAATAGATTGTTTTGTATTTCTCAAACGGAGAAGCCAATTTTTTAATAACCATAATTTCTTTTATTTGTTGGGTTTGCAATATTCACCTGTTGTCCTAAAGCCAAAAATATGCTGCATTAAAACTAAAAAATATTGGCAATGGCCTTTATTGTCATTACCTAAAATTGGGTAAAATCTGGAGGGAAAAAAATGTCATTGTGTTTGTTGTTACAGATATGTTTCAACATTTAAAAACCAGTCGATAACAGAAGAAAATCAAAACCTTTTGGAAGCTGCTCCTCGAACTGACAGGGTAAACGATAAATCCAGTCTGAAGATGTCAGAATATGGTGTGTGTGTGTGTGTGTCCTGACTGTGACTCCAATCCTGCCAGCTGCCGCCATTTATTTTGAGAATGTAGTTAATGGCCATCAAACAAAACGGTTCTCGAAAAACGACAAACAGCGAGGCAGTAATTTAAAGAGGCATCAAACCAAAGCAAAAGTCAGGCTGGGAGATAACGGCAACGCTGCTGCAACACGACAACGCGTTGATTGCCACATTCAGATTTAGGTATTTAATTTAGGGCTTAAGGGGGTCGACACGAAATTGTAATTGCAAATTAAGAAATTGAAAATATAAGAAAAAAAGGGATTAAAAAACACACAAAACCCACCTGTGTTTTTGTTTGTTTTTTTCTCACTCTCTCTCTGTGATGGAGACAAGGAGTGTGAGAAAGAATCAAGCATTTCCATGTCATATCACAGGACAAATCCATACCCGTAATGAGCCTGTGGTGAGTGGAATTGAAAGAACAGCTCGGGTCATGTGTTGCAGCCGAACCCAACAGTCATCAGGCCAATTATCTGACCACTAATGCCTTTCACACCGGTCTCACACACTGTTTTCGAGCATTTGTTTCCATTTTTGCAACGAAGTGACATGAAAACAAACAGACAATAAAAACCACCCAGAAACCCTGACAGCAGCACTTTGACTGGAACCCACATACATTCCTGCCCCGTGACCAGCCTGTAATTGGACATGGAATCACTAAAAAGGCAATTTTCGAGGACACATGTGACTGGAAAAACGGCCACAGTGTTGGATCCAAGGGTTTTACCTATATGTTATTTACCTGCTAAGATATGCTGGGGGACACTTCAGGACAACATACCACTTGGCCACTAGATTGAGCTAAATCCTTCATGGTGAACCCCTATGATTCATTCATTCAGTATGTTCTAGAGACGCTAGATTTAGATGGTTGGGACATGTTCAGAGGAGGGACAGAGGCTATATTGGTAGAAGAATGATCCTAGAGATGGAGCTACCAGGTAGGAGACAAAGAGGAGATTGATGGAAGCAGTGAGGGAGGACATGGAGGTAGTTGGAGTTAGAGTTGAGGATACAGAGGACAGGGGGAGATGGAAATTGTTGACTCACTGTGACAACCCTTGAAAAAAAGGACAAGCTAAAGGGAAGAGATGTCCAGAAGACAGGAGGCAGAGCTGGAGGTGGAGGAGTTAAAGATGCTGAGATTCTCTTTAGGAGAGACAAGGATGGACAGGATCAGGAATGAGGTGACTAGAGGGACCACACAGACAGGAAGGTCAGATTGAGATGGTTTGGACATGTTCAGAGGAGGGACAGTGGATACATTGGTAGAATGATCCTAGAGATGGAGCTACCAGGTAGGAGACAAAGAGGAGATTGATGGATGCAGTGAGGGAGGACATGGAGGTAGTTGGAGTCAGAGTAGAAGACACAGAGGACAGAGGGAGATGGAAAATGTTGATTTCCATCCGAAAGGAAAAGATTCATTATGTTGTTCGCTGATTGGAGTTCATGTAGTTCAGGTGTGGGCAAACTAAGGGTTGTGGGCCGGATGTGGCTCCTTGAGGTTTTTTTTTTTTTTTTTTTTTTTTATGCAGCTCGCCAACCTTGTTTAAATCAAATCATTTATTTATAATATTATACTAATGCATTTTTCCTGCAATGACTGCATGTTCCCTGTAGATGACATCATCTTTATTGCTATTTATCTTAGTGGAAACAAACGTTCCATCTTTCTGCTCTTGAATTGTCCCTTGTGTCCAATTTTGGGACACGTTTTACCCCCATGTCAGAAAGTTTGTCACGTCTGAGGGAGAATCACCAACGCTTTTTGTCCCTCATCAGAGGGGCCAGCTCCCCAGCCTTCATCGCTCGCTCCAAGTCTCCCTTTTCAGAGTGTCCACATAGCTTATCTTCAAGTGTCCTCTTTTTAACACCATCCATGGATACAATCCAATAGCACCGACATCTGCATGCACAGATCGGGATGAGAGCGGCAGTAGCCAACAAGCTACTTTCAAGTCACTGACTGCTGGCAGCTTGTCATAAAGCTGTTGGTGGTGTGTGATGTCCAGTGGACGTTGAGGGTCACATGTGAGTGTATGTCTTTCCAGAGCTTTTACATCCATTCAGTAGAATCTTCAGGTGCCAGACCTTTCCTCACGGCTAGGTCCTTTTAGGGACTGTCTTCCCAGGACCTAAGGTATTTGAAGTCTGGTTTCTGCTTTGCTTCCACTGTGAAAAATAGATCATGAACCTCCTGAGAATGGAAGAAAAGACGACTGAGGTGCATTGTGGTCTGCGTTTTGCTAGCTGTTGATGCCAGGCTGCCAGGACAGGGATTTACTGTAAGCTAACAATCTTAACCATCATGATCTTTATGCTATAATAGCGTGGTCCATAGGTGGGACCAGCTCCATATGTTGACTTAGGAAGTCTAAACTGGAGTCTGGAAGGTTTCAGGTTCGAGTCCACCAGCTGCCAAGTTACCCTAGAGGTGCGGTGAGCCTGCCACTGTCCTCAACCACTGCTCCCCAAGCACATGAAGCTGTCCACTCTACACTCTGGTGATGGGTTCAATCACCAACAAAGATCACATTTTGTGCGTATCACAATATCACAGTAAGTTCACTACTTCTGTGGATGCTTTGGCTGTTGTCTCTGTGATTGGTGTGGATCTCCAGGGTTCATCTCCTGGAAAAGATCTAACCCTGGTTTGGGTGGTTGGTTCCAGACTTTGGAGCCAAACTGGAGGAAGGTCCATTAGGGGCTGATATGGTTCAGTGTGATTTGGGTGAAGGTCATGGAGACATCATAACAGATAAGCAGGTGAAGATGGATGTGTTTACCCTATAGATGGCGCAAAAAGCAAAAGTATGCTTGACTTTTAAATATCATTCATCCCAGTTCACAGGATCAACCCATATTTCTGCTCCAGACTGACCCCCCAGACCCTCCTGTCAAATTTAAGGACCATTGCCACCTGCAGGTCAGAGGGTTTCCCTGCACCTGAAGTGTTTTTTTTTTCTGAAAATACTCATTTTTGTCACACCCACAAACTGTGACTAGATTTACCCTTATTATTCTAATGGAGTGTCTCAGTGTGAGTGTTTACAGCAGGTGGCGTCTGCATTTTAAGCGATCAGTATTAATGAAGTACAGCTGTAACAGCTTTGGACACGAGGCTTGTTCTACACCTGTCGTATCCGTGCACGCTTTGTCATTCAATCTGTGTTCATTAGTCTCGTTGCTGCCAAACTAGGAGGAACAAGTCAGACGGCTTTTAAATATGATTGATGTGCAGATGAGTGTATAGGAGAAACATCAGATCAGGAAACAGAAAATCACCACCAAACTGCAATCTGCCCGAGTGAATGGAAAAGCAGCTGGGTTTGAGGAGACAGGAGGGAATTCACTTACACCAAACATCTGGTTCCTTCTATCACGGCGAGCTTGACCTCAATGACGAGGTCATGGATGTTAAGCAGCAGCTTCCACCTTAGCCCTGAATGTAAGGAGGTTTTGCTCCATTGTTAATTGTTTATGATGGTGGAAGAAAATGTCTTGGGGTGAAAAAAGCGAGAAATGTCCCCACACATCCTTGATGCCAAACCTGTGACAAATCGTAAATAATTTGAATTAATGTTTATTTCATTTCTTTACTAATTTTTATATTTAAGGCCGAAGCTTACGTTCTGATTTAGCACTGACTAGCTTTGAGTTATTCTCAATCGGAAGGAAGGAAGACAGCGAGACAGAAAGACAATGTGATCTACACCAGTGGTCCCAAACCACTGGGACAGGGACCTGTACCGGTCCGTGGGTGAATTGGTGTCGGGCCGCAGAAAAATAATGTTTCCTTTCGGCCCCATCTGTCTATTACTTCCACTTGATCCATACCCATATCAACAAAAGAACTGACCAATAGAATGGCTAGGATTCCATCATCAATAATGCAACTATATTTGATTAGGAAATATTTTCTCCGTGAAGACCAACTCAATAAACAATAAATAAACAATAAACTCAAAATGATGCAGAGTCACTGATACAAGATTCGAACTTTTTTATACCGCTCTGGTAGCAGAAAGTTATAGGCTGTGTGCACTTGAGAAATTCTTGTTGTGCCCATGCACAGGTAATGTGGGTAGGAAGATTTTATAGGTAGGAAAATATTTCAGAACACTGGAAATTAATTTTAATAAGGGTTATTTATCTGCCACAACTTAACGACTGGTCCGTGAAAATAGTACGATAGTACATTTCACCGATTCATGGCGCAAATAAGGTTGGGGAACACTGATCTACACCCCTGCAGACAAGTAATTGTGAGCGCCCGGGAAGCAGTGGGTGGGGACGATGCCATGCTCAGTGCACCTCAGTTACGGTTAGTTAGTTAATGGGCAGTTGGTGGATTCCAACCTGGAACCCTCCGTACCCCAGAAGTTGGCAGCCTGACTCCAAAAATGGCATTTTTAGACCTCCGAAGTACAGTTTCCTTTCTAAAGTAAAAATGTTATAAGTTGAAAAATATATTAATAATAATTATAAAAAAAAAAATCTCATTGTAAATGATGAAGGCCGGGAGCCTGCAGCATAATTTTGTTTGGGTGAAAAAGTCTTGGTCAGAGCTGTCCTTGGTTCCTGGCATTGACGTCCCACAGCATGACACACAGGCTCATTAAAGCCGTGTCCATGTGAATACCCTTGCTGACTATTACCCAGCGCTGCCACCGCAGCACGGCGTTTCACCTTGATGTTACCGCTCTTCATCATTCTTTTTTTTTTTTTTTTTCTGTCTTTGTTTTTCCCTTTTTTTTTTTTTTTAAAAATAATCCAAACCAGCGTCCAAAGGGGTGGAGGTTTAGTGGCACAGGGTGGTGAAAGTATTTTCCTTTCCTTGTTG
>JAFBJS010002269.1:60804-150619 GCA_016785265.1 Paraplagusia blochii | reverse complement strand
TTTTACAACGCAGGTGAACGCATCATGTTATAGTGCAAGTGAACAGTGTGTCTGATGCAGGGTTATCATCGTTAACGAAAACTAACGAAAAAACGAAAACGATCACTGAAAAAAACTCTTCGTTAACTGAAACTAACTAAAACGATCATTAAATTAAAAAAAACTATAACTAACTAAAATGAAAATGTGTCCTAACAAAACTAACTGAAACGAACTGAAATTAGAAATGAACTACCCTTCGTTTTTGTCTTTGTTTGAACCTCGCAGAAAACTAAAACGAAAATTAAAACTAAACTAAAACTAAACATTTTGGACAAAATTAAAACTAAGACTAAATTAGTTGCTTTTACGAATAACTAAAACTAATGTGCTAAAAGGCAAAAACGAAACTACACTGAAAAATCCAAAACTATTATAACCCTGGTGGTGACCTAGTGGTTAAGGACCCGGGCTGGGGTCAGGAGGGTTCCAGGTTCCAATACATCAACTGCCAAGTTACCAAGGTCCACTGAGCATGGAGTTTGCTCTCCTCCTCTTATCCCTTGCTGGGTCACAGCAGCAGCAGTCTCCACAACTGCCACCCAAATCACACAACACCATTTTGTGAGCTCTACTGTGGGTGGTGCATAGTGAATCAGGGCGGTGCACTATTTAAACCGTCCTCTTATCTGTTGCTGGGTCACAGGGGCAGTAGTCTCCACGAATGCCACCCAAATCACACTGCTCCATTGTGTGAACCTGTGGGTGGTGACACCATGCTATGTTCAGAGCATCTCAGAGGCAACCTGGCAGCTTGTGGAATCGAACCTGAAGCCCTGTGGAACCAAGTCTGCTTCCTTAACCACTTGGCCACCACTGCTGCCCTCTGTTAAAGTACATTTGCTACTATGAGTAAAACATTGACATACAGTATATGTCAGGTTGAATAGAGATAATGCAGCCTATGCTCTTCTGTGTGGTTTGTAAATAGAGATGTTCTAATGAAGACGTGATGAATAATGCAGGAGTGTCCCACAGGAGACGCATCAGAGAAGCAAGAAAAAGAAAAAGATATTTTTCTGTAATATCTGATGAATATCATAATAATAATAATAATAAACTGAATTTAGTCCAACATGTGTAGAAAGCAGTTCATCTCTTATCTCCATGTTCTCTCCATGTCCTCCCACTGTCCCTTCAGTTTCTGGCGACAATTAAAGAAGACAAACAGACGACTGCTCTTTTGAGTCACTATTAAAAAGCGTTCAAATGAACTATAAATAGAACTTCGTCCGTCAGGGTGGATGAGCAAGTCTAGAATTCAGGTGTCACCAAAAACCTGTAGGTGTATTTTTGTTGTTTTTGTGTTTTTTTTGTTTTTTTTTCCCTTGCAAAGTTGGGATGTTATTTTCCACATGGTTCTGTCACACAGATTTTCGGCTAATTTGCATTTTGTGTATGAACTGTTGTTTTTGCCAAGTTGTTGCTTTGACAGCCTGAGGCTAAGAAAGGAAGGTGAGAATTATTCACTTCCCACACAACACTTAACATGTCTATTATCTAATCCTCCAGCAGGAGTCGAGATGGAATCCTTTTTTTTTTTTTTTTTGGGATGAGATTACCTTAAAAATCCCCGTTTAATTGGCGTTTATTGAAAACCTCCCCACAGACCGTGGCTGGATTGCAATAACCTGCAATAACAACAGCGAGCCAGTCGGGGCCTCGTCTCCACCTCCCGTATCGTCGCCGCTCACCTTCAGAGTAATGTGATGCAGACATCACAGTGTCCACTTTCTCCTGAGCAGATGTCCTCGCTCCCACTCCACCTCTCACTCTCTGACACAGCCCCGCTCTTTGTAATCATATTATCAAAGCATGTCTCATTAGTTCCTGCCATGGCTGAGCGTGGACGCCGCGTCTGTCTCGCCTCGCGCTGCTCCCACACACTCGTACGCGCGGGCGCGCGGTCAAAACCCAGACATGTGCACACGCACGCGGTCTCCGCTCAATTGCTGGCTGGGTTTTTGAGAGTCTGGGCTCGCATCTAAAGCAGTTTAGCCGGAAAATAATAGCCCTGTGTATGCACAACTGCCTCATTCCATTTGCATTCTAGTGAGACGAATGAAATTATAGCGGCAGACATGTACGGCGAGATGACGGAGGTGGGAAAGGACGGAGTAGAGGAGGAGGTTGGTGACACAGACTCAGTATTGCACTGCACAGTAACTTAGTATATTTAGATGTCATTGTAATAAATCACCGTCCACACAGGCCTTTGTTCAACGTACAAAACATCGTAACAGTGCCGTAAAGCAGTACTGTACTGTAACTCTAATACCATCCCTCACTGGGTTGCTGGGGCAACTGTCTCCACAACTGCCACCCAAATCACCTTGAACCATACCCCATCGTCCTGCAAGTGGTGAGCCCACTGGAAGTCAACCACCAGGATTGGAAGTGTCCCAGGAGGGGAAAACCCAAAGTTTCAAACCAAAGACAGAGGCATTGCCTCTGGGCCATAGTGAAGGTCCACTCTCTAATACTCAGTTATTGTTTATTGTCATCATGTAGAGTTTTATAAGTGTATTTTTAATTTTTTATACTTGACAGTTGGTTCTTTTTGGGTCATGTAGCATTGAGGATGAATACAAAGTCAAATACAAAGACGTCTTTGACTTGGGCTTCGATCTTTCACTGCGACATAAATCAATTTTTGAGGCGACATCATAATCTAGGACAGTTGTGTCAATCTCCAGTCCACCACAAACCTCATCATTAATGTACCTATTCTGGAAGGACAAGTTGTAACTGAAACAGGTCATGAATGTTACTACATATGTGTAAATAAATGTTTTTGAAATTTAAGTTTCATCGCTGTGACATGAAAAAAAACTCTGCAGCCCCTCAGTACTTTATTAAAAGGCAAATGCCTTTTATTTTAGCTCCCCACCTGCCAGACAAGGTGTGTTGACTGACCACATTTGGGCCCCGGCCCTTGAGTTTAACGTTTTGAAGTGATCTGGGACAGAAAAAAAGAGATTTCTGACTTATTCCATATCCCATTTAGGAGATTTAAAGTTGTACGTCAAACGAATAGAACAAGCTCTTCTTAATGCCCTAAACATGGGCCGAATGTAGCTCATTTGACTATTTGATTTGGCCGCGCAAACTTGTCCAAATTATACCATTAATTTCTGTCTTCTCCCTGCAAGGGCAGCAATATAGATAGTCCACAAGAGGCTATAAGCATTTGAGCATTTTAGACTTTATTTCGTACTTTACTCATCATTTATTGTCCACACAAGTACTTATTTTTCTGACCCTGACCTAGCCCATATCGAACATTTTAGCACCACCTGTGATAACTTCAAAATAATTGCCCAGGCCTGCATTAGAAGATGGCAACTTTACCAAAAAAGTGAAAAACTGGAGACAGAATATGTCCCTAAAACTGTGACCCTTATACAGCGTTCATCCAGTGTGCAGGGGCAGCAGTTTCTACGACCACCACCCAACACCTCACACTGTTCCAGCAGGGGGTCAGTCCACTGGACGGCACCAACCACCCTAACTGGGATTCAATCTTGTCCAGAGGGTGAACCCTGGAGTTCCACACCAGTGAGACGTGGACTCAGAACCATTAGAACAATAAGATTGGACTTAATGCAAAGACTTATTGTTCATGTTTTAAGGACATCAATTCAACAGCAATTCCTTATTCCCGAGCACCTGTGCGTTATTCCCAAACTCGTGCAAAACCCAAATTCATTCTAGAATCTTGTTGTCCGCCTAGTACTGTTTTCCTCAAAAGTGACTTTTTCCCTCCCTCCTCTTCACTTGAGCTGCTTCACAGTAAAGTACCAACAGATTGTTCTTGAAAGAATTAAGGTGTGCTGTTCCCCACAGACCAAACTAACTGCTGCCCCTTAAAAGAGTTGTGATGTTGCTTTAAATCCTGACACTGGCGCCGCCGCTGCAGGTACTTTAACTCCCCTCCATCAAAAGCCACCAAAGGAGAAAAAAAAAAAACGTTCCTTAAGAGCATCTTTTGAGAGCAAACACCTTTCAGAGCTCCCTCTACACTGACCCCGGTGCTGTTCATTATTAATGAGATCTTCATGGCCACCGTGGTTCCCCTCCTTCCGCAGTCGAGCCAGCTCATTATTTCAAACATCTGCGAACTGCACATTTTCCTATGCACTTCCCTTTTTTTTTTTATTCATATGATCCGCTGTTCTTGCAGTGTCCTTGGTTAGTTTGAAGTTGATAGAATACCCAGCCCACAGACGCTGAGCTGCAGCTGCAGCACGCGTGAGCTCCTTATTGATTTCCTCCCACCAGGTAATTTCCAGGCCACTTAGTCTAAATTTCAGCCCCCATCAACCTGGCTGAGCGGGAGTGATGTGCTTTAAGCCGGGATGTTGTGATTGTCCAGCATCAGCCCGGCGATAATGTGAGCGCAACGCGGAGCTGCAATCAAGAGAACGCAGCTCGAGCCGTAGTTAAAATGGACGTCTCACAGACCTGATGTGGGTCCAGACAGGCTTCTGTCAGTAATGATCGTCTCTCTTTCGCGCGTCCTCGTCCAACAGACGGGGCTGCTTGTAAAACATGGGAGGACTAAAACCAGGGTAATCTTTTGTTATTGTTTAGGGGGGCTTGAAGGTTTCACAGAGAAAGCAATTTCTAAAAGGACGCAGGGATAATCCCAGACAATACAGGGATTATCTCTTTAAATGACCTTTATTCTCCCATGAGGCAGTGAGTGCACAGGGATGCTCTTCAACTTCACTATTTTAAGTCTGTTCTGATTCCTCCCAAAATAGGGCTTTGTAATCACCAGGCTGCAGACAGGATGCTGCGCCAGTGACAGAAACAACAACAACAAAGAATAAAAAAAAGTTTTTATTCCATAACTTTTTATTGTTATCAACTCTGACGTCTGTCTAATTAAAATGTTGTATTTTTTTTAACCTATGATAAACATAAGTCCCTTACATTTGAAGCAGGTTGATTGCTTTAATCAACGAAACTGGTCACGTGACCATTCTACCACCACTATTATAGCCCAGTGTGCGTATTTGTGTGTATGTATTTATGTGTGTATATACGTGTGTATTTGTGTGTATGTATTTATGTGTATATATACGTGTGTGTATTTGTGTGTATGTATTTATGTGTATATATACGAGTGTGTATTTGTGTGTATGTATTTATGTGTATATATACGAGTGTGTATATGTGTATGCATTTATGTGAATACGTGTGTGTGTATATATGTATGTGGTAATATATGTGTATAAATGTATATGTGTATGTATGTATGCCGTTATACGTATATGTGTATAAGTGCATGTGTGTTTATATGTATGTGGTTATATATGTATGTATGTGGTAATATCTGTGTATAAATGCATGTGTATGTATGTATGTATATATATATATATATATATATATATGTGTGTATGTATGTGTGTGTGTGTGTGTGTGTGTGTGTATACTGTATGTGGATATATATATATATATATATGTATATAAATTCTTGTTTTGTCTTGACTGGTCTATGGTTGGAGTAAAATGACGAACTTTTTAATCCCTAGGCTATATTTGTGACTTATACTCAGGTGCAACTTATATTTTAAAGATTCCCCAGTTGTATATTTTCATACTGTCAACCACTAGAGGGCAATCTAGGCTTGTGTACCATTATACGCTTCGCTGGTACCACTGAAAACGCTGCTCATTTTCAAATACTATAACATCAACAGTCACTAGAGGGCAATGGTATGACTAATTAATAACAGATTAAGATTACTCTTAGTAAACAATTTTCGCTAATGTTTTGATGATTTGATATTAAAGCGTTTTTCGTACTTCGAAACCAGCAAAACGTCTCAAACGCCTTAAAAACCTTTTTTGTCTTTGTCCCTTTATTATCTTTATTTTAAGTTCCAAATGAATGAATTGATCCTTAAGTATTTTTAAGCAGTTCACCTTCCACTGGTAAAATATTTGCTACTCGCAGCCGCTCCAGGACTCCTGTACGTGTTAGAATCAGTAGAACAGGTCAAATCCCGAGTTTATTTTGAGTCATATCCTTGATGAATATTTTAGCAACATGTATTATGCATGCAAGGATTCACGCCATGCAATGCAGAGATAATGAGCAAAATAGTTTAAAAAATTGCAGATGTGTTGTTTTTTTGGAGAAAATGGAGCCATTAGTGTGACATGTTTTCATGCTATTCCCTCAGTATTTTTATCTTTTTTATACTTCGTGCATACTTTCAACTAAACGATTGTTTCGGAGAAGCTGAAAGAAACATTTTTCCTCCACTTAAAATTCCATTTGTTTTTCACACAAATTGAATATTTGTTAATCCACCTTTTTGGGTTGACATTCTAATTAGAAAGAAAAAAAAATCTCGGTCGTCAAAATTCAAAAGCAAAATAGTTTTTGTTTATCGACGGTGACCTTTTTGGTGGTTTTATTTATTCCGTGATTAGAACAATTTTATTCCATTTACCAGCAAGAAAAGTATGTAATTTAAATGTGTGTTTCTCAACCCTCGGTGTGTGGACCTTCACCGTCAGGTAGAAAGAAGACGCAGGATATTCACTGGACATAATCATGTTGAATTATCATGGTCAAGGCAATGAAGCAGTCGCAACCAAAAAGGAACTTCAACCAGCAACTGTGAGAAAATCAAACATGGTTTTGCATTCTGTGATATGAAGCTTTCAGTTTTTGTTCATTTTAATTATGAGAACGTAGTTTTAAACACAGAAAATGTCTGTTTCCTGTTTTTTTTTTAAGTTATGAAACCATTGATTACACTGAAAATATAAAGGTACAAAATTTCATTTATTATTAAATCATACAACATTCAAAAAACACAGTCCAATCTCTTACAGTATGTACAGATTCAAATAAATCCATGGTTTTTAAAATTACTTTCTCCCTAACTGTCCAGAAGCTTCCGGACAAAACTTTTCTCTGCACATTTGAGTCATTGTCTCCAAAATTGTCCATTGTCAGGGAAGCTGAGCAGAAATGTGTCTCCAGAGGTTTTCCTAGCAGACTGCAGCCTCTCTTCAGGCACTGACCGCGGTGAATCCACTGGGCTCTGTGACGGACCCCGCATGTCTGTGTCCAGAATATTCTCCAATAAATGAACCGTCCTCGTCGAACTCCATTCCACCGTCGGCGTAGTCCACCAGGCTGTCTCTGCTGACGCTGTCGCCGGCCGTGTCATTGCCGTTCATGGAAGACAAGCTGCCGCCCTTCAGTGGTTTCTCCTCGCTGTCACTGCCATCAACAACAACAGCAGAAAACAATAACAGGGGTCAGCGGTGCGGAGCATAAACAGACATACACCGTACAGAACATAAAGCAGCTGTTCGAAGCCACACACACACACACACACACACACGTGGCTCTGGACGGCTGTAAAACCCAGGCACACACACAGGCACGGGCGTAAATTTGCAAAGAAAGACGAGCAACGGAGACTAACAGAAACATCAGCATCGGATGCTCGGCTGCACAGAAAGGCACAGGGGCTCCCACTGAAAAAGCAACTTCTTATGGGAGAACTTGGAGGAAAGGGAGCACAGGGGAGGCGGGCATGGCTCACTACAATCACTTTAGTAATTGCTAATTGCCAAGGCTTCAGGACCAAAGGCAATTTCAAATCTCTTTAGAGCCATGGATGGAAATTGCCAGAGTGCAGAGTGAAAGAGATGGGTGTGTGTGGAGGCAGAGGAGAAGAGGTGGGGATTGAAGGCTTAGATTGAGAAAAGGAGAGGCAAAAAAAAGAAGGGGGAGTAGAGGTGGGGCATATGCAATCCCAGACAAACAGCCTGTCATTCCCGGTGTTCCCGAAGGGCCCGCATGGAGGCTGAGGAGATTAGATGCCAATTTACGTCTGGGCAGCTGGCCAACTTGCAGGTGTCTCGCTACAAGACACGGGGTCACCTCAAAACACTGAGGATATTTTTTTTTTTCCCCTCCCTGTCCTCTTTTTCTAATTCCCCTAACCGACCACGGTGGCAAACACATTATGTCAGTTTAGAATTCACCTCACAGATTCTCAGGTGGCGAGGGCGCGCGCCGCAGCAGTCGGAGGACTGCCATTGTTGACACCTGTGTCAACCACCAAACCTTGACATTTCCAGCAGATTTTGGTGCAGAAAATGCGCTGAGAGCCAAGGTTACAAATCAGGGTACTCCTTCACGGGCAGTTTTTTTTTTTTCTGTAAATAACCCAATCTTATCTAACCAGCGCCGTTTACCATGCAAGCCACATAAGGTCCGCATTTCAGCTTTTATCAAACCCTTTTTTTCTCTGACGACTCCAGAGTGCAGAAGATAAGTGGCTGTTATCTAAGAGCAGCTGAAAGCCACCGCCACGGCAGCCCGCCCACTGCGACTTTGAATATAGTGATAAAATTGGGACCGAGTGCGCCTGAGCTGCAGCTCATTTCAATCCCTGGTCGGGATCCAGCTCAGTCTCAGGTGTTGTCGTAAAAAAAAAAAAAAAAGGCTTTCACCCGGTCTCGCAATCAGGTGAAGTGAAAAATGGAGGCACATCACAGAAGGGACAGAAGGTAATTAAATTTGTCTTGCCACTGACCCACGCTGACTCGGTTTGGAGGCAGCGAGAGACACTTCAGGTAGAAGGTGGAAGTTGTGGTGACGCTTTGGAGCTCGGGTTGGGTTTTTATTTAAGTAAAAGTATAAGGGGGTTTCAATTAATAAAAGACTAAACAATGAGGAGCCAGTTGAGGAAATGTCTGCGGCAGATTGACGGCTGAACTCTACCACACCTGCGTTTTCCTGCCGTGGACAGAGGGACAATGCAGCGGAGGTCTGTCTCTGAAGAGAAATCATCTGAAGCGTAATTACAAGCTGTCAGCTCTGCAGACATGAGGTAAACCAGTGGGTGATCCATTACCTTTAGCCACTCAGAGGGCAGCAAAGAGTCCAGAAATCAACATTAGCACTGGGAAAACATCATACTAAAGACGCTGGTCTTTCGGGAGACGGGGGCTCTGGTCGGTGGTGGGTGGGGGGGCTGTAAAAACATTGACAAATCTGAAGCCTGACCCTCTCATATACTCATATGGAAGGAAGGAAAGCAAACCCCTTGTCATTGTGACGCGGAGCAGTGAATGGGGACAGTGCCATGCTCAGTGGACCTCTGTCGCAACCTGACAGTTGGTGGATTCGAACTTGTAACCCTCCGTACCACAGTCCAGTTCCTTAACCACTAGGCCACCGGACTAAAGATCTCCAAAATAAAACAAACCGCTCCAGACTCTCATCTGAAACCCGAAGACCTCATCCTTCTAGCCAGTCCTTCGCTCAAGCCCGGCTGTGGCAGAAGTACAAAAACCAACTTCGTACATTTTTAAGCTGCCTAATTTATCAATGGCGCTGTAGACACACAAATCATTTTTCATTATTAATAGATTTATAAAGCTGCAGAGAATCAGAGCAGCGCAATTAGCTCCAATTGGGAATTATCCCGTTCTGAATAATATATCGACGATCAGGGACGACTGAGGAGACGATTCAGGCGAGGAACCCAAACATACACACCTGCGTGATATATTATCAACAGGCATTCTATCAGTTCCACTAATCTGTACCTGGAGCAGGTGAACATTGCATTGAAGAGCAGTTAATTAAGCGCCTTCATCTTGTGAGTCTGTTCATTTACACCTACAGATGTCAGAGATGGTGAAGATGTGTTTACGGCAGCATTAAATCAATTTGTACGTCTGCAACCAGAGCTGTTAAATAAACCAGTGTCTGGTTACAGCTGTCGTTACCAGGTATTTATACGGATCGTTCTGTTTAGGGACATTCAGTCTGGTCAGATATTTGTTTGTTTTGTTTGGTTGTCCAAATATAAAACAGATTTCCATAATATGTGACTGAAGACAAAACAAAATACTGAATTGCCTGGACTATAAGTCGCATTTACCAGATCTTTGCTAAGACCTTCACAATGACAGCCAGCTAGAAGGCCCTTTTTTGCATGTGGCGTTTGTACAGTATGTCCTACTACTGTACTGACATTTTTTGGTTGCCCAAATATAAAACATATTTCCATAATATGTGACTGAAGACAAAACAAAATACTGAATTTTCTGGACAATAAGTCGCACTTTTACAAGATCTTTGCTAAGACCTTCACAATGAAAGCCAGCTAGAAGGCCCTTTTTTGTATATGGCTTTTGTACAGTATGTCCTACTACTGTACTGACATTTTCATGCTTCTTGATTCATAGTGCATTGGCTAGGAGTCAATGCCTCTGTCATTGGTGTGTAACTCCACACCAGGTGTGATTGGCACTAGGTGGACTCACCACCTGCAGTAAAGTTCTTAAGGGGGTGGTACAGTACGCTGTAGTCGGGTCTTGGATGGATGCATAGACTTATTTTCACACTGACAGCCACTAGAGGACACTCTTGCTTGCTGGTCCCAATGCATTTCCTGCATTCGCTGTGGCAACCCCCGAAAAAAGGGATAAGCCGAAAGGAGAAGAAGAAGAATGCATTTCCTGTCTGGTGCAACTTATACTCCAGAGTCACTTCCAGTCCAGAAAATATAGTACATCTATCCTAGTTGTATATCAATACCCGCTTAAAACCAAATTAGCGCAAAAATCATCTCTTCATGATGTTGCCAACCTGGTAAAATCACAGGTTGTGCCATTTGACGCATCTGGTATAAGGAGTAGAAAGTAAATGTAGACTTCAGCAGAGTTTCTTGAAAAATCAGAAAAATTACAATTGTTAAGTGTGTAGATTTATTCATCTTCAGATGGAACTGGGTTGGGCAGCAGTCTCAACAACTCCTAACCTTATCACTCAGCCCCATACTGTCAGCCTTCCTGTGGGTGGTGGAAGTCATTTGGGTTGGGGTGGTGCTACTCACAGAGCATCTCAGTGGCAACCTGGCGAGACTAAAGTATGTTTCCTTTACCGCTAGGCCACGACTGCCGCGAAGGCATGAATATGTACGTTATATTCCGGTCAGAGAAGTCATCATCAGTATGTTTATCTCGAAGTTTTGGGACTTTTCTAATTTGGGCTACAGCTGTGGGTTGAAATCCTACTTCTGACTGCTGGAACATGACGTTTTAGTTCACCTGAAGAAACCACACTCTATCAAACACAAACCCAAGCAGTCTAAAACAACTAGAGCAACACTCACTTACTTACACTGGCCCTTTCCAGAAACAGACTGCGCTCACTCTGTGCTAAGTGCACTCATGCACATAATGGGAATCAAACAGGTAACACACACAGACCAAGGTTTCAAATACAAAGACAGAGAACGTTGAGCTGGGTCTACTGCTCTAACTACTGGGTGTGATTACCTATCCCATTAACCGCTGGGAACACTGGCTCTCCTTGTGATCCTGCTCGTGAACGCAGGCTTTGCTTTTTGAAAGGGGAGAGAAAGACATTACTGGTGACACATGAAAAACGAGGGCCTGAGACAGAAATGTTCCACATTTGGGTGTTAAATTAATATTGCCACACCGCAATCTATTTCTAGGAGATAAAAAAAATGTAATTTCACATTGGCACCGCGGCTTTCCTTCGCAGCAGAAGGAGAAATAGAGCTCACCTGTATTCACAGAAGGTGTCATCATTCATTCCTTGCGCCTCCATGTCGTGGCGAAGGTCCTCCTTCTCTTTCACTGCAGGGGGCGGCAAGGCAGACATTTCAGCAGGATTGTAAAAAGAAGGCAGCACTTTCATCTGGGGGTGTAGTACAGCTCAGTGCGCCTCAGTACTGCATGGTGGTGTCACGATCTGTAAAGCTTCAAGGATGTCTCTGTTATATCATCATCAAGTAAAGTAAAGACAAAAATAATATGATTTTTAAAGTTAATCTTCTATTTATTGATGTTGGGATTTCATAAGGTATTACCTATGTAATCTCATAATTCAATTAAGGATGTCAAACAATTAATGAAAAAAATAATTTTTTTTTTTTTTTTGCTTGTCTTGCTGAAACAGAGACAAACCTACATGCTTTTTTTTCGTGACTAATTCAACTCAATTGATCCATATTATATGATATCAGCAACCTTTCAATACTGGAGAGTATCGTTATGGGTTTTTCCACCGATATTCAATATCCGATGCTATAATGCCACAGTCTCGACAAATACGCTGGACTTCCTCATGGGGTACTGAGTCAGTAGTACTGACACTTTGACCGGCACGTGATAAATGATGTAATCTTAAAGGCACAGCTACAATGACCAATGATACAGTAAATGTTCGTGGTCTGGAGTTTTTACGTGGACAAGAAAACTGTAATTCTTAATGACGAGATTGGGTTGTAAAATTTTAACACTTTATCACGAGGTGTTTTATGCAGTGAAGTAAAGAAAAACAACACGGAATGGACTCAGTGGAACGACAGCAACACAGCTATGTCCAAAAGAGTCATAGTTAAATACGGTAAACAGCAGCCACGAGTAAAAGAGATCAGACAAAAATCACGGAATTCAACGTCCTGGAGAACCAACCGCTCTCTTCCCGTTTAAGTTTCTCAAGCCGGGCTATGTCATGACTAATCGTTTCCATATTCGTAATAAGTATTTCTCGGACATTTGCCAGTTCGGTGTCGTCTCTTATGTCATCAACGAGAAGAGTCGTTTACATTGTGATGATGCTGAAATGTTTTTTCTCTCATTAAAGAGGGTTTTTACTCTTATACTGCAGCTGTTTCTATCTGTGTCCATTCATATTGACTATTGTTGTTAGGGTGAATGAGCCTGGTTTATAATGTTAATCAGTGTTTTTTGAAGTTCTTCTGTCCAACACTGGACATTTCTTGTTTACATCAAATAATCATAGGACTGTTTCAGACAAAATATCAAAATGAAATACAACTTATGTTGAAGTAGGGTGTTTATGTTGTACACAGTGATTTATTGAATTAGGGCATTAGGGGAAATCACCTGCATATATCGGTATCGGTTAATATCGGTATTGGAAACGAAGTGTTTGGGCAATATCGGATATCGGCAAATGCTAATATCGGACCTCCCTAATTCATATAGATTCTATTTATTTTTTACTATCATGGGCTGATGTTTCTCATTACTGTTCATCTTGACAGTAGTTGGTAAAACACATCAAGAGCTGCTTCCAAAACTGTATTCAAACTCCATTCCTCAACAGTATTAATCAGTCTACGGTCTCTGATAATCTGTTTGACAACAGTGTCAGTCAACCTGTCAACCGTAGACTTGATTACTGCTCTGGGCTCCATGAAGCCGGTCTGACGCAAGCCTGATGTCTCACCTGAATATGAATCCACCATAAACACTTGCTGAATGTTGAGATGGTATTTTTCTGCTGCCTTTTCTTTATTGCTCCAACATTGATGTGATTTATTCCCGTCAGAACACCAGCCCTGTGTTTTAATTCGTTTCTGACAGCCCTAGAGTCACACGCTTCCACTATGACGGCTGCCCAGTTCAGTCAAATTTAATTCCATACATAATGGACTTCGGTCCAGGCCTAGCCGGTATATTCTATACCCAAGAAAATGGGGTCACGGAGACCCTGTGGTTCACCCTGTGAAATAGAATGACCTCATCCGCAAGAATGTTGGTGATGGATGTAAAGAAATTCCCCCCGGGGGGGTGTCAGTGGTGTTACACTCAGGAGAGAAGCACCGGCAGATGGAGGTTCTGCAGACATAACGGCTACGGTCGTGACTGTCACCGGCGTCAGGTTGTAAAAAAGATACAACCAGCTGGACGGAGTAAGTGCATCATTTGAGCAGGGTGGATTCTGTCTGCGTCAACATATCAGCAGTGTGTAAATATGCTTTAAAAAACACTAGTTGCTCTTAAGAGAGAGCAGGAGTCAAAGACTTCTATGAACTGAGCCGTGTGTGTGTGTGTGTGTGTGTGTGTAGAAACTAGATCCAAGGAGGGATGATGAAATATTCAGAGCTTCATGTCAAAAGCTTCTGCAGGCAAAAGAATGTGGATGTGGGAAGAACATGGTAAATTTAGGTTAGTGGGGAAAAAAAGACCAGGAATGAAATTCTTTCTGAGTGAATTAAGAGACTTTTCTGGCAAAAGTCTGCACAGGTGAGAGACAATGGGGTGTTCATTAAATTCCATTATCGCAGGTTTGATGGGATTTGCATGCTTTAGTGACTGACATGCATTTTCACACAGAGTCAGTATCAGGGTCGGGCCAGTGGCGCTTTACCCATGGAAGTCAGGAAGAAATTCACATTTTTTTGTGCTAGGTTCAGACCCTCTCCTGTTTTTATAACTGATCCCTACTTGATTAAAAAATGAAATATGTCCACCCTTGTCAAGAAGGTTCATCCAATCAGGAGATGTGACCTCATGGACCTAGAACATTAACATTTTATGTACTATGGTTCCTTACCCTTTTTGCTAATTAAACCTACAGGGTGTCACCAAAACACAGAGGTTCAATAAACATGGAGCTCAAGGGTAAAATCATATAAACAGCGCCCCCTGTCTATGATGCTGCTGAGGAAATCAAATTTGAGTATTTGCCTAATTGACTAAAATTAAATTATTTTTTTTTGGATTTACAAGAGGGTCTAGACTATCTATAGGTTTGACAGAAAAGTGTTGCCACAGCGAGTCAACAACTACTACTGACTCCAACTACCTCCATGTCCTCCCTCACTGCATCCATCAGTCTCCTCTTTGTCTCCAACCTGGTAGCTCCATCTCTAGGATCATTCTTCTATCAATGTATCCACTGTCCCTCCTCTGAACATGTCCAATCCATCTCAATCTGTCTTCTCTAGCTTTTTCTCCAAACCTTCCTGTCTGTGTTGTCCCTCTAATCACCTCATTCCTGATCCAGTCCATCCTTGTGTCTCTTAAAGAGAACCTCAGCATCTCTAACTCCTCCACCTCCAGCTCTGCCTCCTGTTTTCAACTTAACAGTAATGAGTTATTGCTACTTTATTAGATGTTTTCAACAGCAGTTAAGTGATAAACCACATTGCACCACTAAAGTTACAATTATTTTGGAAAAATAGAAGAATAACAACAAAATGGATCATAAGAGTTTGATTTTAGAGCTGATGTCAAGCCATTTTTCATGGTAACCAAAATGTTTTTTGACTTCTTTTTCTTTGTGAGATATATTTTGTTCCTCCTTCCAAAGTAAAGCGTCAAAGGTGATCAACCCCCTAGTGAAAGACCAACTGACCTGATCCCATGTAGAACATGTCTTGTCTCTGGCCTGACGGTGGCGTACCTGAATATTTCCCACCTCGATTTTTCCGCACAAAGCAGGCCATGAGTGCGATCAGCGTGAGAACAGCCACAGCGCACATGGTCCCGATAACCCATCCATGGACTGAGGAGTCCCTCTGTTGACTTTCCACACCTGAGGAGAGAAAGGTTAGAAGCACAACGGTCAAAGTTGAAATCAGGACGTCTGTGGATTTCAATCACATCAGGGAGGATGTTCTCAGGTCACACGTCCCTCACTTTACCTTCGGCTTTGACATTCTATCTCCTCTGAAAACTACAAGTGGACAGGGATTCAAAAGACTGCGGGGAAATAAACTCACATTCACCTTTCTCAATATCAATTTGTCTTTGACACGGAAAGTTCAGGGATGCACGAGACAGACACTAAACTGCATCGACGGTGACACCTCTCTGCTCTCACCTTTAAATCGAGTCTGGATAACTTCCTCGTAAACGCTCGCGTTATCAAGCGGACTCTTGGCCGTGAGGCGCACAGTGTACATCGTCCCGGGTATGAGCCCATCAATAATGTGGAAACTTTGAGAAGTGTTTACAGCCTCTGAAATCCGCCAGTTACCATCACCTACACAGCCAAGCACAAGAGGTGCACAAGCAGCAAGGTTGTATTTATGCATTTGTTCATGTTAGTGAGTGATGACAGTGGGAGAATGGTTGGTACACTTCCTTAAAACACTGAAAAGATTCCTCTGCTCTGACGCTATAAAGTAAGGAGAGAAAGTTAAGTTTTACAAAGTTGAATTTGATTGGATTACACTTAAAACATCTAAGAAGGTTTGAACTGTCTGCTTTCAGAAGTTCATCATACAAGGACGAGCCAAACCTTTTGTTTTATAAATGCTTTTAACGTCTAAGATCGGCAGAGTTGGATTGGAAGAGCATCTGTGTTCAGATGAGTCCAAATATAAGCTTGTGTTGGGGGAGTTTGTTAGACACTCGTTCCAAAAATGGAAAAGACCAGTTTGGGTGGGTCATTAGTGAAGGGCGGGGTTAACCAGTTGCCATGGTTAAACGTTTTCGACTGAAATCTGCAGAAGGATGACCAGAGTATTATAGCGTCTCATGCACCTCTTTGAAACGGGTGTTTATCAGGGGACAATATAGATTTTTGGCCAAATGGAAAACTGTTTTGAATTTTTTGAATTTGCACCTGGTATTGGCTGCTCACATTTGACTGTCCTGACTGCAGTCCAGAGAACGCACCAATCTCACCTGCAGAGCTGGAATGTATGCTATAATTCCCAAATGATGAAAACACATTGTTATCCTGGAGTATTCCGCAGGAATCTTACTAAATAATCGTATTTTTCAGACCATAAGGCTCACTGGAGTATAAGATCCATTAAGCGACACAAAAAAGTCAGATACCGTATTGAAGTACAACAAAATCACTTAAAGCCATGCAGTCCTTAGTTTCAAAGCTAGTATAGAATGAACAATTTCAACAATTTATAATTTTCTCCAATTACAATTTAGAGAATGCACTGTATTATCATTTCCATAACAGGAAAAAAGAGTCAACTGTTAAGACTAATCTTCAATTCTTTCAGGCTGGAACAAATGAGAAGGAATTAAAGTTCTCTTCTTTTTTTTTAAACCATTTCTTGATTTTGATTCTTTTCAAAAGGAATCAAAAGAACAAAAGTTGTTGTATCACATAAGTTACAAAACTATACACTCGCTTTCTTTTCCATAAATCCATCACATATTCAGATTCAGGGTCTGAGTTTAAGAATTGGACATTTTTGGCATCAGGCATTAGGCCCGTGTCTAAACCAGTAGTATTTTAGGGACCTTATACAAACACACCATACCATTACATAGAAGCCTAGTATGTTTTACTCTGTGTGGTTGAAACAGAGTATAGTATAGTACAGTAACTCCGCACAGCTCCTTACCCAAGGAGCCGCTAGCAGTGGAGATTTGCGGTTTACCAACGATGTACAGTACTTGAAATATTTGGATCAATTTTTTAAGGTCTATCAAAGTCAATAAACACAAAAATGTGCACCAGAAATAAGTCTTAAAGTGCGCATTATGGTCTGGACTATACATTATTTCATTTGGGAGCAAATTTAATCTTGATTAAACATTGATATATTTTTTGCCATCAGGTTATTTTCCGACTTTCACGCCTTTTAAGGAAGTGTACAAACTGTTCTGTTCATCTGTGCATATTGTGTAACCATGCATACATCAAGGCTTCATCAAGACTTTCTCCAGTAGTTATTTACTCTCCTCAAAAATGTCCATCAAGCGTGGAAGGGGAAAGTAGCTTACGGTTGTTTGTGTGTGCCACATATAGCTGAGAGTCCTGCTGTTGGTCTTTTGCCGTCCAGCTGATATTAGCAAAGGTGTCACTCACATAAGTGCTTACATTCAACAGGACTGGAACTGATAAGGAGAGAAGGAGGAGTAGGGGGGAAATCAAGGAGAAAAGAAAACAGCGACAGCCACAGAGGAGAGAAGAAAGGAGACAAGAAAAGAGGATTAACTGAGGCTAAAGAGGAGCAGCGTGTAGTTTGAGGACAGTGCAGCACCCTTTCAAGATGACAATTCAAAAGGATGCCGACTTAATTCAGTGCAGATAATTTTCATTTCATAACAGGTAGATGCAGAAATTGTTCTCTATTTCCTCTACAAAGCAGGATTTTCCCCACCTTTCTCTCTCCCTCACCCCCCCACAACCCCGTCCGGCGACATCAGAATTGACAGAGAAGGCTTCATGTTATGAATTTCATTGTAAGTTGAAAAGTATAAGTAGTTTAAGTTGAGATCACAGGGATGTTACAGGCCATACACGAGTGCAAGATAGAAAAAAGAGAGCCGTATACCTAAAGAAAGATGAGTGGAATTTCCTGGCAAAGAGCCGGGAGAGCAGAGTGAGCAGTTGTAGCCTGGAATCAAAGAGAAGTCTCAGATGTTAGATTTCCATCTACAATGCAGTCAAGTGTAATACTCAATATCGTGAGGACAGCAGGGAGGCGGCAGCGGCGGCAGCAGCGGCAGCATTTTCAGTGGAACGAACCTACATCCTAACCTGTCATTTTCCAGGATGTTCTGAAACTTAATTTCAGCCAATGCGACGGACAGACTTTTGCTAAGGTGACAGGGCAGATTCTAGCAACGCCAACATGTCTAGGACTCTATTCTATCTCTACCCCCACACTACAGTACGTCTACTTTGGCAAGTTGCAGCAGCTGCAGGCGATGATACATACTGCTCTGAACAGGGGCCACAGCTGGAGTCAGGGACAAATCTTCAGAGGGATGGAGAGAAAATGAAATAACAGCAGAAGATTACAAATATGTGGAGAGCAGGCTTTAAGGTTTTACAGCAGGACTACACACACACACACACACACAAATAAAATACAAAATCAAATGTGTGGGCAAAGCCTTGTCACGAACCAGCGTGTATCAAGAAATAAAATAATTTATTTGACTAGAGAAATTGAGTTTATACATTTAAATGTAGCCAATACTTAGGATAATTATTTGTTCTAGCTTTTATTTTGGTAAAATCCAGGTTGTCATATCTTCTGCTACATTCCCTGCAATATTTTTTTTTATTTGAAATAAAAACTCATTCGTCGTCATCCTCTGATCCATTATTGGGTCACAGGGCATGCAGTCTCCACAAATGCCACCCAAATCACTGCACTGTACCTTCCTGCTGGTAGGTGAACCCTAGTGTTTCACACCAATGACACAGACATTGTCTCTGGGTAAAAGCAAAGGCTTGGAAATACACTTCCTCTGGCTGAAGCACTGTTGACCGTCCAGTAGGGTTTGGTCCTTTTGTTCACTAATTCATCTTTATCCGTTTACCTTGTTCCAGGGGCAGCAGTCTCCATGACTACCACCCAAATCACACTGCTCCATACTGTGAGCCTTCCTGTGGGTGGTGAGGCCAATGGAAGTTATTTGGGCAAGGACGGTGCTATGATCAGAGCACCTCAGTGTCAACCTGGCAGCTCGTGGATTAGAACCTGAAGGCTTATGGACCCAAGTCTGCTTCCTTAATCACTATGAAACCACAGTTTCAAAATAAAACACCATTAGTGTATTCTGGTATTTTGGTTTTTGAAAAATTAGCATTATTAGAGATGATGAACTTAGGTATGAATGGGCAGTGATAACTTACTTAGTAACTACTCTTGCACTCTTTTCTACAACTCTTCTTCTTTCCCATTCGTCTTGTCCCTTCTCCAAGGGTTGCAACAGCGGGTCAACAACTTCCATTGCCCCCTATTCTGTGTATCTTCTCTTCTAACTCCAACTACCTCCATGTCCTCCCTCACTGCGTCCATTAATCTCCTCCTTGTCTCCTACCTGGGAGCTCCATCTCTAGGATCATTCTCCCAATGTCTCCACTGTCCCTCCACCTTCAGATCAACCCTTCTCTTTTTCCTTTTTGCCTTAATCTTCTTCTTTGTCTTTGACCAACAGAAGTACTGAATTCTTATTTTCAATAAGACTAATCCACCAAAGGTTTGACTCCACGGTTGATAACTGGTTAATGAAACTTGTTATCACAATGCCAGCTCATCAAATTTAACTTTCGCCTCAAACTTTTGAAGTAACTTTGTATATGGAAAACACTCCTATAGGCTGAAACAGGCTGTTCTGAAGCCTGAGCTGATTATAATGTCAAATCTATTCCCTTTGCTTATTCCAGTATATTTCTGGCCTACAGTTTTTCAAACATGAAGTTTGAGCCATCGCCAGATTTTTGGAGGATAACAAGTCGTATATTCAAATGTGCTGCCGGAGCGCAAATAATTGGAGCCGGGTATTTTTGCATGGTATATGCTACTCTGTGCTTTTTGGTTGCAATTCATCTCTGCTGCTCTTTCATTTCATTAGACTTGATGGAGATATTCTTTCTGTTCCTGGCTGTTAGCTCCCCTCCGCCTGTTGTCCTTGCTCCCTTTTCTCAGTTCTCTTTCACCATCCTTTATCTAACCCCATTTTGCATTACACCACATCCTAACAAGGGCACATTTTCGCACAAAAAGATGCTAACGTAATTTTCTCCTAACCATGGGAAAACCTGACACCTGTTAATGGTAACTAAATTGCCAGAACATTAAAGTCTCCTTCGATGAAAAGGTGAAATTCAGAGGCCGTTTACAGGGGCTTACTGACTCACATGGCCCATTATTAATTTTCCCTTTTTTCCTGCTGTCAGTCCAGCCCTTCCACATTAATGTCTCTGAATTCATGATGCCCCAGCTCTGTGCTATTGGCATCCATAAATCTACTCTGCTGCATTGTGACTAACATTCCCCGAGGACAGCACTCTGAAACAGAACCATTTTATCTCTCCACCGAGGCCCAGCTTCATATTTACAAACAATGCATCTAATGGCTCTCTGGCCAGATATCCGCCTACAAGATGCAGGGGCTCTCGCAGGGAACATAAAAGGCAGCGAGGAATGAATAACTTTTATTAAAATATTCAGACATTCGGCATTCACTGTGGACAAACATTACCTCATATGTTTATTTGGACGCGGTTTCGTGCCAGCATTCTGGCATTTATTACCAGTGTGCTTAGAAAACTGCACACTAACTTCGTATAATTTCACTCAAAAACACTGATGCTCTCATTATCTTTCAATTCAACTTCAGGGAGGATTTCCAAAATAATAATTTATCATATTTTAATGACTAAACCAGATCTAAAAATAAGCCCCCTCTACAGCAGACGTGCGGTAACGCATGTCCACATGAGATAAAGTGACTCCTGCTTTTAGTTTTGCTTAACAGACTTCTAAGAATCATCATTAGAATTTCATGGAGTCCCTAAGAGAACATTACCGATGGAAAAGCATAAGAATTAAATGTTACACAATGACCTTTTCACTTTGTTAGCCTGCTATGTCTAATGAGCGCCTGCAGGAAGAATGAGAATTACATTTTTTTTTCTTTAAAAAACAAAAGCTATTCCAGAAACATCCTCACTCAGCTGAAGGATTTAATTAACCTACAATATTTTTTTTTCTTTTCCATTTCATGCATTTTAAGCTAATCCGCAGCCACATTTTTGAAGTGTACTTAGATGGAAAAAAGTCAAACACAAAAAGTCTGACATAATCCAATACATGTTTCTTAACATTTTGGGGACCGTTACTGTACACCTTCAGATTTTTACTTCTTATATTAAAGTTTCTCCTCTCACCAAACAAATCAAAGTAACTGCTTCAACCATCTGTCACCAGCTTTAAGTTAATGATATCCTTAAGTGGTTTCTTTAATATTACACCAAAAGCCACATTCTTCTTTTCTACTGTCTCTTCTAACTGCGAGGCACCGGGTGATAAAGGTGATTGAAACAGTTTCGCTCATGAAAAATTGAGAGCGGATGATAAACCATTCTGACTTTCACACAGTTTAAGTCAAACTCTGAAAACTCCACGTCTCCAACTTCGACAAATGTATCGACGGAATCATTCAAACTTTAAAAAACACCCACAGTTTTGAAACTTTAGGGCTCAACTGTGCAGCCTGAATCTAAACAGTCTGTTTACGCGACCCTATTTATTTTTTTTTTCATAATACTCCACATGTACCCGACAATATTGAGTGGTCCCTGACAAAAGAGGTCAAATTGCTAAAACTGTGAAATTCTGCTTGTCATTAATTGAAGAATGTGTAGAAAAATATTTTTCCAGGGCACGATTACTTTAATGATATCATCGAGGGGATGTGACAAACTGTTTCCAGTGATTGATCGGCTCTCTCTTTGATGATAAACAATGGTTTCAGGACAATAAATCATTAGCATATATATCTCTACTTTGTATGAATTATTAAACCACAACTACCATATCTGTGGCACATTATGCAGCAGCCACTCGAGGGGCTTTCAAATTAATACCATTGGAAATGGGATTAGCAGCCCCAGTTCCCCACCGCAGGTAGAAAGTGATTCTGTCTACTCACGTCCTGCACTGACTGTGCTGCTCTCCTGGGCCATCGGAAGTCCACAACCTGCTCGTGTGCAGGCGCTGAGGTGGAAGCTGTAGAGGCTGCCCTGCTCTAAGCCCTGCAGCTGCCACTGAGTGGTGTCAGCCCCGGTGATGTTCACCTCCTGGGAGTCAGCCATTTCACGTGAGGTCTCATTAACTATAGATGGAGGGAAGAAGAGAGAAGTCAGGTCAGTCTAACGTGGTTCGAGTGAGCCAGGAGTGGGTAAGTGAGGAGAAAGTCATCAACGTTTTTTTGTGCCCTGTAATAGGTTAATGTCATGCAACTTCAATGACGATGAACAAACGACAAAGGCGGGGAAAAAGGAGAAGGGAGTAAAAGACAAAGGAGATGAGGGGATGTCACACAGACTCAGGCGCTGCATAAACGTAGCAGATACATGTCCTGACAGGTGAGCAGGGGAGGAATACATTATGAAGAAAAGCGAAAGAAGATGAAAGGAGCAGATAGAAAGCTCCAGAGGAAGGAGAGGGGGGGGCATAAACAAGTGGCTGTGGATGAAAGGGAGTAGAGGAGGAGGAAGAGGAGGCTTATAAAATAATTTTGCTACTTTCAAATGTCAGCCCCATTCTTCCATCGTCTGAATTATTAAGGGTTACAAAAATATTTACAGCTGCGCTAATACTGAGTTACGCTGTTTGTCTTCCAACCCAAAAGGTCAGGAATCGAATCAAGCTGCGTGACTAAGCCACAGGGCAGTCCTGAAAAATTAGCAGTTGAATCAAGAAGGGTATCCATTGGAAAAACAGGACAATTGTACGGATTATACACCGTAGTAACTACTGAAGACATAAGTCTCTTAAAAAAAAAAATCCTTTTCATTTCCACTACAATACTTTTGACAAGAGATTTTTTTTCATGACTGCAGAATAAATATAATATTCAGAATACATTTATACGTAAATGTTCCATCAGCTAACAAAATGAAGTACAAAAAGACAAGCAGAGGAGGCAAGGGTGAGGATAACTAGAGACAGACTATCTACGTCAGTGGTCCCCAACCACTGGGCCAGGGACCGGTACCGGTCCGTGAGGGAATTGGTGCCGGGCCACAGAGAAATAATGTTGCCTTTTGGCCCCATCTGGCTATTACTTCCACTTGATCCATACCCATATCAACAAAAGAACTTAAACAAATGCAACTATATTTGATTAGGAAATTTTCTCAGTGAAGACAACAACAATAAACTCAAAATGACGCATTGAGTCATTGATACAAGATTCTAACCTTGTATACTGGTCTGGGATCAGAAATTTATAGACTGTGTGCACTTGAAAAATCTTTGTTGTGCCCATGCATAATTCACTTTGGTAGGAAAAATTTATAGGTAGGAAGATATTTCAGAACACTGGAAATTTAATTTTATTAACAAGTGAAAACAGAGAAAGTGGATTTCAATAAGGTGGTTAATCCAAAGAAAATTATGTAATGATAAATAATGTGAGAGGGTAATAGGAGACTGGTGTAGCTTAGCCTTGGTTTAGGCCAAATACTAAATAATTAATTTGTTGTTTTGTTGAATATGTAAACATCTAGTAGATAACTAACACTTTATACACGTATATATTTTATTTCATTCCATGTTAAACTACTACTAGTAGTTCATCCAATACAATTTGAAATAATTTCAACCTGTTTGGAGGTTCATTTAGAGGTTTCAGTTGCTCGAGGCGTCTCACTACAGACCTCAGATCTGTCTTGCTTTGATCAGCTTTGCTGTTTAAAGGTGCAAACTACAGTGAAAAGTTTGTAGTTTTTTTTTTTTTTACACTTTTGCAGCTCATGGGTGAATGTGAAGCTCTCCAAAAACATTTCAGCTATTTATAGTTGGCCAACAGTAACACCAACCCAGCTGGCTATCAGTGGTTAATCTTCCTGGGAATTTCACTGCAATTCCTTACTGGCCATGGAGCTTGGCGGTGGCTGGCTACCATCTGTGCCCGCTCATTAAACACCTCCTGGCCTGTACACGAGGAAGGCCATTATTACGTACTTGTAATGAACTTATTTAGTTCTTTTATCTGCCGCATGTTCACTTATCTTCGACAGAGATAAGTGAATATGAGTTCTACCAACAATCGGACAATTAAATACATGCTGAACAAACGTCTTACTCCATCTATATTATAGAAGAGTCTCTCTGCGCTATCCAACAACACAGGAGTTTTTATTAATAGAAGCTCAATTGAGGCATTAAGAGGAATGTTATATGAAGGAGTGCAAAAGCTGCAGGAGGGATGCAGTAAGGAGAATATAAAAGATGGAGACGAGATGGAAAGGAATTGAAATAGTAGCAATCGTAGGCAGAATAACGTATCACCAAACATGTATAATAGATCAAAGAACCATATGTGTGCAGACACACTTCTGTGGAACAACCACGCTGGTGTCAGGCGTCGTGTTCAAAAGAAGGTATGGTGAATAATATTCTGCTCTGTTAGACCTAATATGCTAAGTCTGGGTTTTCTCAACACAGTTCGCCGTATGCTTCATATGCTTATGCATCTAAATATATCATGGAAGTTGCTGTGTAAGAAGTCAATGAAAAATCGGAACCTTGTGCGTCCTACATGGAAATTTCATATTTTATTCATTCCAATTTACATATGACCAAATTGCCAAACAGTCCAATATGTTACAGGGAAAACGGCGATGCATTCATTAGAATACTACGTGTGGTGGAGCAGGGCAGAGAAAGTCAGAGAGTGGAGCAGACTGTGGGGGCGTTGATGGAGACAGTGGCGTGCTGACTGACAAAAGATTTCTGAAATGTCAGCTAGTATAGGCCTAGAAAACAGACCAAATGGGATGGAAGACCACTTACTCATCCACCCTAACTCATCCAGCTGTACTGTCGAGGTGACGACCGGTGTGACTCGAGAAAAGGAGGACGGTTGCATCACAAAAATTTCCAGAACAAAGGCTTGGAAATGAGGACACATTCAGAGCATTCACAAAGTAAAATGTGAAAAGTGTGGCTGGGTTGTAGGTGGAAGGGTTAATGCACGAGACTAGACGGGAAACTAATGGTCATTTATTAACTTAAAAAAAAATGGCAGTAGTGGAAATATACGCCTGTTACATTGGCACAAATTGCTTGTCCATTAGTCCACGGTTCAAAGCCTCAGAACCTGTGGAGTCCAGAATCATTGGCCTGTCAGTCACAGCAGCCACAGAGATTACTGGGCTATTTTTAGACTGCGGGGTTATTACCTAGATTTGAGAAAACAGGTGTCTGAGAGTTGAGAGATGAATACGAGTTCAGCACAAGTTCACATGTGCATTACAAAAGTAAAGATATTGGCCAGTAATGCAATTGTAAAGAGTGTTTGTGTTGGATTTAAATCACTCTTTACTCTCAACTTTGGATCTATCCTGAAGGAATGTGTGATTGGATCGTCTTACTCATATTATCAGCCTGATATTAGCATAATTATGTAATATCTGTCAAAATATTTTTTTTACTCCATCAATGAAAGCCTGGTAATGTCAAGTTTGGTTTTCAACAAACGATGTGTTCCCTGAAAGTAGTTTCGTGGATAAATGGCTGTATATTACAGTCAATATCACTAGATGGCAGCATTGCAGATCATTTAATTGATCTCATACCCATACATATATATAAATACACATTGCCAGGCCAATATCAGAATCAGAAAATAACGTGTTTGGACAATATCAGTATACTATCAGACATCCATACTGTTGACATTGCTTTACTTAAATATATTCACTACAACATTTAGGATAGTTTTTACGTTGGTTTTTCTGAAATCTAAATTTTATTAAATGATTTGTTTTACAATATTGCATGCTGCCTTCTTTTTTCCAACTATTAGAATAATACTAAATACTGGTTGTAATCAATAAATTTGATAATAAAATCATAAATAATTTTAAATAAATTACCTATACTGTATTACTAGGCGGAAAAAAAAACAATATATATATATATATATATATATATATATATACAGCTAATCAAATGCCATCACCATGTCCCCAAATAACTCCAGTGCACTACTGCTTTATATAGAATTGATGAGGTTATTTTGTTTTTATAAAAGTTTGTTTACTGACAAATTCTTATGAATTCTGTACAATGAAGTAGATAAGTTTGAAAAAATATCTGCAGTTCAAGGGATTATGATATAAAACACTTTTGGGAACTTTAAAAACACAGTTCAATGTTATCAGCACAACAAATGAGGGCTTTTAGAGACCAAGGTTGGTTGTTCAGTGTTAAACACTGCCACCTAGTGTTTAGTACCTCAGACATACAGATAGCGACGGGGTAAGGTCTGGCAACTAAACATGAGATCATAGGAGGTATTTACTTCACTGTGACAGTGAGTAAACATGGGGTGTACATACGGAGGTGGTAGTGCAGTAGATAACCAGTCAGGATGCCATTGGTCTCCAGCGGTGGTCCCCACACCAGCAGAATGGAGTCCGTCTGTGCATTGGAGGCAGTGAGAACAGGGACTTGTCCAGGAACTGAAAATAAAAATGTTGTTAAGAACTGACAGCTGTGCACATGTATTTTTCTGAGAGATCCACGACTATCAGTTTACTGTAACACAGTAAACATCTGTTTCCACAAAGTGACACTACAAAAATAAAAAAAAAAATCTGTAAAATACTCCAGGTCAGCACTGACAAACTGAGCCTTGGTGATAAAATTTTTCTAAAAAAAAAAAAATTACTAAAGTTTATTTTAAATATCATTCAATATATGTATAGCATATGTAGGGCTGTTCAAATTATATTTACCATAATATTTTTACATACAAAACCTTACAATTGATAAAAACTATAATTTATATTAATTTCTGAAGTCTATGTGTGCAGTACTGTGTTAATCATCAAATATACAAACATCTCTCCATACTTTCAACCTTTGCAATGCAAACCTAGTACCACTCGCAGGCCAAACAAAGGAACTGCACGACTAATGTTAGACATTAGTGCGAGCGAAGGTGCGTCATATTATGCTCAGTTCTCTCACCTCCCTCAGTGGTGTTAAAAGTAACGGGGTCACTGCTGGGCCCGTTGCCCTTCTTGTTGTAAACGTTGACTGTGAGTGTGTACTCAGAGAAAGGTTTGACCCCCGGCACTACGGTGTTACTCCTGTTCCCCGGGAAGGACAGAGACTGGTGGATGTCGAGGATCCTGTTGGGCTCAAGCAGACTCCGTCTTCGTGACCAATGCACCTGGTCAAGGGATAAAAAGTTGTCCATTATCATATTTATAATCTAAAGCAGAGTCCCAAACTCGTGGTCCGTGGGCCATCTGCGACCCGTGGAACGATATTTTCCGGCCCCCACTTGATGTGAAAGTTGAATTTATAATAATATTTGTAGATTTGTTCTCCACATTTTATAGTAAATGCTATAGTTCTCAAAACCCAGATCCACAGTCTCCTTCTGGTTCAGTGTTGTATTACACAGAATCTATGGGAAACTGAGTTTTTTATAAAATTGTTTTTTGTATTGCCCTTCGGTGAAATGATAGTGTGGGTGGTGGCCTTCAACTTATTTGAGTTTGAAACCTAGTCTTCATCCTAGGTGTTGCAGCTCAATACTGTTATGTTTGTTTAATCATAGCACCCTGTCATAAAGTGACATCGGAGTATAAAAGAGAATCACATTATCAGGTGTCAACATATTCACACGGTTTCACTCTCACACAAAAACTGTGGAGAATTTATTCGTGAAGAGCTGAACTTAAAGGTCTAGAACTGATCTACAGCCTGTGAGTGTGTAGGTACTTCTGTAAAGTCATGACAGGGATTAATGAGATTATTAAAAAATTAAAACTAAAGCTGTACTTTATCAAGAAAACTGATCGAAATTCAAATTAAGTCAATGCAGTTCTATTCAACAGCTGCCCTGAGGTGACCGACATCTGCTGTATATACATTCTGTAATCACAGTACAGTTGCCTCCACAACTTTTAATACTTTACACCATTATAACTAGCACCTTCTTAAATATGCATCCTTTAGAATCCAGCAGAAGTTGCTGTGGTGAGAATCACATCATCAACATTTGTCTCACTTCATAAAAAACTGCATTTGCACATTTACGACTTGTTTGAAATGGTGCATAAAATAATAATGCAGTAAAAAAAGACGACTGGTCCTGGGAGTCTGTCTTATGACACAATAAAAACAGGTGAGTGAGAGGTGGCCAGGCGGGAAATCAGCATAATATGCAAATGAGGATAAACACAGGATAATATTACACCCTATACACAAATATATAAATACCAGCCAATTATCTGAAGGGTAACTTACTATGTAGCCACCCAGATGACCTCTGACTGTAGCAGGTGAAACTGGGGTCCAGCTGACTCTCAGGACGGTGCTGTTCATCACCTCCACTGCTACATTCTTTGGTGCTGATGTAGGGACTGAAATACAACAGGGCAAGGGTAAAAACCAGGTCACTAACTCTTACTCAGCTTAAAAGGGGTGATTGTGTAACTCAAAATAAAAAAAAAATGTCTTAAAGTCAGTATTTGTTTCAGAAGGTGAAAATAAAATACATGACAAAGTAAAAAACAGGTTTAAATCCTTAAAACGTAACACTTTTTAATTTAAGACTCAACTGGTATGAGAGGACCAGAATGATTCTTTAATTTGGCAGTGATAGGCTAGTTGATTAAATATTGATACATTTTTACAGGTGAATTAGACAAAAGAGAAAAAGAGAGAGAGAGCCATCTGTTATCAAATATCTTTCTTCAATTCCTGCAAGGTTCAACTAAACAGACCAAGGTTCACTACCAAGACATTTAAGATATTTTAGTCTGATGTCATGCTATGGGATGTTCCTAACATAAAATATGTTCCAAGGTTCAGAGTGGGTTGGGAGACTCTACCACAGTACAGATATGCATGGGAAAAGAATTTGTGTCGTATCTCAGGAGGCCAACAGTGTTAACTGTGATCTGTCACAGTGCGACACCATTTGAGACAGGTGAAAATTAGACGTGGTCTGTCTTCTGTGTAAGCCATCTGCTATCTGCTAACTCTCAAAAGGGAAGGAAGGAGGTCACTACTGCAGACAACTTACAGGTGTAAACTATACACACAAATAAAGCACAAAAAGACCCCGACCTGACACGTTTTCCAATGGACAGTGCCAAATAAAAACTAAAAGTGTCACAAAATTCAGAAAAATATCAGGTTAATAATAGTATAAGACATTTTCTTACAAATCTTTTACAAGTAACACGTTAATTGCATTATATCATTGTGAATATTCAGATTTTGAACATTGATAAATTGCAGTTAATTGTGATTAATCCACAGTTATTCTGAAATATTTTGTCTACACATGGCCAAGTACTTTGGTCTCAGACTCACCATCCTCTCCGGAGTAACCCGTGACAATTTTGGGCTCAGGTCCCCAGCCCAGGCTGTTCCTGCTCTGAACTTTGACCTCATAGGGCACAAACGTGGTTGTGTTCTTCACAACAAACGTGTGTCTTTTAACCATGTGTTCCTTCCACTGGTCATCTACGCCCAGTCTCCTGTAGCTCACCCTGTACTCCAGGCCTGGACCGTTGTGTTCTATCGGCATCAGGGGCTAAAACAGGACAAAACCCTGGATTTAGGATTCACTAAGACTTTTTAATAATTCACTGTATATTTAAAATTATCCACCTCCCAGGTGATGTCCATTTGGTGAGGAAGAACGCCTTGGATTTTGATGTTCTCTGGGTTTCTATCAGGAGCTTTCAGACACCAGATGAAGTCAGCGTCAGTCAAGTTTAGTCAAAGCTGCATGCCTTCACATCATATAACCTCAGTAGAAATGGTAATAGAAGGGAGCGGGTCCTACCAGCAGGGGGTGTTTTGTATCTCTCAGTGGCATCACTAGGGGGTCCAGGCCCTACAGCATTAACAGCATAAACTCTGAACTGATAGTTGATGTGTCCTTGTAGAGCCAGCTCCACTGTTGCCTGGTTACCGGCAACTTTCTGCAGCTCCTTCCACCTGCCAGGCTCCCACTGACTCTCCTCGTACTCCACCATGAATTCTGCACACGCACAGGAAAGACAGGGAATATATTGTATTTAGACAATTGCATGTTTATTTCTCACCATGTCCTAATCATAGAGAGAACATAAATATATTTTTTCAGACTCGAGCTTCTGCTAAAACAGCAACAACAGTTCCAGCCTGAGGATCCACATCAGCAGTAAGATATCGGCCAGGCTGGATTTCAGAAAATTAATTTTTAATGACCTATCATCAGGGCTGGATCTTTTATCTTCTTTGCTCAGGAGAAATAGGTTTCCAGTAAAAAAAAAGAAATGGTAGATATTTTTAGAATAGATCTATCAATTTTTTAATCCTTATTTATCTGCCTTATTACAACCTCAGAGCAAACACTTGTATTTAACATAGTTTTCTCTTATTATTAATATTATTTTAAGCCGAAATGAAGTGTCTGTCTTTGGCTCTAGTTTAATAACGTATATTTTATTTCTTCTATGTGCTTTATTTTTTTTTATGATTGTATTTTTGCAACATTTAATCTTAATAAAGTAACATAAAGCACATAAAACAAGCTCAGTTGGAAATCAACTTTATGAAAATGACCTGAACAATGGGAATGTAAAAAGAAATGTAACTAATCGTAAAGCGCCACAATGCAGAAAGCAATAGAAAGTGAAAAATAATGAAGTCAAATTATGGCTTTGAGTGTGAATTAAATAATGGCCTAGATTTTAATTAACTTCACACAGAGGAACGAGGAATCAACTGTTTATCATGTAGGAAAATGAATAAAACTGGGAGTGATTTAGGACACGCACTCGACGCTTTTGACACAGAATCCAAAGTGAAATAATTGAATGTAATGAATATTTATGCACATATTCACCTGGTACGGGGCCAAGATGACGCTGTTATTGTTAATGAGGAGAGACTGTGCTCATTTCCTGCTGCTGAGCGCAGCCACATGTATTTTAGCATTTTTTGTGTACACTATCTATGTTTATCATTAAGTGTTTAGACAGAACGTGGGAGTTTATTTTAAGACATTTCTGTAAAATCATTTTCAGTGGGCTCACAGTATGGTGCAGTGTGATTTGGGTGGCAGTTGTGGAGACTGCTGTCTCCTGCAATCCAGTAGTGGATAAGAGAATGAATTAATTTTGATTTCTAAAATAATCACCGACTCTCACAGGTTGAAATATAATTTCAGTTCAGCCTCTTCTCCTCTCTCTGCAGGAGAGTGCCTTAAAATGGCTGCAGTTTGACAGGAACACTTTTGGCTGCTAATGACATTCATGTTCTTCTTCGATTAAAACTGTATCATAATTAAATTACTTTATAATTGCATTATAATTAGCCAATAATTACACCATTAGGGGGGTTGTAAACTGTGACAACTGCTGTTCACAACAGTGCAGATTATTATAAACAGCTGGTAATTAATAAGAAGAGCGAAAAGTGAAGACTCGGGGTTAACGCTTCGCTATCCTCAAATTCTACCTGTTATTGAGCTGTTGTGATCAATCCCCGGTACCCATGTCAGGGCGACGTTCCTGAAACTCTTGGTTTCGGAAATTTGCAAATTCCTCGGAGCATCAGGGACATCTACAGCACAGAACGTCAGACGGTGAAATTTTGGTATAATGAAAGTAATCGCTTTCAGTGTGTTGTGACCCTATAAAGTCACCTAGTATAGTCACATATGCAGAGGCGCTGTCCTCGTCCAGACTGGTTCTGGCCGTGCACGAATAGGTTCCTGCATCGCTGAGGTTCACACTCATGATCTGCAGTGTTCCATCCTCCACAAAGTATCTGGACATCAGATTAAGAATGGTTCAGAAATTATACAGCCATACAACTATAAACAGAAAGACAAAATCTTTAAGAAAAAGCGGTTTGTGGAGTTAAGATCTAACACACCTGGGGGGTTCCTCAGCATGGAGCGGTATTTCTTCTCCGTTCTTTGTCCATACCACCTCAAAAGTATTCTGCAGACTTCTGTCGTAGTCTGCCCGGCAAATCAACTGGGCTGTGGTCCCACTGACGACCTGCATGTCCTCAGGTGGACTCACTATTATTGTAGGGTCTAAAGTTGACATGAAAACATGATATTAGAATACATATCAATCATCAAAAATAGATCTTAATTTATATAAATATTTAGTAATGTTCGACCAATATTATCAACCAATGTAAGCATTAATGTAATAATTCTAAGGATCGTTATCAGTTTTCAGTTTTGGGTTTGGCCAAAAGATGTGTGGTGAAAAAGTTAAACTAGAAGCAGAGATATGCGGCTGTAAATTAAATTAAATGTCACTAGATGGCAGCATTGCGGATTAATCAAGTTTAATAATCACGGCATCATATGCGGAATACTGGTGCCAGCAACACTGCACAGGGGTTTCTGAAGATAAGGTCTACATCTGTGCTGGTTGATATCAAAATCGTAAGTGTTTGGAAAATATAAGCATATTAGATATAGGTTATAAGTTCATATGAGACATCGCTAAAAATTAGTGACTGACTGACTAGGGCCAGTAAAAACTTCAAATGTATTCATTGAAGTCATGATGGAAATATATTGAATGGACTGTCAGTACAAGTAAAAAAAAAATAGACAGAATAACCGCAGCACAGCGTGATGAACTGTAATAAGGAAAAGCGCCTTCAGTTTGCTGTATCTTCAACCTGCAGGTTTCAGCTGTAACCACATAACCACAGTGGATTTTGAGGTTGGGGCTTTGAGCTAAATCCTTTTATTGAACGTCTGACCTGCAACACCACCGCACTTTTATTGATTGGATTTGGTCAGTTTACCTTTGTGGAGAAAAGCTGCTTTCTTCTCACACACTCTATTATTTGGGTGAACTGGCCCTGTAATGAATGAGTCTGTGCACTGACTTGCTCTGAGAGAAGAGTATGATTTTGTATCATTTCTGCTGAGATACCTTTCACCTCCAGCACAGCAGTGACGGATGACTCCCCCTCTGTATTAAAGGCAGCACACACATATTCCCCACTGTCGCCTTTTTCTGCTCCGCTGATTTGCAAAGATCCATTCTGGAGAGGAAAAAATCGTTCTCCCTTGACAGTTTCTGCAGAATCATCTCTGGCCCTGGGAGAGTATGCACACAGCATAACTAACAGTGCATATATGCAGACAGGGTCATATTTATTAGAACTTTAGCCTGGAGTTTCACCGGCAAAGAGTGTTCACTTTTATCTTAACAAGCTGCTTGTGTCCGTTAAATTCTTATTTTCACTCACTTCAGCAGAGTAAATCATCCTGGAGGCTCAGGCCTCAGATTCCACAACATTATCCCTGCTTTAAAAGTGGTTTACTTTAAGTTTTTAAGTCAGTTCTCTGTAGCGCACCCTACAGGATTAGGGTTTTGTCAGATTATCAACGTTTCTTAAAGGGTGGGACGGGCCTTAGTGGTAGGGGACAGGCAGTGGCGGAGCAGGAAATCAATGTCAAACAGGAGGACATGTTCAAGAGATGACATCACAAGTGCACTTATTTCCTATTTTACATGTATGTCTGTGAGGATTCTCATTAATCCAGGTCATGATATCCAAAAAGGGTTTAGTTAGCAAGTGGACGTCCTCTTGAGAGTTGAAAAACGTTTAATTCTTCAACTGAGGAACTTCAGCAGTTTCTGGGAAGGAACAGTTTCTGAGGGAACTCTCGTAGTTCTCTACTCCTCCTGCACCACTTTTTAACTACAAGAAGAAGTCCAGTTGCTTACAACTAAACCCTTTTTGGATCTTTTACATGTAATTTGTCCAAAGTCACAGATTTCTTTTGGAGTTGGGGATGAAATATTGGACAAAAAAAAGGAAGAAGAGAATAACTAGATTAAAAGGGAGAATTTTGCGGTTAAATGTTCTACTCTGCTTCCCTCTGCGTTCTGTAAAAGTCAGAGTTCAAATGTCTTTACTCTGGTCTGTCTCAGATCCAATTACTCCTCCATGCAACTAGAGTCGAGGCCAAACTCCGCCGCCAGAAAGTTTTAATTAGACTAATTTGGTGAGCACAGCAGGATTATCGCTTCATCCAGACACAAGCACTGCAGCACGATCAGATTAGTGCACTCAAACACCTACAGGCTGGAGTGGGAGAGATAACGGGACTCAATGTTGTCATAGTGAACGTGAGCCGATTCTCACTTCTGGCACAGGCACAGACAGGAACACAGATGTTTGGACAACATTCACGCACCGATGCATTTATGTATAACACAGATTCAAATCTGAAGGAAGACAAAGCCCGCATAGCAAATGAAGATGTCACACAGAAGAGTCACGGATTCGTGTGGAAGTTACTCACCAAGAGATGGTGGGGGGCGGGGAACTGAACACGCTGCAGTTCATGGTGACGTTACCCCCCAGTATCACAGGGTAGGTTTGGAAGTCTCTTGTCAGGATTTGAGGAGCTTTATCTGTGGGTTAGTGAAGGACAAACATCAAATTCATTCACTTGGAGGTAGATTTATACAAACGATTGGATTTTAATGATTTTTCTTTTCCAGATAAATGTTAATGTGTAGAAAATGGGCCCAGCAGATGGCAGTAATGGACTATAAAGTCCTCCAGAACTGCCAGAAAATGATACAAGAAATTTGTGGGGGGGGTAACTTTACAAAGATCTGGCAACCTCAGAGACAATTTTCCTTTTTCTAGAAGTAGATTTTATCTGTATTATATTGTAACAATCGTGTTATATATATATATATATATATATATAGAGAGAGAGAGAGAGAGAGAGATAGATATATATATACAGTATATATAATTTAACATTTTTTAAAATATTATACATATTTGGTGACCATGTTTGAAATGAAAGTGACTCCATGTTGAGTCACGAACCTAAGATTGAAAAACAGTGCCCTAAGTCCTGATTTTTGACCTGAACATATTTTATGTTACGTTAAAATTAATTTTTGTTCTAAACTGGAGCCAATACTTACAGGAAACTGTAATTGTTGAACTTCTCTCATAGTAAAACCCGTAGAACAGTACAAATTTATACTGTTTATAAGGCAAAACCAAAGCTGAGAATTTAAATGTTATTTTGGCCAATACTAAAACAGACAAAGGCCAAAAGCACAGCGCAGACCATTTACTATTTCTAGAAAATGCTGCTAATTAGAACAGGCTTTGGGAGAATTGTATTTTCCAATAATTCTCCCAGATTACCAATGGAAAAACAAGTTAACTGTCTTAGTGCTGGTACATTGAATGTTCCCTATGGTGTGAAAAAAGGGTGGAATTATAATACAAAAGACTAATTATTATGTTATTTCTATAATAAACGGTTGATTCTGGTCAGACTTGAGCTTTAGGAAAACCTTCATTCACAGTTAGCGGAAATTCAAATGAAGCCAATAAAGCCCCTATTACATTTAGACCGATGAGGGTCAGTCTCCATCTGTTCTGGTTACCACTTAATGAAGCACTGAAGCAAAGGCTTCCAGCAGGATAATCAGTACCAACCATTCTAAAGAAAAAAAAAACAAGCCCAGAGCTTGGATTGGCTACACAAAAATGTCTGGCTGTTTAATCAGCCAGTAACTGCGTCCTTGTTCAGAGTGTCTTAGCTGACATACTCACTCATTATCATGATGTTAACATTGGCCATAACACTGCCGTGACTGTTGGAGGCTTCACACTGATAAACACCACTGTCCTCTGCTGTGGCACGGTAAAGAATCACGGTGTCGTCCAGAACTCGCCTGTTGTTTCCTGGGTCATCTGATAGAAACACAGAGGAATTACAAGTGAGGACACTAATATCTGCAATTAGGTATTTCCCATAATATTGGTCAGCAGATATCAGACAATATGAACATAATGATGTGAATTTTTTTAAATGAAATTAAAAAGTGTCTGAAGTGATTTGTGATAGAAGAATGTCAGCTAGGTTGTGAGACCAGCCATGATGTATGGATTAAATATACTACCAATAGAAGAGAAGACAGGAGGTAGAGCTGGAGGTTAAGTGAGGTGAGTTAAAGATGCTGAGATTCTCTTTAGGAGAGACAAGGATGGACAGGATCAGGAATGAGGTCATATGGGAGGACAACACAGGAATGTTTGGAGAAAAAGCTAGAGAAGACAGGTTGAGATGGTTTGGACATGTTCAGGAGAGGGACAGTGGTAGAAGAATGATCCTAGAGATGGAGCTACCAGGTAGGAGACAAAGAGGAGATTGATGGATGGAGTGAGGGAGGACATGGAGGTAGTTGGAGTTAGTAGTAGGTAGTGGCCACCCCTAAACAAGGGACAAGTAGCAGATGTAAAATTGTTGGGAGTTGTGGTGAAGCAGTGGTGACTACAATCTAACAACAGATAAGCAGGTAAAGATGAAGGTAGGAATGAATAACATCATCAGTATTTACGTATCGTTTGAAACTGGAAATCCGATAACCCAAAAAATGTTGCCAAATTTACAGGAATCACACATAGAATCCTCCAACATTTACCTCCAACATTTGGGGGAAAACAGTAGTATAAATATCAGTTCACAACACATTTAAAAATGATGTGTTTGGACAAAAATGGCATAAAGTTAGTATCAGACATCCATAACTTTAATGGATAATTTTAAATGTAAAATACGTTCACTTTTGAACTGCTTGTTGACGCTTGAGGGAGAAAAATATAGCTTCAAATAAATAAAATAAAAATGAAATGGAAAATGTTGATTCACTGTGGCAACCCCAAAACAAGGGACAAGTAGCAGATGTAAAATTGTTGGGAGTTGTGGTGAAGCAGTGGTGACTACAATCTAACAACAGATAAGCAGGTGAAGATGAAGGTAGGAATGAATAACATCATCAGTATTTACTTATCGTTTGAAGCTGGAAATCTGATAACCCAAAAAATGTTGCCAAATTTACAGGAATCACACATAGAATCCTCCAACATTTACCTCCAACATTTGGGGGAAAACAGTAGTATAAATATCAGTTCACAACACATTTAAAAATGATGTGTTTGGACAAAAATGGCATAAAGTTAGTATCAGACATCCATAACTTTAATGGATAATTTTAAATGTAAAATACGTTCACTTTTGAACTGCTTGTTGACGCTTGAGGGAGAAAAATATAGCTTCAAATAAATAAAATAAAAATAAAATGTTATCTTAACAATGCCATGTTTTTTTATAGGTTAGTTACAGTAGCCTGTGGGCCAGGACTTTGGCTGCCTGGCCATGGTATGTCAAGAAAAAACCAATACATTATTTTTATTAGAAGTAGGCGTAGTTTAAGAAGAAGTAGGAGTACTGGCAGCAACTGCAGTAGTAGTAGGAGTAGTATTTGTTATTTTATATATAAAGAGGTTTCAAAATTAATACAATTATTATGTTTTTCTCTGCTTTCTGTGGTCACCTTGGATACGTTCTCCATTCCTCCACCATGTTATGTCCGGCTGTGGTTTTCCGCTCACTGAACACTTGACGTGAACATCAGACCCAATCACGGTGAGCTGGCTCTGAGGAGGCCCTGTCAGCCACTTTGGCGGCTCTGGGAGACATTAAGGAGAGCTATGTTGACTCGGACAAAACAACTGCCCTCCCTGTGTCAGCAGCTTTCCCCTCGGAAGCACAGACAAATGCCCGGGAGAGACGTGCATACGGTTTATCATTAGGCCCTGATGTGGATTTACCTTCCACTATTACATCGAAGTAGTGCACGGCCTCTCCAGCAGGGTTTTTGGCCGTGCACATATATTTCCCCTGGTCACTCTCCTTCACAGCAGGAATTGTTAACTGCTTCCCAAAGTTGTTGAACTTTTTCCTTGGAGGGAGGTCTTCTCCCAGCTTCTTCCAAGTAACCGTTGGATTTGGACTGCGGTGTGAAACAACAAAAAGACACAATGAGCTCAATAAAAGAGTACCTATTACTGCGAGAGATTAGCGAGTGAGGAATTTGTACACACAAGCCGTGTGGTATACATTCAAGCTGTAGGTCCTCTCCCTTCAACAGCACTTTTTCTGACTGGACGCCAGAGGGCAGCAGTAGGCCGGGTTTTTTCGCGGGCTGTTCTTCAACTGCGCCATAGAGAGGAGTCTTCATTAATTTGTCATACTCTTTACTTATAAATTATATTTTCAGTTATTCATGTTAATTTTTCATAGAAGATATGAACACGTATATAGGCGCTTTTAAAAAGCAATTTAATATAGTTGTACTGCCATTTTGTGCGATAGTTAATACTGTAAAAAAAAAGTCTGGTTTTACGACTCACTGTTATCGCTGCTGTCGTCAGTGTCGTTGTCGGGTTTAGCTAAGAGGAAAACAAAACCAAACAACGTTAGATAACATCTTTCAGTACAAACCTCCTTGGACTGAACATGACAGGACAAGACGTAACTACATGGTATGTAGTAAAGAGATTATTTAAACATACTAATAAATTAAACTATAATAACATCAGCAACAGTCGGCCCTGCTCTGAACATGCGCCATACTACACCTACAGCTCTTGACAACAACCGCCATAGCAGTTTTCTGGACAATGGTGCGTATTCTGGAGAAGGCAACAAAGCAGCAGTAATCAGGGCGGCTGTCTTTCCTCAAGGCATAGGAGAAATACAGGTTGCCATTCACGTCCATGGAAACCCTCTCATCTTGATCAATGTGCTGGAGACCTGTAAGTAAAAAAATACATCTAAATTAACAGAGAACACCTCAGAGTGAGCTGTGTATAAAAAGACTGATACACTCCCAAATACATCTATTTGGCTGCATCTGAGAAAGGCCAAAAGTCTACCAAAAAAAAATAAAAAATCAGAGTGATCTCATCATGACTCAGGTGTGTGATAATAACCACTACATCATGTAGCCTCACACACAACACATTAAAGGATGCCCTAATGCCCTGCAGCAGTGGGTCTCAAATAATCAATCCCTGTGAACCGCACTTTAGCTCTGTCTTTTAGGTGTGCTCAATTTTACTTGACTAAAGAGTCCACTCTCTTCATGCTGCAGCTTAATTATGACATAAAATATTAGTAGGGATTGTCCCCACCATGTAAAACTGAGTAATATTGTGTTTAATATGGAAGAGCTTTAAATGAGTCATTGGCAAACTAAAGCCTGCTGAAATTTCAGGGCATTGGTGGCTTATTAGTTAAGGACGCCAACTTGCTGGCTGTTTACATTGGCGAAGGGTTAAATGCAAAGGTTCAATATCGTTATTGGCGTGGCGTGGTGTGGTGTGTCAAAATGACTAGCAGTTATTTTCCTTTCCTATCTAATATGGTAACCAAACACCAGTACAAGTTATGGATTAATAGTTAATAGATTACAGAATATTGACTGTAATACCAGTGGAATCTTGGGCCAATGGAGTTCAATAAAGTAGTGTTTTGTAGAAATAGTAAAAGATTAACCAAAAAGGGTGTATCCCTATAAACTGGACACAAGTTGAATTAATGGCATTGTTTAGTTTTACAACCAACTTCTGGATGGCGGCCCACCACACTACCCTTTGTATGGTATGAGGCCAGTGTATACTGACTTGGTTTCATTCTCTTCTCAGTCTTTCATTGTCATTATTAAACATTGTAATTTAAGATGGAGCTTCAACACAGCATGCAAGAGGTCGTTCAAAGTTTACTTAAGATTTCTATGTATACGCTGACATAACAATTTTTGGCATTGCAAAAAAAAACCAACTCTTTGTGTAAATCCTGAGAGCAACAAGAACAAGATTCTCTAAGCTGAAAAATGCTTTAGAGTGGGAGGAAAATTATCTCCTTTAATATTTAGACGGGTTGAGGTGTGTATGTGTGTAGATCACTGCTCCCGAGGGTGATCCTAATTATTGCTGTCTTCATAGTTACTATTATTTTCACTGTGCATTAAAGTAACATGACACAGCCAGTCAGATCACAATCATTTAACCACACATAACTGTATAAAAGACACCATAGTCAAGAGGTGTGGCATAATACACACAGATAAAAGTTGACAAACTTATATACAGTATATCTTCCTCTTTTCTTTTTGGCTTGTCCCCTTTTTTCAGGGGTTGCCAGAGCCAGTCCACAATTTCCATCTTACCCTGTCCTCTGTATCCTCGACTTTAACTCCAACTACCTCTAAGTCCTCCCTTACTGCATCCATAAATCTCCTGTTGGCCTTCCTCTTCAACTTCTACCTGGTAGCTCAATCACAAGCATTCTTATGTTGAGAAATAAATAGATCGATAGATAGATGATTTATTTCATCCTAGAGGCCGAATTTCGCCAAAAACACCAATTCTTATTTTACCAATCGTCATCCAGTAGATCTGTCGCGGTGGAACGCCTTGCGGAGGAGTGCAGTTCAGGACAATGGGTTCTCCTTCCTGAACAACTATTGGATCGATATCTTCCTTGGGAAACTTGGGATTAGCTAAGCAAATTAAAAGAATATACATATTAAGTCAACTGTAAACAGACTAGGACTTGACAATTTGTGTATGCGGTACAATTTACTTACCGGCAACCATCAGCTGGATCTCCTCTGTCATTGCAGTTCCTAATTTGTTGGAAGCGTAGCATCTGTATTTACCCTGGAACTGGAGCAGGTTTTTATAGCTGAGCACCAACTTTCCATCTTTGTCATCAGAGTTACCAGTCGAGACGTGGGGGGGCTCAAAGTCTTTTCCGTCTTTTGTCCATCTGTATCTGTTACAGCCACGAGAATGTGATCAGTATTTGGACATTGAAGAACAAAGATGTTTGTAACATTTTATTTTTTACAATATTGATTTTTCTTTCCACAATCTCTACAATATGGGTCTGTGTTGATGGAACTTACTCAGGGGGTGGGTTGCCCTTTGCTTCACACCTGATTGTTATAAAATTGTCAAATGGGAGTGCGATGATGGGACCTGTTGTGTGATTTATTATGGTCGGAGGCTGCTCCACTGTAAGGTCAAGAAACAAACACCACACAAAAAACACTTCATCAAAATAGTTGCTTGGGTATAGTTTTTCTTGGTCTCTATTTCTATTCTGGTGTTCTGTGCGCCAATAATGTAGAACACACGGACAATTAAGAGCCTTTGAAGAGACAGAGAGCTAAAACAGCAGACCAGGAGTACAAGGCAAGTACTTCAAACTCTAAACAAAGAAACCTGAACAGCTGAGACTCAAACTATTTACTTTAAGCAGGGGGATTGTTATTGTTGAAACCAAAGCTACCAACATTTATATTCAGGAGTTTGAAGATCAGGTTCAGGACAGAGGTAATTCTACAAAGTAACTGTGCACCAGAGAACTGCGATCAAATAACAATACCAATCCCTAAATCAAAAGTAATTTATTTTCCCCTAAAAAGCATTGAACACACATTGAAAGCATGAACACCCATTCATTAATCATGAGTAACCTATTATTAAAAAAAATTTAATTCTACACATACATACAAACATTCTACACATACATACCTTCCAGAGGAATACTGAGGCCCACTGCTCTGTAGGTCAGGGCCAGAAGCAAAGCCAGCTGTAGGGTCCCAATCAGCCTCATCCCACCTCCACAAGTTACTGGAAACAGCGATCAGTCGGTGTTAATTGACACTGGTGGGACACAGAGGACCTGGAAGACGTCAACAAGTAAACACAGCAGATTTAGAAGATAACCTAGTAAGGGCCATTAAAAAAACAAGTGTTTTCATATTGTAGGACAGAAGCCCAGAGCCAATCAATCAAAGAGATCAGCTAATCAATTGCAGCAATAAGGGCTCAGCTCAGCATCCAGAGGTCAAAGTTGAGTATATCACAGTAGGCATAAATCATTATGAATATTCCAGCTTGTGTGGTGGAGAATTGTGTATTATGAACAGACAAAGTGTTGGACGACATTCATGTGCAGGGACACTGTAGAAATGCAGAAAGTTTAGAATCCACGGTATGTGAGACAACAGAGATTGGCACCTGGGTAACAGACACAAGACGCATTCTCAAGAACGATTTAGACACAACATAAACTGGGGTCTAGATAACAGTAACAAGAATGTATGTGATATGACTGTCTGAGAATGTCCAAAAAAACTGTATAAGAAGAACACGCCTGTATCAGTATTTGGGATTTGTTGGTGAGACTGCTGATGAGTGGATTCGGGTTGGGCCTGCCGTGGGCAGGAACCTTTTATACAATAAATCCCCCGAGATGGAGAAGTGTGTCCTGGCCTGCTTATTTGTAGACAACGCTTTCTACAATACTTGACAATTAACAAGTACCAGGGTTATGATCTGCTCCCTACATTCCCCCAATTAAGACTAAAAACATTATCGCCTATCAAATTCTATCCCTGTCAAGTTTAGCCCCCATTGTGGCCTTGGAGTCAAAAAGTTTGTCCAGCTTAGGCAGTCCTATAGAAACCCACAAGTATTATTGTTTGAGGAGAGCTACAGGTCCTAAACTCTCAACCAGATACGGGTCACCAGTTCTATCCAAGAAAGCTGGTCTGCACAGTTCCTGGGAAATAACAACTGTCAGGTGGTGGCATGGTTTCTCCTGCATGCCTTCTACAAACCTGGCACCGGCCCACAAGCTGAGGCTGTGCTATACAATCTCCAGATCTATGCAGGCGGACGATAAATTGGTCCAAGTCTGACTGTATTTCACGGCTTAGTTCTCACGGGGCTGTGAAGATTGAAGCAGCACAGGCAGTGCCAAATGGGTTCACCTTCCAGCTTATCATGCTATCAGGGAGAGTGCAGTCCTGCAGTCTTACTGTGTGCTTGAAATACCAGAGTACGGTGTTGTCTCTGCTTAGTGGCAAAGAACAACAGAGTGGATATCTCAGAGCACACTTTAGATTACAATAGAACCAGTGGTCTACTGAGTGCAGCATCTACACACCTCAGATGTCAATGACAGCTGTTTAGGACCTTGGTGAAGACAAATGTGTAACAATGAACTGGATGGGAAATAAAGCAAATGCTTAGTTCCTCTTGAGCTTCATATAACAGCCTGTTAAGACTGTTGATGCCACTGAACTATCAGTCAAATTATCCCTGAAAGTTTAAAATCAGGTTTAGAATTTTAGTACAAATTTCACACTTTGGGTAATGGTCATATCCTGCCTTGAAATTACTGCAATGCCCTTCTATCAGGTCTCCCAGCCTGCACTAAAAGACTCTTAGAAGAGGTCCAAAACGTCTTTAACCAACCCAAAAGTAATGTTACTCCTTTGCTCATTGATCTACAGTGGCTGCCAGCCACTGTGCGGACCAAAAACAAGTCACTGTCTCTTGCTTATTAAATAACTCCAGGAAATACTCATGCATATCTGAACTGAGTCTTGTGAGTGTCTTGAGTGTCAACTTTCAGATTCTCTACCCTGGTTCACATGGTAGAACAAACTACCAGCTGTCACAAAAGCAGGTTCCTACCTCTCTTTTTTTTTAAGATTAAAGATTAAATGACGACACAATTGTTTGTTTACATCCATTGCTCTTGAATACAATATAGCCATCATCGTAATCTAATTCACTGAATAAAATCCAACATAAAAAAGGGGATCAGGGAACCCTAAGTATTGCAGCTGTGAAATGTACTAGATACAGTATACATTACTGACATCTCTTGTTACTGCTACTAAAGGTAGACAGTCATTTAAATTGATAATCGTATCAGTGCCACTCTATGTATAAACATACCTCCTTCATCCTTCATAGAAAACTGATATAGTGAAATTTCACAGATCAGATTGTTGTTAACCCGGGCCCCCGACCAATCCGCTATGGAAATCTTTTTGTTGATTTGGCCAAAGTTTTACGCCGGATGCCCTCCCTTCCGCAACCCTGACCCTTTATTCAGGCTTGGGACCGGCACTAGAAAACACTGGCTTGTGCTCCTGACAAATTTTGCTACAATATCGCCAAGATGTTTCAGATGTGTGTTGATCGTCAATCCTGCCGGATTTTTGGCTCAGTCGTGCAACTTGAGACATGCATTGCACATGTGGTTACAACAAGCGATCATCACCTCACAATAACCTCTGAGAAAATCAAACATGTTTGAATGACCTGCCAATTTATCTATGATTGTCCCACCGCCATCCCACACTGTACCTACGCAAAACAAGTACAGGGAGTAGAATGGCGAAGTGACAGTCTCCAAACCTCTACCAAGACATGTTCCTCGTCACCTTTCACTTTTGCTGTCTGATTACAAAATGGCACAGTTGTCAGGGAAATTAGTTTTTGTTTGCTGGACATGATTCTCATGTCTCAGAGTCAAACTTTGAGCACCTGTTCTCTCCTACTTTGCTTTTTTTTGCAATACAATACATTTGGCAGATGCTTTTATCCAAAGTATATCTGGCTCAGGAGTCATACGTGTATGATTGCATGTGGGAGGTCCAATCAGACCTGACCACCAGATTGTCCAGTGTGAGAACAAGTCACGAGAGAGTCATGAGCTTTGAACTGACAACCTGATTCACTTGTACAGTGTGACAAAAAAAAAATCATACAATATATGCCTGGCTTAAGGGTTCTTCCAAGTGGACATTGAGCAGTTGAATAGTATGAAAAAAATGATTCAGCTAAAATCCTTAGTCTCCCAAGGAATTTGGAGAATGAAACTCTATTGGCCTGTACTTGCCAACAAGGGTTACTAGATCTGGGAAAAGCGAATAAAAGTACCAGATTTTCTCCAGAAATGTAAACAGAGAATGTATATCATAATCGTAGTTAAGTTGGTTTTTGCAAAACATGACACAAACTAAATCATGAAAGATTCCATTAAAAGCAGATAATCCAGTCATGGGTGCACAGCTCACTGTTTTGTCAGATATTTTAGAAACATCCACATGCGTGTGGTAGTAACGCAGCAAATATTTAGGTGGAGTCACTACATAAACAGCTAACAAAGCATTTGTTTTGGTAGGCAAGGCATCAGTTGCCTGCACACATGGCAGATTACAACCACAGAATTGTAGGGATTAGGCTTGCCACGAAATAGAGAGTGTGACTACTGAATGCCTAATCTTTGCCAACACACACTGCCAGTTTAACCCGTACATTCCTGTGACTTATCCTAAAAAAACACCAGTTACAAAAACCAATCCTCAACATTGAGTAACTTCTTTTTTTTCTCAGCCAATACTTACAACTTCATGTCATTTCCATCTCTAGCAGAGTTTTTAGCCAGCTGCACAACAAAAATGAAAGGAAAGGTTCAGAAATCATCCCAACAACTCTTTCAGAGCCATCACTTTGTCATGTCCTTCCTCCACAACCTCAAGTTTAGGTGAACAGACACGCCTCCCTGCCCACCCCTCCACTCAACCGGCTAAAGAAGCAACAGGGAAACTCTGGGATGTGACATATGTCTCTAAAGCCTCTCACTTGCTCTCTCATAGCAGAGAGCCTGTGTAAGTCTCTGGGACAAAGCCGGCACTGCAGGGCTTCTGGGTGAACATTAAAGACTGGGCGGAGAGGAAGTACAGGCTTCTACTATCTCTTTCTCTTTCTTTCTCTCTTCTCTTTATTATCTCCAACATTGTGGTTTTTTCTTCCATCCTGCCCTCTACAAACCTGGCACAGATTTTTACCACAAACCTCTGTCTCAGTTATGTAGATGCAATGTGTGTTAGCTCCCCTAAAAAGTAGCAAGTCATTTTATCGTGGAGCTTTTCTTAAAGTGTACCTTCATTTAAATGCATTGCTTCAGGGTCCTGATATAGATACAGAGGCCTGCGGGGAGAATGGCTGAAATAGTCCACCGGTTTTTAATGGAAGGACATTCATTCAGCTTTATTTCTTTTTGAATGTATTCCTATTGTGCGTGCTGTCTGTTATCACAGTTATTCATTCTATTCTGTATTCCCCCAAAGGCTGTTCCATCAACCCAATTGCCACTTTTATGTGCAGTTATTCAGCGTTATATATCAGTAATCTTCTCAATAGGACGTGTTTAATATTTAGCATGAATGTTGCAACTTCTACTACAGGTAAAGTTAAGAGACATACTTTATTACTTTTGTTTTTTTTTTTCCGGAGCAATGAAAGTGCTAATGAACAGAAACCATATTAACAGTCATCAACAGGATCATCCAATAACCATAAAATTGGTTGATATCCATAACATTGAATAAATGATATCCATAACATTCAATATGTGAAGATGATGTCAGCCAATGAAATGTCCCTTATTTTGGCTTGAATTTGAATAATTCTCCAAAACACATCTACTTAGATACGATAAATAAACTACTAACCCTATTAAGTTTGTATGCCAGAAACAAAGCCATTTATACAAAGGTCTATTTTTGAAGCGCTGAGTCACTTGGACTTTGGCCCAAAATCACAAACATACCAGATAAACTCAAAACCACTTAGCAGTAGAGTGCAGTTAACTCTTCAAAACGAACATGTACAACAAATGAGAGGTCCTATTTCAACAGGCAGGAAACAAATGGCCCTCAAGGAACCTTCAAACATTGGGGATCGTTTTCCATCTGACACGTGATGTAAATACAGGATCATCTGCATAAAGAAATATAGAAAGTCAAGATCTATAGCTGTAACATGATCAAACACTCAAAGTGGGCCCTGTGTAAACATACGCACCCAGTCAGCACTTTTTGTGCCTTTACCACTTTATGTACAGCTCACCTGTCCAACATAGTCTTATATGAAGACAAACAGCTGTTTATGTTATTTGCCAAAGAGAAGGGGAGTAGTGGAGGCAGAGTGGGCCAAACCATTGGCTGCATGCAAAGGCTAGTGAGTATCAAATGGTCCTTTTTGTGTAATGGTGGAAACATTACACTGATTCATTTCCTTTACTCATTGGATATAAATATGTATGGATGGACCAATGTACGTAGGGAAGCCAAAATGGATAGCAGGACATATAAACGGATTAATGGACAAATGGACCGATGGTGTATTGGATTAATGGATAGATGGGTACATGATTAGATGAGGTGAGAAACATAAATCCTGTCAACCACAAAAACAAAGGTTGTTGTGAATTCCAACTCCATAACACCACACTTTGCTGCAGTGACTAAGAGAGAATCAGCTCCGCCCCGTTTCTTTGTCACGCCGCATTTCCTCCTTTGCCTGTGGTGTTTTTTTGGATAATTACAAGACGTTTACTTTTGTCTGTCTGCCCGCCTGTCTGTCTGTATACAACGCTTACAAATGCACCGTAATTACAGCATACCTTCCACAACAAACTGTCAAAAACGTCGCTGCCACATCATTACCTGGATAAGATCACACTTAGATCTTCCATACCACACCAAAGATACTGAAAATCAATTTCTGAAGACACTTCTCCTCACTACTCAAAGCTTAAGTGTAACATAATCCAATGGTATTACAGAGCAAGGAAACATCTCCACGTTGCTTAACTGTCTAACATAGGGACACACTAAAAAGTCACTGGTTTTGGTAACTGAGCTCTTTCATTTTTGCCTTTAAAGAAGATTCCAAGCACTTTAGGTTCACAGGCTCCCAGGTTGATTTAGGTAAATTAACTCATTACACTTGTTTTTCTCTAAGAAAGCATGTCACTTTTCAAGAAAGTGTCTTCTTTGCTGTAGAACTGACAAGTCCAGTCACCTAGATCCATATTCCTGACGCTGGTGAGTGGGGATGGTGCCATGCTCAGTGGACCCCCGTGGTAACCTGGCCTGGTGGATTCGAACTTGGAACCCTCCAGACACAAATCCGATTCCTTAACCATGAGGCCATCACTGTCCCCGCCACTTAACAACTAGCCTGACATATTTGTTAGGTTAATCCATCAATCGGTGCGTGACATGTCAATAACATTAATTTGCAGGAACTTACGTACGTTAGTATGGATCGTACATGGCATACCTTGTAGGACCGGAGACAATTCTGTGTGAGAATGTTGCATGCATAATAGACTTAATAATAATGCAACGGAGGAGAATGAAACCCTTGACACACCTAGACTGCATGCAAACATGTTTTTGGCATCAACAACCGTCTAGATGGTTTAGAATAAGCAAACAATAATTTTATTGTGACACTTTAGTCAAATACAAGTGTGGTAGAGTTAATTTCTTAAGCCGAAATTCACCCAAATGTATTTAACTAATTTTCACCCAATATTAGCTTCTTCAGCTGCAGGTTTTTCAAGGTTTAGAAGAAAGTCAAGTGTCCAACTTGAAGTTTAATCTGAATCTGTGTTGAAATGGTATTTTAAGCTTAATATACTTAGGTGACAGGAAATTAGTTATACACAAAGTGCAAACAACAATGTGTATTCACTGTGTAAAGTTTATGGAGAGTGGAATGATCGAATAATGCAATTATCATTACTTGCACATTTTACCCAATTAATTTAATTTATTATTAAATAAAAAATAAAATAATACTATGCATATTTCCATTACAGTAGAGTAGTGTACAAACAGATTAAAACCCAGTTTGGACAATATTTTATCTTGTTTAAAGGTAAACATAAATATTTAATGTGAGGACAGTACAAACATCCCAGACCGCATTAATTATGTACCGCGTTGAGTTTGAATTACAGGTGTGACCAAAAATGTTAAAACCACATAGAACAAACATATCTTAAAACTGTGTTAACATCCATTAACAATATTTTAGAAACATGTGTTACATAAATCATCATGCAGACACTTCACGTACGCATTTTCACCTGTGTCTGATGAAGTAACAATCCATGACAAAACAAACATCAAGTTTCCACAATATGTCTTAAACCATAATGATAAAATTGAGTAAATTGCTGTAAAAAAGTAAAAAATAAAAAAATCCCCACCTTTTCAGGTCAGTCTTTACCTGACGTCCCATGTCCGTACAGTAACCAGTGTGTGTGTTTTTTCCCCTCCCCTGAGCACATCCACAACACAGCAATCATATGTGGCCGGAAAACACTTTAGTCGCACAACTGACATACTTCCACATCAAACCTGTGCTTCCAGTATTATGCACACACTCGCACTCCAGAGCAAACACTGTAGTAGCTCACAGTGAATTTCAAACATTCCACCCAACTCTGGTGGACAAACTTCTTCAAAGAATATTTTAGCAGTTCTCTGCAGTTTAAGGGCTTATACCTTCTTCAGCTGTGTCGTTCGTTATCTATCTCTAAGCTTCCCATGATGGGGGTTTCAAATAGTTGACACCCACTGCTGTGACAGAATGACACATAGAGAGTCACTTATAAATACAGGCTATAACATGTCACATGGTTTACTGACGTGCTGCTAAAGCCTACCTTTGAAGTTAGAAAGACATGACAGCATAACAAAAACACATAAATCATTTCTTGAGTCATCAATACCTCAGGTGGGAGACGTTTATGGAGGGAAACCATATTTATATATATTGCAAACAAAAGAGCGAAATGGCTGTAGACAGAGAAGGTAACATGCCATCAAACTCAGCTCCCTTCTGTTATTACCAGGTGTAATGACGTCGCATCTGGACCTTCCGCACGCCTTCCACTTTCAGTGCCTACCTTTTTGTTGAGGCGGGACAGCTGAGCGTGCAGCGCTGCCGTCCGTGCTCACAGATAAGCTGGTAATTAGTTTACAGGATAATCTCATGGCTCTAATGTGATTTAGTTTAGTTGAGAAGTCACTAAACTAGTTTCAGATTGTCCAAGGAAAAATACACTGTAGAATAGGCTACGTTGTAGGCTGCGTTATTGGGGTTAGCAGTGGTGGCCTAGTGGTTAAGGATAGAAACATGGGTCTGCAAGGCTTCGGGTTTGAATCCACAAGCTGCCAGATTGCCACTGAGGTGCTTTAGTTTAGAAATAAAATATTGCATTTTACAATTGCATCAGATTAGGGTTTAATTGATTTTTGTTCTTTAGTTTCGTGAAAAATTACAATCTGTTAATAAACATATATATATATATTATAATAATAATAATAATTATTATTATTATTATATTATTATTATTATTCCCTATCACAGTGAATGCTTAGAGTTGAACAGACGTATGACTTACACATGTATTGAAACCCAAGTCTAGTAACTATAACTTCATCAAGTACAGATATAAAGATACTTTTTACTTATATCACTCTTTGAAATATGTTTGATGTCATATCTGATTTAATGGAACATACAACAAAAACCCAGCCTTTGATAGTTGACCTGGTCTTTTAACCCGCTGCATTAGCCGGCTGCTCATATGACACAGACTAATGTTACAACCATTATCATTAGAACTGCAAAAACCTCGTTATGTTTTTGTAGTTATTTCTGGTTCGTTATCTGTCCAGTGTAAGACACCTATAAATACAACACTGACATAGTGCATGTGAATACGTAAGTGCCGAACTAGTGACAGAAACATGAGACACTGACTGAGATTAAGGTGTTATAAATCCCACTTTACTAGCTTTCCCACACAACACCATTTTGAGGAGTCCAATGTGTGGCTCCGGTTTATTTTAATATAATAAGTGTGCTCTTTATAAATCAATTGAAAACACTTTCTGTAACATTATAAATAGCACCGCTAAGTTCAAACCCGTCCTTCAAGCAGCAGCGTACGGATCTGCGTAAGTCCATTTACTGACGCCGTAAATTTCCATCAGAGACCAGACTAAGGGACGCGATCAATAAGGCTGTTGACACACGTTAACCCTTTCAGCTCATTATTTTCCTTCTAAGTGGGAGGAGGAGAACCACCTGACAGCAGCCACCCAAAGAGCTACAGAAACCTCAATGGACTTAATGACATGTTGTGAAAATGTCATTTTGCAGCGTTTAGATATAACAGCTGTTGTTAAATCCCTTGGATTAACATTCATCTCCAAAGAGCTCAGACACAGAAAGTTATGAGGCCAGGCATCAGTGTAAGACCTGTCTGATCTTGTAGACACACACTAAACACACACACTCGCTCCATCTACCACGTGTTCTCTCCCTCCCTGGTTCTCAAACACTCCAAACATAGTATGCAGTTTTCCTTTAACACCATTTCAATTTAGAGAACAAGGAAGAAAACTGTCTGCCTACAGCACCTGCAAAGTTGTTTCTTCTCAAAGACGGCCCTAATCTCCCCACTCTAACATCTGCTGCCCCGGATAAAGGGTTTTAGGGAAAATCCATTCATAATCTGAGCAGATTAAAACATACAACACCTTTGAAAAATACATAAGTGGTCTTACTCGTAGTGCAAGTACTTACACATGGATAACAATCCCATATAGATGAAGAGGAATCTGGCTGTTAATGACAATCAAGTGAAAGCTATTCTTCAGTGTTTCCCCAACACTGGGAGAAAATTAGAAACATTTCTGGTTTATTCACCTGCTCACAATGAGCTGGCAGTAAATTGCTTTTGAAGCATTTGCTGCAACATGTCCCAAGAATGAGACTTGTGAGTCACACGCAGTGTTCTTTAAGAGCTTTTACTCATCAACTGCAGGCTCTCACGAAGAATGGCAGCACAGTAGTAAGGCTAGAGAGCGGTATTCAGAATCAGAGAATTCTGGTAAAACCTATACTAGTTTATGCGGCATATTGAGCCTCAGCTAATGCTTACCACCAACAAAGACAAAAAGTTCTTTAAAAAACATTCACAAGATTGTTGCATCAGAATCGTTGCCTCGGTAAACCTTCACCTGCCACCAGAAAGTTAGGGGCCAGTAGTGGGCTAGTGGTTAAGTTAGCAGACGTGGGTCAGCAAGGCTCCAGGTTCGAATCCATCAGTTGTCATCAATTCCATTACGTTTCCAGTTGATGTGAGCATAGCACCGTCCCAAACCGCAGTCCCCTTCCAGATGGCTCACCACCCACAGGGAAGTTAACTGTTTTACCTCTCATTCAAGAGGCCTCCTTTTGTTTTTTTGCAAAGGCATGAACGAATCTCATTATTTTGGACAAAGGTCCACATCTATGTAAAGAAGTGATTGTCAAATACACCTGGACACACAGAGGCTTTAGATCAGCTGCAAATTGTAAAGAAAGTAAAATAGCTGATTCAGAAATTGAGATTTTCTGTGATTGGGTATTATTATTAGCTGCAAAAAGTAGTATATGTGAATACCTTTGTGTTAAAAGCAATAAAAATGATACTATAACCCTATGTCTTAGGCTCATGATAATGTTAAAGACCTTTGTATTATTTCATGCACAGTTACACATTGAATTGCAAGCACACAACAGGCAGCACCACTGAACAGGGATGATAGGCTGAAGTGGGGGGTGCAGTCTTGGAGGAGTGGAGAGTGGAGAGGCCTGCTGTGACTTAAAGTACAGGAGTGGAGATTAGAGAACAGATTAGTGAGTGGCAATTCTCAGCACTCCACTCCGTTCACCTGCTCCAATGTGGCAGAATAAACAAGTAGCCTCTTCCTCTTGTGCAAGCACGAAGGTATTGATGCATGAAGGTATTTTTATTTTTTTTTTTTACTGAAATGGAAAACTGTTTACCTTGCATGCCAAAACCAACTTATTACTCCCTGTTAATTCCGAAGTAGTTTTGAGTCACTTGAATGGTACTGGAAAGGTGTAACATGCAGCTAGCATGACTTCCTTCCGGACCGTGAACTGTGAAAGTGTCAAGGCCTAGCCTCATTTGCATTTCTGGAGGCCAATGAATAAAAGTGTTTGTTCTGGTCTGTGCGTCTAATTGAAAGGAGCTATTAAGGAGTGTTTTAGGAGTTCCTCCGTGTTGGATCGGAAGTTCGGGAGCTGGTGTATAGATGCCAGTGCCAGACTAGAGAAAAGCAAAATGTTCTGAATGACATGATGGACTCAAGCCCTCAGTACGTAGATAACTGTTTGACAATTCCTCGCTGCACAACCATATGGGCCATATAACAAGTGACAACAGTGATCAGGGTATGTTTCAACAGATACCAAAAATGTTGGCAGGCAAAAGTCAGTCACATTCTAAGCCAACTGATGCCCAGGGGCACTGTACAGTAAATCAACAGTTGCAATAACCCCTGGCAAGTGTGATTGTTGACAATTATACTGTTCTGCCATGGTTTGGGGGAGATTATTAAAAGACCAGGGGAGATAATTATCAAAAACAACTTCAGCAACAGAAGCAAAGTTAAACACATAAAACACTTTTTTTAACACTCAGTGGCTGTAACATGTAAAAACAACAGTTTGAATAATGAAGTCTCACAGGCACATAAATTAAGTGAAAATTCACACGTCATTTAATAGCTGGCTAAATATTAAGGACTAGACTAGACTCAACTAAATAACCTAGTTGCTACACCTCAGTTGTTTTGAACAGAACTACTGAATTTGCCTAGGCTAAATCTTTAGAGGACATAACCACATATTTATTGGCAGTTCACAGCACACAGCAACAAAACATTTCATATTTTCATATGGTGCCCTCACACAGGATCAGTTGTCCACCCAAGGGCAAGTATATATGTAGCACAGTTGCCTCTGACAGATAAATTATCACATTGCTAAAGAACATACAAGTGGCATATCATCAGCATATAGTTTTAACACCCTCACAGCAGCAATAACAACAACACTGGTGTCTCCAACCTTTTAGAAACCATGAGACACTCCAAGGGCACTTAGTTATACTTATTCGAAGCAGACTTATCAAACAATGTCGTAATAAAAAGTTCTGGGATAGTGACCATTTTTTTACAATGATTGTAACCATTAGATTATCACTGTAGATGTAACATCAGCTCAAAAAGCACAAGAACAGTACCATTTTGACCCTTTTTGGACTAGTTTTGGTTTTGGAACAAACCCCTGGGCATCTTGGGACCCTGGGAGCTACCAGGTGCTGCCGAGCAGCAGGTTGGTTACACCCTTAACTAGGCAGTGATTCTCAGTCAGTTGCCAGTCACATGTTTAACCGTGACCGACTTCCATGCATGATCTGTGGGTCAGCATTTCTTCCAACTGAAGTAACAGGAAAGTGTTCACTTGCACTAAGACTATTCTTAGCATCCTGACTTTTTGGTTCAAACATTCTTGGACAAGATATTATTGGCTAGTTTTAGTCTCACTTCCACAACCACTTTACTAGTTTCCTTGTAGCGGAGTGTTGACTTCTTTAGTTCCCTGAATACTTTCATCTCTCTTTAAAACTTAATTCATTCATCTTCATCTTCTTAAACGTTATCAGGTCAATGGGGCAGCCAGCACCACCCAAATAACAAAGCACTATTGGTGTTGAGCCCAATGGAGGTTACGTGGGTCTGGGCAGTGCTATGCTCAGACCACCTCAGCACTAACCTGACAGCTGGTGGATTCAAACCTGAAGCTTTGCGCATCCAAGTCCACCACTAAAGCACTCTTTAAAACTCTTCACATAAAAATCATTATTTCACATATCATCAAGGACATTGTGTAACACTGTTTAAAAAAAAGGTTGTGAACCCAAAAGGGATTGCGTGAGAGGCAAATAATACTGAAGGTGAGAAGTTGGCGACACAGACGTTCAAGGGTAATATATCTGTGACACAGGAGAGACTGAACCATGGGAATTCAAGTCATTAGCACATGAATCAAATTCCAGCAGTCGTTTAATACAGAGCCCATTGTCACAGGTATCAGCGGCAGATGAGCTCCATTCATGGCACCATGGTGACGACAGGATCAAAGTTAAGCTGCTCATGGTGTGCTCTGGATGTAGGGCTGGGCCTTTTGGATATTAGATGAAATTATATAATCAGAAATATAACAGTTTGGATAGGAAATACGACATGTGTTGTTATATGGAATTGGGTCTTTGGGAGGAAAAAGACATTTCAAACTGTGTATTTTCTTAATGTGACATTTTTACCAATCACTTTCCTCAGCCAAACGTATTAAAAAATTATTAAGCGGATTTAATACAGCAAATACCCGAATTGTCCCTAATGCTGAATCCATACCATTAGGTTCTGAAGCTGAGTTGCCTGGAAATATGATATTAAAACATATAGCTGTGACTGAAGTAGCTTATCATCTATGACAAAAGAAATCCATCCATGCAGTCATTTCCACTGTTAAGCAAAGAAGAGAAAGTTTGTGTTTTTGCAAGTATGTTATGACATAACAGAAGGGAGTTTTGTTGTGAAAACAGTAAGATGAGCAGAACTGCAGGATGGAGGAACTCACCTGGAGGCTAAGAGTCAGCAAACAGAGGAATCGAACAAACATCCTGCACTATGAAAACTCAGAATAATAAAATATATTAATTTTCAAGCATTGACAGATGGGAACATTTACCTTTTAAAAAACATTGCTGGTTATTCTGTTACATGTTTGTTAAATGATAAAAGCTGACAGGCTGAAGAGAGAGACTCAAACAACATCAAGGTAGTCTTGGAATGTCTGGAAAACGTGGGAGGAATAAGAAGTGTTTGTACACAAACACACACACGGCTTTATCTCAATCAGGAGTCAAATTAATGTTCATGTTAATCCCTCAATGTCAACAATAGAACGTGTGAAAATCAAACAGCGTTTTATTATTTGAAGCTGTATTTGGTGACGCCGCCTTCTTAACCTCATAATTGATAAACATAACTACTAAGTCTGAGGTTTCAGGTAGGGATAAGATTTATCGACAACAGCTTGATTGAAAGTGAAATGTTTTCATTGGTTTCCCACACAGCCTGTCTATCTGTTGTTGCTAACACAGAACATCCTCAACGCGCAGTAACATGTAAGAACATAGAACCACTGCGTCACGGAGAAATTCTTTATGCCTGTCAGAGATGCTCCAGCCTTCGCCCTGAGCATGTGCATTCAAATGCTTGCAAACACACATGCGCATGTACGCCTACACACAAGGTAATCTGCAGTACAGTCAGGCTCGGCGATGATGCCCTGATTTTGAACTCCTCTAAAGTGCTTCCACTTCTTACTTTGCAGGACAAAAACAAAACAGAGTGAGCAGTGATCCATTGAGAAATCACTCAGGGTCGACAACACGCTGAGAGCATGTTTACTTCCCGGTCTGATGAGAGATACGCACTGTCACTAACAACAAGGCAATGTGATGCATATGTCACATTTTATTTTTGTACTTCTGTCTCAAAGTGAGAGCCTCGAACCAGGGGTCCTAACAGTGAGGGCACTGTTTTCAAAGGCATGAGTGCAGATGAATGCCGCCAAGGGTTCTTGAAGTGCCAGCAGACCATGTTACTCACTCTCTTAGATGGAATGCAGCCTATTGTCAATTGAACTTGTGGAAAGGCTCCTGAGAGTGCAGCACCAGGAGGTGGAGGCAGTCTGAGGACAGCAGACGTGACCAACCTCAAAAACCAGATCATCTCCTTTTCCCCTCAGCTCACAGAGAGCCGTCAGTTCCAGACAGGGTGCAAAGTTATTTGTGCCCCCCGCACGAGGCGTTGATTTCACCAAGCAGTTGTCGGCTGGAGCGGGCTTGACCTTTGGTCTGGGTTGTTAGGAGCGGCCAGAAAGCCAAGAGGCAGAGAGCCAGACACCATAGCAACCAGCCTGGTTGGTCTCTGCACTGGAAAGATTTACTAAGAACTTTCTAAATGAAAGTACTGCAGGACACAAGCTTAATGCTGCAACAGCTGAAGTTTGATAAAGACGAAGTTGTTCGACAGACGCTGCTGAAGACAGACACACTGAAAACACAATCAGTGTCTGACAGTGACCTCTCTATTTTAAGCCACGGTGTTGACTGGAGATAAGTTGCTGTGTGAGGGGCTCCCGTAAATATTTCACAAGCATTCCGGCGTGGACTGTCGTCCTCGGAGCGCAGCAGTAAATTTTCCCTCCGAACACACACATCAGCGGACGGTCCATTTTGTTTCTCTTTCAGGGTCATTTTCCATTCAAAGTCAACCGAGCATCATTAAATTACACGGATAGCAGTGGGCGAAGGAACTCTGCCGGTTCTTTTTATGGCATGGAAGAAGACAATTACGGCCAAATGTAGTATTTTATCAAACAGTAAAAGTCTCTCTTTACCTTCTTTTCTCCCTTCTATTATGTGCTGGTTTCCTAGTGACGATCACAGATGGTGTCGGGCTGCTTATAAATGATCTGTGACGGGGGGAAAAACGTTTTTAATGATAAAATAGTATAATAACGTGTAGCATTATTGAGTAGGAAATTCATTCAATGAGCTGCAATGCTGCCATCTAGAGACTTCCACTTTCATAAGCAGCTATTTATCCATAAAAATTTTTATTATCGGAGAAATAAAAAAAACAATAATGATTAGTGCAGATATTACACAATATCAATGCAATAATATTCGTTCAGCCAATACTGGTGGAGATTGCTAATAACGAAATATAACACTAAGAGTCGTTGAGTGGTGTTGATACATTCACATGTGTGATATTGAATATAATTTTTCTTGAAGTGTATTGTTGTGTTGCCTAGCAACAACACAGGACCAGTCTGGATGTAAAATAATACTTGTCATGAATGGCTGACCATATAAGTATGACTCTGGGGAGTCCAGATCCAAATCAATTAAATGTGCCACAAAGGGCAGTATGTGGTGGTTCTGTGGTACCAACATTGGATAAGTCTGAATTAGGGGGGGGGCAATATTTCCATTGGTGGACCACAGGAGTCCTAAAGTTGCCTTTTCTTTAGCCTTTCCTAAACATTGCAGGGTGAAAGCAGAAGGATAATGATAATATAAATAAGTAATTGAATTTAAACAAGTTCGATGGGCGGATTTTAACATGTTAGATACATGTTATACAGTATCTAACCTAGTATCTAACATGCTGACATGTGTCCTTGAAGACCTTAGTTTATCTTTGAACAATACCAATAATCCTAATCCGTACAACTGCTTGAGAAAAGATATTTTTGCAAACTTACTTCTTTAACATCCCATAAATCCGTCTCTGCCTTCAAAACAGCGCTTAACTTTTCGCGACAAACTGTTTAATTGGAGCAGGTGATGAATGTGAAACTACGCCGTGCTGTTCAGGTTCTTGTTTGTTCTGCAACGTGAGACCATTAGTATAAATCAACACCTTTCGATTTAAAAACAAACTTCCGAAAAAGCTAATTTAAGATTTTTCAGTTTTAATTGCTTCACGCTAATTAGATAACTGCGAGGCCGAAACCAAACGTTGATCTTAATGCCAGGAAAATTTCTAATTTAGGGTTGTTTTTTTTAGCACCTTTCATGCTAATTCATCAATTCTCCTAATTACATCTGTCTCTTTTCAGCAATTTTCCAACCATCTAAACAAACTCACTTGCTGCGTTTTCAGATTTGATTAAAGTCAATCAACGTATTCTTATAAAATCCTGCCACAGTGAGAGACGTTACTGCAGTTTCTATTCCTCGTTGCCGTGGCGCCCTGATAACACCACTCCGTTGTTCTTTTTAAAACAATTGGCCGGGATTCAAAACCTTCCCAGCACCGATTAATTGTCTGAAAAGTCACTCCGTGCCTGGTTAAGGCTCTTACACTTACACCGGCTGCCCCTAATGGATAACAATGAGCCGCTGATTTGCTGACAGCAGCTAAACTTGTACCCCAGCCTGTCACCACACATTTGGCTGTAGTTCAGATCCGACCGGTGCGGTTAAAAATAACAAGAGCGTTATATGAACGTCCTATCTACAAGATTAAACAATGATGACGATGTTTATTCCAGGTTAAAGAGCTTCTTGGTCGTCACTTGCGTGAAGCCTGGTTCGGATCTTCAACTCCATCAGTGAGAGAATATTTTTAAAACTCTTGTGACAACCTCCAATTATGCAGTCACCCAGGTTGCCTAGAGGTAATTATGTCTTCTCTTTCTCAGGAAGGCACACCATGTAGGTGGAGACCATGCATGCCTGACATGTGGCAACACATGCTGGATATAACTGTCGCAGGATGACGCAGCCCAGAACCTCTGAAAAAGTGGAAGTAAGAGGCTTATTGGGCCACTTTAACATTTGTGTTTTCTCATCGTTACCACCAGGGAGCTATTAGCCATGGAAAGTTTTGATTTCCATTTCACAGTGTCAGAGCATAATGACATTTACACTGCGAATCCACTGTCATTTTCCATTTAGACATAAGAGGACCATGCAAGCAAACCGCCCGGCATGTGACATTTAGAATTTATTCCCATTTTCTATGCCTCCCAATGCGCATGGGCTCCAAATGTGGAAGTGGAAATCAATGCTGCTCAGTGCAGGTTTTTACAATAGAAGCTAATAGATCGCAGTAGGTGCACACCCTAGGAATCGAGTTAAATTCTTCATTAATTTCTAGCAGAATTCTGAATGGTTAGAACATAGATAACATGATCAAGGTCTAAAAGTATTTTCATCGTTAGTAAGAGACCTGAGATCTGGTGTCTGAGTGAAAGTATCTTATCCACAGTTCAACTTCATTTCTGGGGACAGAACGGGCCTTTAGGGGGTTCCTTTGGGTCCAAGGTTTGGTAGAAGTTGTCAACTTCTTCACTTCTACACTCATGTTTGTGATAATAAGGGCTGCCCTAGTCAGTTTTGACCAAAGTCATACTCTGGTTCATGTTACACTGCACCTGTAAAGACCTTTTGAGCACGTCACCTGTTTTACTTTCCATTTCTTCACATTTATCAGAACCCCCTCACAAACCTGATACCTCTTCATAATGTTAGATCTTGCAACTGGTCGCACCAGTTTATGTTACAAACCGAGTCGAGTTTTGCTGGTAGAAAACCAAAAGCAACATTTCTTCTTATCAACTAAGTATAGCTTAAGTTCCACAAATATCTGAACACAACCCTAACTGTAAAGATCAGAAAGGGAAAATACCTTCATGTTACATAAGAAACCACCCGATTAAAGCTACAGTATACCTGTGTCTTTGACGCTATACTCAACACTTGACCTTATCTGACTTTAATTCCTATTTTACTATATCTGATGTACATTTTTGCCTACTTTATACCTAACAAATTGACAACAAATCGAGTATCATACATCGACCAAAATGTAAATATGCATTTAATCTACTCTACGCCATCTACATGGAGAATGTATTGCAGAAAAAAGGCAAAAGTATAACCACAAATACAAAACAAATATATAATTTGGACAACTTCTACAGCCCATATTGCGAGTCTAAGCGTGCCGCATCAGGCCCCCGGGCCTTAGTTTGCCCATTCCTGAGTTAGCCCTAACAAACCCATACCTCATTTAACCCAAGTCTTCACAAAGCATCAAGTAAACTCTGTGAAATCATTATTTGTAGCATCGTTCTAAACTGCGTTCCATGCGAGGAAACAGAAAAGACCCGCCACGCTTGACCGGGCGCAGAACTGTATTTTCTGTCAGGGCCCTGAATTAAAAAGCTGACCTGTTTCTCATGTGTCAACCGGTTGTGCTTTGAATTATTTTATAAAACACTCACCCATCATCACCACAGGGAGCCCAGACACCAGGGTTTCCCAATTACCACATTTCAGTCAAGTTGGGTCACACACAAAGAAAGAGCCTCGACCCACTTCACTCTGACAAAGCTGCTGCACAGACTTTGAATAGTTGGGCTTCACAGGAGCGAGTGTGGCCAATGCTCAGGGCAACTCATCCATCACCGCTTCCTTTCATTTTCTGAGTTTTCTGGTTAAAAAAAAAAAAGAAGAATCCCTTCTGAACTCATCATCCTCAACTTGTTCCATACAATCCTCATTGTAGAGGTACATGGAAAAGATGACAGCCAAGCATTTGCAGTGAGAAGAGATAAAAACGTCCATAAAATGTGTCACTAATTAATACTTAGTTGTATTTATGTTACCTGAGCTCATGGGAAACGCGAACTGTCTCACGATAAATCACACGATCAAACTAGAATTCTCCTGTTTGGCACCAAAAGCAGCGAGGTAGATTTTGATTTATAGCTGGTTTTCCTAAGTATTTGAAATGGGGATCAAATATCTTACAGACGACACAGGTAGATGTCAGTGTTCCTAAATAAAGTTTTGACACATGATATTCACAATACCTTTAACAATTTTGTACAAAAATCATTATTTTTTTTGTTTGTTTAATTTGGTTAAGGAACCAGACTTGGGTCTAGAGCAAACTAAGGCCCAGGGGCCGGATGTGGCCCATTTGGCAATTCAATCCGGCCCGGCCACTTTGTCCAAATTATACTTTTAATTTATATTATCGTTATCCTTCTGCCTTTTCCCTGCAAAGTAAGCATTTCCCCAATAGATAGTCTCAAAGACACATTTTGCTTTTATTCAATACTTTACTCATCATTATCTTAGTTCCCGCAAATATTCAATCTTTCTGAGCCTGATTTGGCCCATGACTCAAATTTGAGTCCCACCTGTGGCCTGTGTGTCAAAATAATTGCCCAGGCCTGATGTGGAGGGTTCCAGGTTCAAATCCACCAGCTGCCAGGTTATCACTACCGCCCAAAGTTCCCCCCTGTGGTGATGGGTTAAATACAGAGGTGACATTTTGTGGTATTGTATCACAACGTTACAACCACAAGGAGTTTGCTTTCCTTCGTTCCTGTTAAACCAAATCACTAAATCGGTGTGTTAGTAAATATGTTGTTAGTCGTTCCTGTGAATTGTTATCAAAATTCCTCATCTGAGTATTTCAAAGTAAAACCCTGAGGCAGATAAGAACCAAAAGAATGCCCTACAGCCATCACAAGAATTCCAACCCAGAGACTGGGAATCATTTGTTTTACCAAAACACAAAAAAAATCACACTGAATATTCTTTTCAAAATAGCAAAAAATGTCAAAGGAAGGAGTTGTTTGTTGACCACTTCGCAAATACTTATTTTTTTCATGTTATTTTCTACTGTGACTTTTGTTCTTTCCTCTTGTGAGTGACAAGAAAACTCAAGACTAACTCATTAAGTACGATCCGTGCAGCACAAATGAAAGCTTTCTCCTTCCTGACAGACAAGACAAACACGTTGGTAAAAATTAGTTAAAACTCACCCATCAGACAGTAGAGACAGTTATTCAGAAGACGGAGTCGCTCAGAGAGATGACAACATTAAGTCCGCTGTGTAACCACTGACTGTGTGCAAACACTTCATCACATCTCCTTCAGGAAAACAAGTGAAGTGCGTCGCCTATCATTCTTCCTTCTTTTTTTTTTTTTTTTTCTTTTAACCAACGGAGTGCCGCCCAGCACGTCAGAGTCTTTGACTGACGACCAAAAGTGCGCAGTCAACAACTGGGACTATGACTCAAGTCTCCACAAGGTCGTCCCTCTATTTTAGAAGCGACACAGGTCAAAAGGCACACAGTAACTCTGGGAGCTGGCTGTGTGGAATGACTGCTGTCATGAACTATAACCGGTGTGTGACCCATTCAAAACGTGGGGAAACATTTCTTGGAGTGTCTCAGCTGTCATTCAAGGTAAAGCCATCACTTAGGCTCATTTCTATGATTGTTTCTTTAGTATAATATACATTTCTTTACCTGGTTTCACTGATGCAAGAAGGAAATGCAGACCAACAGGAAGGCATTGTCATTATCTCTAGAATGCATACGTAAAACGCGCGCAGGCATGGAGAAAATGCTTCCACCACCTTCCATTCACTGTGTTTGAACAGTATACCTCCACACCCAGCTCACGTGGTGGTGCAGCGTGGTATCAGTGCACGGAGATGACAAACACAATCAGCACTTAACCAAAAATAAACAGCATCTTGTGGATTGTTTTCACCGTTGAATCACTCTTTTACCTGGAGGAATTTTCCAGCTCAACTATGTGGAGGGAGGGCATTCTTTAAGGATAAACTCAAACACGAACACGCTTTACATGAAACTCACTACACTGTAGTGTCACGTCAGGAAGAAACGTTTGTGCAACTTTGAATACCTTTGTGTTTTGTTGTTTAATGTGTTATTTTTACATTTTTCTTCACTCAAACAGACACTTGTTATTCTTACAGAAAATGTGAGCTTGTTGTTCTGGAATTAGGCAACAGTTTCTATTTTTCATTATAAATATTATAATTATTTAAGATAATAAGATAGTTATTAGCGCCCCTGGTATTTTCACGATTGTTTTGTGTTGTCCGTAGCTGCGGAAAGAACATCGCCCCCTGTGGATGATGCCAAGTCCACATATTCTGCTCTGGCAGAATAAAAACCAACCAGGACTCAGTTATATCTTACTTCACCACAAGATGTCACAAAACAATGTACTGAGAACATTTCTGGCTTCATTTTTACTTATTTATATTTCTGTCTCTTGTCAAAAATCAAGCAAACATTTGATTTCTTACCTAAAGGAGATTTTTTTAATACAAATTCAGACTTGCCAGTTAAAGAATGTAGTCCTTTCCTTTTTTTGGTCTCATGCATTTTTTATTATATGCTATGGAAAGCATATGGAGGACTGTACTGTAGAAGCCTGACTTATATACAGTCCCACTTACTTCTCTTCAGACTCATGACAGTCCTGGCAGTCAAAAGTGTTCAGCGCAGAGTAGGTTATTATTTTAAAACTTCAGCATTTCCAAAAATAGGTATATTATTATTCTTATATGTATAATATACGTGAAGGTACTCGCCTTCGTCTTCTGCAGAAGGTTCCTCAGTGATGTCTGTGAATATTCTTATCCATCCAGGGCAACTAAAAAGCTTTAGTTGTCAGCAACTGGACTTGGAGTTGAAAGATGCTTCATTCTTCAACTGAGGAAATTCATCAGATTCTGGTTGTCAGAGGGAACACTTGTAGTTCTACTCCTCCACTGGACAAAGGGTGTTCCTTGGTGATCCACTGGCTACATATGCAAACCATTAACTAACTACTAGAAAGAAAACACCTGTAACCTGATCAATTCACTCTTCTTCTTCATGCTGCACCTTACTGTCAGCCTTCCTGTGGGTGGTGAGTCCACTGAAGTTATGTGGATCAGAACGTCCACTATGGTCACAGCACCTCAGTGGCAACCTGGCAGCTGGAGGATTTGAACCTGAAGCCTTGGCTTCACATATTCACCTCCCTAGCCACTAGGCCACCGTTTACATTAGACTGTTCATTATCCATTCATATATTCATTGTCATCCACTTATCCATTACTGGGTCGCAAGGGACAGCAATCTCCACCACTGCCACCCAAATCACACTGCACCATACCGTGAGTCTGGTGGAGTTGAACCTGAAGGCACATGGTCCCTTATCCACCCTCTTAACCACTAGGCCACTGTCGCTGCAAACCGGTTCATAGTCCTTCAAAAATAATTAGAATCCACGAGTTTCTCCAGTGCAGGAAAAATAATGACCTTGTTTTTGTAATAGTGAATAAAAAAAATCAACATGACATCATGAATGGACTCCTCACGTTCCCATTGGTGCCGTCTGTTCCCACAAGGTCTTGACACCATGGTAGACCCACAGAGAAGAGTCTTGCATTCTAATAAGCACTTAACCCAGAAGTGAACACATGCGTCCTGCACTTTGACACTGGTCCGTACGGAGAAATAAACCGGGGCACTTCTGCTGGTGGGCACGTTTACACTCATTAGAAACCTATTGTGCTGTTCTGACCTGCGATCTTGAACCCGGAGCCGTGGTTCTCCGCAGCTCACAGTTTTGGAGCTCTGTTAAATGACATCTGTGAATTCCTGTTCACAAAACCTGGGAAGTCACGACTTCACTCTCGGGGTGAAGAAACACGAGCACTTTGATGGTGAGAGGGAGAAACTGTGTTTTTTCTCTCTTTTTTTTTCAGAGGTGTTTTTCAAGCTCTTTTCAAACTGTAATTGTTCATGTTGATCCATATTTTTAGCTTCAGACAAATCATTCAAACAACATACCTCACATGCAGCAGTGCTGAAGGTCCTGTTGCCATGGTAATGGATGTATAGTTCACCGGCACGAGGTCGTGCCTCCTGCAGTCTCACTATGCCCCCTAGTGACATCACACAGAAAAATCCAGATATGGGATTTTCACAGTTTCACTCTGGAGATTCGGGAGATTTCCTGTAGCCTTGCTGTAATTCAAACTTCACAAATAGACTAATTAAAACCTCCTTTGACACTGAGTTGACATAAAGACAGACATGTGAGTGAATGCATCGCTGTGTTAAATGTCAGTCCTTGTAAAGTTAATGAACTACTACCAGCAAATACCAGAAGAGCATCTTCAGGTAAATATATTTGCTTTAATCTATTTATTGCACGAAATTAGTTTGGGAATTAATTAATTTTATATCCTCATAAGATTTGTTGGAGAAAAATTACAGATTAGTTTTCAAGTAAATATGGAAGAACAGCTTTTCTGGACTACCTGTTTAATATGTTTAATATGTTTTGTTTTATGTTTAGCTTGTTTTTTACTTCTGGCTGAAAATTACATATATTATAAAAAAATATAATTTTAATAATCCGTGATAGGAGAGAGTCAGCTAAGGTGAAGGGAAAGGTTTACAGGACAGTTGTGAGACTAGCCATCATGGATGGATCAGAGACATTGAGAATAGGTAGAAGACAGGAGGCAGAGCTGGAGGTGGAGGAGTTAAAGATGCTCTTTAGGAAAGACAAGGATGGACAGGATCAGTAATGAAGACATTAGAGGGACAACAAAGACAGGAGAAAAAGCTAGAGAAGACAGATTGAGATGGTTTGGACATGTTCAGAGGAGGGACGGTGGACACATTGGTAGAAGAATGATCCTAGAGATGGGGCTACCAGGTAGAAGACATAGAGGTGATTGATCGATGCAGTGAGAGAGGACATGGAGGAGAGAGGACATGGAGGTAGTTGGGGTTAGAGTAGAAGATACAGAAAAATATATAATTTAAAAGATTTTACAAATTTATCAGTCTCTTCTATACAAAGTGGCTTGAAGACGAGGTTTCACATTATTGAGCTACAAATCAAACTCCCCACTTTTGTCTTCCAAGGCCGGTGTGCTAACCACTACACAATGGAACCATAATAATTACCAAACCAGAAATTAAGCAGCAGTAGTACTTGTACTTTTATTATGTTTCTTTGCGAGTAGAACTTTTAATTCCTTTGGAAATTAAATAATTTTCACAGGCCAAAATCAAAAACAATCAAAACCCCAAAATGTAGATACATTACCATAGAGCATATATACTAGTAGGACTCCGTGGGCCAAATATATTTAAACCCTTGCCCAGATTTGACCCCGGGTCTTAGTTTGACACATGTGACCAACAGATTCTTCTCAGTTCCTTTTGTTATCGGACTGTAGACTTACAGGGAAGGTTGAAATGATCTGTAGAGTGTGTGTGACTTGGGTTGGGTAGAAATTTTTCATGCTAAAAAACAGTTGTGAACTTGAAAAATGTCTAAATACCTGCAACCAAGCAGTTTCTGTAGACAAAGGAAAGGACAGTCCTGATTCAGAGGTCGCTCTCAAGAACATTCTCACCATTATTTTATTGTTTTTACTCTTACTTAGCGGAAAATATCTGCCTAGTTACAAGTCAAACCACAGTGCAAAATTTACGCCAGATGCTCTTCCTGACACAACCCTCACCATGTATCCAGGCTTGGTGCAAAAAAAAGGCTTGCGCCTCCTGGTGGCTGATTTATTAGAAGATCTGGAGAAAAAGCTAGAGAAGCCAGATTGAGATGGTTTGGACACGTTCAGAGGAGGGACAGTGGATACATTGGTAGAAGAATGATCCTAGAGATGGAGCTACCAGGTAGGAGACAGAGGAGATTGGTGGATGCAGTGAGGGAGGACATGGAGGTAGTTGGAATTAGGGTTGAAAATACAGAGGACGGGGGTAGAGAGAAATTGTTGAGTCACTGTGGCAGCACCTGAAAAATTGACAAGCCGAAGGGAGAAGAAGAAGAAGAAGCTACTTCATAATAGCGATGATTCATTCGCCCTGAAAATACCTCGGTTCATAGATGTTAGTACAAATGTTTAACAGAATTGATATTTGAAAGTATTTTGATATTAAGGGAAACAGAAGTATTATACTGTATTGAACGGCGCACCTGACATTTTTCTCTTTCTTACCGTTTCACCTCTTTTCTCCCCCAATTTCTTTTCCTCTCACTCTCTGCTGAACACAGTCTGAATCTGCTGGAGATTTCTTCCATTTCTTACTCCTCACCATGTGTGTTTACTCAGAGCGTTCCCATTTGCTCTCTGTAGTAATTTCAAACCCACTCTGCTCTACCTTGTCTCAATATCATTTCAATATTATATTGACATAATGTAGATAACTGGCTCCACTCGTCCTGACAGGGCCTAAAGGGATAATTAAGGAATTTAGACAAAGTCATAGTAATAATTAAAATTATATAAAATGGATTTGATTTGCCCACGATCTGAGATTTCATCCGTTTTTATCTAAAAAAGAAGTCGTTCAGGGGCAATGGACGCCACATGATTCAGAGATAAGTTGCTCAGCAACAAAGGAAAACGTTGTTCAGCTTCCTGTGGCTCATTTTTAGCTGTAGAAAAATGACAGTGGCTTTCTTAAGGAGTTATTTTAATTCAAGACAGAACTGCTGCTCGCCGTATGGAATCGTCCAATTAGACACGTCTTTGTGTGGAGGCCCAGCATGTGGACTCAGCAACCTGACGATATCAGGGTTTGTTTTGTTTTTTTTTTTCTGGCTTTCCACTCCATCCTTTCAGCACAACTTTCAATATTCCCCTGCATGACAGAACTCTATTTTTTTTTTCCCCCGTGCACTGTGATTTCACCAACCTTACCCTTAAGTGTCACACTCATAAAAGAGCCTGAGAATGGAAGAAAGGAAAGGAGATAATGCTTCATACAGGAATGCTCTTTCTGAAGGAAACCCTTCACAGAATACCAAACGTGTGTCAGCTATTGAAGTGGAGCGGCTGATTCTCTGTGCATTTTCAACAGCTGAATGTATTGTGACAACTGCGTTTGGCAGGTTAGTCATTTGCCTCAGCGATGGATTTGCTGATACTTGTGTCTGACAATAGTATAGGAGTACAATAAACCCAGAATACTGATGTACTGGGGAGAATGGTCAGCTGATAAAAGCAATCATGGCGACCTGCCCTAGAATAGCTTGAGAACCATGGTTGTGTCTGTCTGTATATCCGTCCGTCCGTCTGTCCGTGTTTATTCTTGGATCTTGATTGAATTTGAATTAAGGTTAGATTAGAACACTGTTTCTCAAAGGCTGGGGCGCAGACCCCTGTGGGGCCGTCTGTCTGATAAAAGCAATCATGGCAACCTGCCCTGACAAAATGGCTCGCGAACCATAGTTCTGTCTGTCTGTCTGTCTGTCTGTCTGTCTGTCTGTCTGTCTGTGTGTCTGTCTGTCTGTGTTTATGCCTGGAATCTATCGTGGTTGAATTAGAATTAAGGTTAGATTAGAACACTGTTTCTCAAAGGCTGGGACGCAGCCCCTAGTGAGGTTGTGTCTGTCTGATAAAAGCAATCAAGGCAATCTGCCCTGGCGGAATGGCTTGAGAACCATGGTTGTGTCTGTCTGTCTGTGTTTGTTCCTAGAACTGTTCGCAATTGAAGTAGAACTGAAGTTAAATTAGTTGAACACTGTTTATCAAAGGCTGGGGCGCGGGCCCCTGTGGGGTCATCTGTCTGATAAAAGCAATCATGGCAACCTGCCCTGGCAAAATGGCTTGAGAACCATGGTTGTGTCTGTCTGTCTGTCTGTGTTTGTTTCTGGAACTGTTCGCAATTAAATTAGAACTAAAGTTAGATTTGTTGAACACTGTTTCTCAAAGGCTGGAGAGCGGCCCCCTGTGGGGTCATCTGTCTGATAAAAGCAATCATGGCAACCTGCCCTGGCAGGAATGGCTTGAGAACCATGGTTGTGTCTGTCTGTCTGTCTGTGTTTGTTCTGGGAGAGGTCGTCGCCATGCATCGGGACCAGGTGGTGGCTCAACGTGAGCAGTTGGCAGAGCTGCGAGCTCAGACGGGGGCTCTGGCACAGCAGTTGGCCCGGGTGGGGCAGTCGACGGTCTCCACATCGGTTGGAGTCTCCCTAGCAGGGATGCCACTGCAGAGGATGGGGCCAATGGACGACCCGCAGACGTTCCTGGATGCTTTTGCAACCACTGCAGCGGCGTGCGGCTGGCCACAGGAGGAGTGGGCGGTCCGTCTTCTTCCACCTGTCTCTTATACACATCTAGATGTGTATAAGAGACAGGTATTTAAACCCCTCTCCCTCTCTTAGTCTCATCCGATCGGTTGTGTGCTGTAAACTGTTACCCGTTGGTGTCTGTTCTTTACTTTGGCGAAGTCCTGTTCCATTTTTGTCTTGTTTGGCCTTTGTTTTGTTTTCTGTTTCTCCCAGTTTTGCTCTGTTGCTGGTACTAAAACCCTGCTTCACCTCCTAGCTTTCTGCATTTTGCGTCCTGTCTACTTCACGCTCCACAACTTGAACGGCGGGGGTGTAGCTTTAAAAAGTTCTCTCTTTCCAAGTGGGGACATGATAGAGTATAATTCAGAACCAATTGATTAGAGTCGACCATCAATTCACCTCAGATCCTTGTTCCAATGGGCTCTACACCTGCAGGAAAGTTCATGAGGGGGTTGAGATTTCAGTCGTAGAGACTGACGCCTGCTTTCTGGTAATAGACAGATTAAGATGTATGGATGGATAGATTACAGTCAGGATTAGGATTAAATCTATTTATTAAGGTGTACTATAATGCACCCAGGTCTACGTAAAGTGATTGAAAACACAACAAAAGCAGCACAGATGTTTTCTTGGAAAAGCTGCAGTAAGATTTTTTAGGACTACTCTGTTGTCATGGGAGAAACTAATTCTTGGGTTTTGGGTTCACTCTGTCTTCCTTCCCTCCTGTCTGTGTCTGTCTGGGATAATCTCTATGGTCACACTCGCTTTTGTCTCTGTCATCAGTCCCACTTGTGTCACCTGGTTCCCTGGGTATTTATTCCTCTCTCTCAGTCCTGGTCAGTTCAATGTTTCAGTGCTGGTCGCCTGTGTGACTTGGTTGAAGTTCATACTTCGGATTCTGTAATGAATTCCCGCAACTGAAAACTGCCTGCGAAGCTGCACCGAGGTCCGACATGGTTCCTGACTCCGCAGTGTAACACTGTGACGTTGGGGGTTTAGTTCCAGGTTAGGATGTAAAGGTTAGAGTAGGTGGCTTAAGCAGTGCTGGCAAAAAATGTGTCTGTGTGTGTGTGATAGCAGGATTGCAGTGGAATGAGGGAAGTTACATCATAGTGGTTTTAACAGTATATCAGGTAGCTCACAAAGCTGTCCAAACCCAAAGGGGAAAAGTGAATGTTAAAGATTTTGCCGTATGCACATTGTCAGTGTGACTAATGGTTCCGTTGCTGTTCTCAATTCTTTTCTTTCTCTTCGACTGTGTGAGAACGCAGTCATCGACATTGATGTGCATGGACCTGGAAGACATGTTTGCATTTACTTCATTCAGAAACATTGTTTCGTTCAGTTCATCTAACTTACACTTGGAAATACATTATTACTTTTGTTTGCAGTAGAGTTAATGTTTAAACCTACACTGCACATACAACTGTACGGCTTTTCCGTTGTCCTCCAGCAGGGGCAGCGGACCCATGGCTGTTTCATTCTGCGAGCCTTCTTGTGGGTAGTGAGCCCACTGGATAATATGGGTCAGAGCCGTGCTATGCTCAGTGGCAACATGGCAACCTGAAGCCTTGCCCAAGTCCATTTCCTTACCCGCTAGGCCACTTCTGCCACCTTCCATTCCAATGACTATGTAAAGAGAAATTATTTAAATTGACATCTATTTTCTCTGACATCCTTCACTGCTGTATCTAAGTACCCTCTCTACTCCCCACCCCCCACGTTGGGAAACATTTTAAAGCAGTGGCGTGCATTTAGGGCAGGCAAGAGAGGCACAGCCTCACCTGTCATTGTGAAAATAAAAAATAAATGCAATGGTTATATTTAGTGTAATGTTCCTTTTCATCTCATAACTTTACAATTTTTGTAATTGTTTTTTTTTTAAATCCCAGAATTTTAACATTTACCATAAAAATACTAGGAAGAGAATAGTGCTTAGCTCTGAGCTTCATGGAGTTCTATGATTGACCATTCTGCAGCCCCTCATGTCGCAATCAAAATGCGACAAAAAATCACTTTTACTGTATGAATTAAATGTAATTATTTCAGCAGGTGAATGTAATACACGGTGTTAGTGTTCGATTATCAACAACTGTATGTGTGAAACGTCTCTTTGTGCTGAGTGGTCAGAAAACTGCTGCACTGTGAGGCTATCGGTCCTCTGGCCTCGTGGCAGGAGAACAGCGTGGAACTGCATGGACCTCGTTGGTATATAGATCAAGGTGAAGGAAGAATGTCAATCCCCCAGACAACTTCTCAGCTTTTTATCCCAAGACGATCTCATTGAAATTGGTCCTGAGGAGACAGAGTTAGTCCAGCAGGTGCTCACTGTGCCAAGGACGACACCATCGGTGGAGCGGTCATTATTGAAAAGACTGAAAAACATACAATGGGAATGCTCAGGGAGGACTTTGTCCTCTGACAGTGATCTCCACTGAGACAGACTTAAAAAACTGAACACAGTTAATGTGGACTTTAACAAACAGGTCATCGACGATTTCATACAAAAGTACCGACACATGGACTTCATTTATCAGTAGCATTAAAATTAAATTTTAAACCAAACATGATAAATGTTGCCGATCAAATGTTGAATAAGTTGCTCTGTCTGGTTCATATATGTAGAAATCTGACGTGGTGACGTCAGTGCACGTCACTGATTTAGAGAATCATTTTGATTCTTTAAATGTTACCACAAAGAGGTGTTATCTAATACGTGAAAGCTTTTCCTTTCTGCCTTATTTTGCATTAAGTGCAGTTTCCACTGATTAAAGCATCGAGCACAGATGGTGGTCCGTGTGTCCAGTGAGTAGTAGGGAACCTGCGGCGCTCTGCATAAAAAGTTTCAACTTCATATGTAAAACATGGCCTAATGAATACAAACACACTTAATGAATCTTGTTGAATAGATTTTCTGTTGCGCTGACACACGTGTACGTCACCACGGCGACCACCGAGAGATCCTTTATGTTAATGAAGGCATTTGAATAATTCATGTATTGGAAAACCTGATTCGTACCATGTACAAATGCATCAGGATGTGATGGACCTTTACCCTCCGTGAGCGTCCATGGACTGACAAGCCAAATGAGTTTAGCCTTGTACAAGACACATATTGAAATAGTTGGACAGTTGACATTGCAATGAACAACAGGAAGGAAAGAAGGAAGGAAATCAAACTCCTTGTCATTTTGACATTGTGATCCATGTGGCCTCTGTATTTAACCCATCACCAAAGTGACCAGTGGGCAGCTTTGAGTGGGAACGGTGCCATGCTCAGTGGACCTCAGTTGTAAGGGGATTTGAACCGGGGACCTTCCTAAACCACTAGGCCGCCAACTGCCCCCAAAACAACACCCTCAGGAAGGAACCTTCTGGACACTAGCAGAAAAGTCAACTTAAAACTGAAATCAAGAAATAAAATGAAACAAATCCTAAAAGTCCTGATATATAAAAAATAAATAAATACAATTTTACATATTGAATATTTCTTTTAAATATAATTGAATAGAATTAAGTACTTTATTGATTCCAGGTTGGGAAATTGCCATGTAGATGCAATATTACATTCAGTGACACTAAGAAAAAAGCGAGGTAAATAGGAAAACCCATCAACATACTGTACTATTGTTTACAGGAATTGTGTAGATGAGTCAAGTATAAAACAAACAGTATGAACAGTAAACAATTATGTAGATACTGTACTGTGCATGCAATGTTGATGTGCTGAAGTTAATTGGGTTTAAATGTTGTTTTACAGTGTAAACAGCACATATAAGGTGCTGTTTCAATGGTGTGCACTGTGAAACAGAAGGAGGGGTTTGGCTCATAGAAAGCAGTGTTGGGACAAACGCGTTACTTTTCCCATTCAATGACGCCGTTATTGTTACTGTGGCGTAAAGGGTCTCGTTACTCGTTACTATCTGTGGTCCAAATGGACGGTTTCTCCCGGCCACGGAAAGAGGACTGTGTGGCAGCGGAGCCTGTCTGCTGCCTGTCAGTCATGAGTGAAACACAGCCGTCCACACTAACTGAACCATTGCGAACCATTACAAAGGAGCGATGATTGTTTGACATAAGTTAACATTTCAGTCTAAGCCAATCAGAAAGAGACCTGGGCGGGTCTTCTTGCCTTAAAGGGAAATAAACACTCGATCACACACGCGATGCGGTACAGTAGCACACACCCACAAGCAAGACGACGGCAAGTGGCAAGTTGTGGTTACAATAAAGATGCCTGTCAAAATGTCTAAACATCTATTTTGTTTTTATTCTACGACTACATTTCATTATGTTAGTCGCTACAGAACACAACATGAAATTTTTTTTTATGTGTTTTTAAAGTAAAGTAACTAGTTGTTAGTTACTTTTGTGATTTACTAACTAGTAACGTAACTAGTTACTTTTTCAGAGCGGTAACTTGTAAAGTATTAAGTTACTTTTTTTTAAAGTAACTTGCCCAAGATTGATAAAAAGTCTGCCTTAATATACACTTCTTACATTCAGGTATTAGGATCAGATTCTGTGTCATCAGTTAGTCATAAGACAATTAGTTGAAGTATATTTGTGTATATGGCTCTGTGAATTATGAGTGTCTTCACAGTCGATCAAACATAGTTTTCTGAATGATTATTGAAAAAGACAAGATCCATCGTCCATATTGTCCAAGTCAACATTTAATAACTGCCCAGTCTGCAGACTGTTTATGGTTTCATTACTGTACGTCCAAATATTGTATCATCAAGGAATCATTCTGGGGTTTCAACCCAATCCAACCAGCCTTTTGTCTGAATCGTACCATATATTAAAGTGTGGGGAATTGCTCTCTGCCATTAATCAGTAAAGTGAGAAAACATTAATTAGAAAGGGTCTAATGAAAAACCAAACAGACGTGAGCACCTTGGAGCAGCGCCACAATCACTGCTATAGATCTTTTCATCGAACACTTGAGAATATTGTGTCAAAACAACTGCCAGCACAGGTTGAGCTCCGCACCTGCCGGACACTCATTGATGTGTGTTTAAAGGCAGCAGTCCTCTCTGGTGGCATCTCCAGTGTTTGTTCCATTAGACTGCTGGTTTCACCCTCACACACGGTGGAAAGCCTCTAATACTCTCATCATGGAGGTAAACATGAATCCAACAGCTTGGTCAAGGGGCCTGGCACAGGCACGGCTACACGTTATGAGGTTCTTGATAATGAAAACTGTTTATTATTGCTATTATTTTTGCTACTACTACTATTTAGGTCAGTTTTCTTTCATTGTGGTTGGACAGCAAAGCTCTGTGGTTCATAGTTAATATGCAGTTTACCTGGTGAGAGCTCCAACATCAAACAGAAAAATCCTTGCAGATTTATTTTTATTCCAATTATCATAAGAACATTTTACACCAAAGAAAACAAATTATTCTGTATCAAATAAATGGACATCACCTTGGGCGAAATATTAATAACAGCAGGGATAAATTACATAATAATTAGACTTAATTAATTAAATTTGCAAATACATCGTATTAAACAGAAAGTGAGCAGAGCTTTACATCATTTGTCAATTTAATCAAATTGCGTTCTTTTTAACTTATTTCTTTACAACAGCTACATTGTGAGTGTTGGCCTAGTGGTCAAGGGACCAGACCTGGGTCCAGGAGGGTTCCAGGTTCCAATCCACCAGATGCCAGCTGCCACTGAGGTCCACTACGCATGGCATCATCGTCACCCACTGCTTCCTGTCTGTTCTACTTCTTCTTTTCCTTTCAGCTTGTCCCTTTTTCAGGTGTTGCCACAGCGAGTCAACAATTTCCATCTCTGTCCTCTATATCCTCAACTCTAACTCCAACTACCTCCATGTCCTCTCTTACTGCATCCATCAATCTCCTCTTTGTCTTCTCCCTGGTAGCTCCATCTCTCAGATCATTCTTCTACCAATGTTTCCACTGTCCCTCCTCTGAACATGTCCAAACCATCACAATCTGTCTTCTCTAGCTTTTTCTCCAAACCTTCCTGTCTGTGTTGTCCCTCTAATCACCTCATTCCTGATCCTGTCCATCCTTGTCTCTCCTAAAGAGAACCTCAGCATCTGTAACTCCTCCACCTCCAGCTCTGCCTCCTGTCTTCTACCTAATCCCAGTGTCTCTAAGACAACCACTTTGTTCATAAAACCCAATTCTCCACCACACTATTCCATGCAATGCCAGCATTTCACCAATAGATAACATAGAAAAACTAGAAGAATCTGCCGTTGTTGCCTCTATTTGTGACTTTTAAAAATATTTTTCTTCATATATCTACTCGTGATCCAGCCCCTGTGTAAAATATTTGGACCCAAAGTGTCCCGCAAGTCCAATTTTTTTCCCACCCCTGCTTTAGAGTGTCCTCGTAAGTATAACTTTCTTTTGCTCAAAAAGCACAGGGACAGTACCATTTGGAAACCTTTTGGACTAGTTTTGTTTTTTGAAACACACCCTGTGGGCTACTTAGGTAGACGTTGGGGGCTACCAGGTGACCACTGTACTAGGACCACGCCAAAAATACGTGGTCCACAGTCGGTTGTGAACCCAAACATCACTCAATTCAGCATATCCATGTGGCTCTAATGAGGCACCGTTGAATCAGGCCAGATACTGCAATTCACTATGGCAACAAAGAGTATTTCTGCATACTTTACCCTCTTGAGATGGAAATTCTTGTGTGAATTTAGGGCAGGTCTGAACACATACTGTGTTTAGACAATAAACAACCATCCTCCAGATGAATGTAGAAGTGATGTAACATGGGAAATCACTGCTGCTGCAGTTTATATTACATTATATTAAATTATATATTATTATATTACATTATGTGTCCTGTAAATTATATTGACTAATCTAATTTTGTTAATTTCCCTGAGTAAACGCTAGTGGTGAATTGGCTAAAAAGGCAGCAAGAAGGACATAGTTTGAATATGAACAACCCAAACGTCACCGGTTGATATTGGTTTCATTTTGTTTTGCAGCAGCAATAACCGTGAAATAATTCTGTTTTCACTCACAGTACATAAATGTCTTCTTTTTGTGCCGGCGGTTTGTCAAATTGCTGTGTTTAAGAAACCAAATGGCTTCTTCCGAGCCCGCAGGAAGGAAGACACAGCTTTACTGCAATACTCTGGAGATGACGCCAAACACTATTGAAACACAATTCTTATTTTCACAGGGTGATGCCAGTAATGAAGACAAAACATTGAGACTTTTTCTGTTAGAAACACTGTAGCTTCACAAAACTGGAATTTTACTGTGTGTTATCCCACAAACACATCTCTGGAATAAATGAAAAAAAAAGAGGAATATTCACATGTATGAACGACAGAAGCTTCTGCCGCTGTAGAAAATGTTCTTGTGCATCAGCGCTGCATTATGCCTGACTTTTAATTTAAGTAAAATGGCTTTCGGACACAGGCTGTTGTGTTTAATTTACCTTTCTCTCTAAAAAACCTATGCCAAGACCTTCGCTTCATTTAGGAGTCAACCAACTCAGCATTTCCACTGAACCAGCATCCTTAAAAATTTCCCCTCCGTTTGCTGATTTTTTTTTTTATAAATTAAGTAAATAGTTTTTTCTTGGATCTTGGATCTAAAAAAAAATACTGTGGGAAAAGATTCATGTGGTTTCTTAGAAGAGAAAAAATTCCAGTCCCATGTGAGGAAGGCAGACCTTGTAGCTTCAGTAGTTTTATTGATTACACGTGTCAGATAAAATAATATTGGCCGGCGAAAGCAACCTCTGGAAACGCCATACTCACCCGGATTCATGTGTGTATGCAGGCGCACAGACTCTTGCTCTCTCACACACAATGGAAAGCCGGTGAAATGAGAGATAAAATATTTATAAGTAATGAATATTCAGCTGAGAGTAGTTTTGCGCCCTCCCCCCACAACAGTTTTACAGTTTAAATATTTATGGTACCCTATACAAATGGAACAGTCCTAAACATTGGGGTGTCCAGGTGAAGACGAACAAGATGAACACGAGGCTCATCGGTCTCCGTGGATGTCTGACGAGGCTGAAAGCATTATTTAAGTCTGGATGTCAGGGAGACGGAGCGTCTCTGAATATGAAGAGAGACGAGACGGAATAAATAAATAAGTAAATAAAGATAAAGACATGATGTGACAGGTAATCACATTTAAAGGCAAAAGCCTGCCATTTGTCAACTTAATGTTATGAGTAGCATTTTCGGAATAAATATGACTTTTCCGATTGGCTTTGATGGTACAAATATTTAGAACATGAAATATAAAAAAAACAGATAGTTTCACTAAAATACTGCGATGGATGGGTGTAGCAACCAATGTCTTAGCCCAGGCATGGGCAACCTGTTCCAGAAAGAGCTGGTGTAGCTGCAGGTGCTTGCTCCAACCTAGCTGCAGCACACCTGAGTGGATGAGTTAAATCAACTGATCTCAGTCACCAGACAGCTGATTGGTCAAACTATGTGTTCTTGATTCGTTGGTTGGAACGAAAACCTGTAGCCACAGCAATTCTGTCTTGAACAGCATGGTCATGTCTGTCCTAGCTACGTAGGAAATAGTAGGTTTTTAGCTGATTATTTTATAACATATGGAGGAATTGTTGTTGTTTATTTCTTCTAATAATGAAAAAAAATGTGCAATGCCTTGCGTTTGACAAATGATATGATGAAAAGAAAAAAAATGGGGGATAAGCTGCTGTATGTTAAAGTAAACGTCACTAGATGGCAGCAATGCAGCTCATTAAATAAATCTCATGCAACCACTGGAGCTCTTTCTTGAGCAGGATGGCCATGTCGGTCCTAGCTACATAGGAAATAGTATTGACATGGTTTTTAGCAGATTCTCTTATAATACTTGTAGGAATCGTTATTGTTTATTTCCTCTAAAAATAAAAAAACAGTGTGCAATGCCTGGCTTTTGACAAATGATATGATGAAAAGAAAAATTTGGGGGGATAAACTGCTGTATGTTAAGGAGAAAGTCACTAGATGGCAGCATTGCAGCTCAATTAACTAATCTCTTGCAGTAGTTTGTACAGATATATAAATAATTATGACGGACTGTGGTGGTCTAGCACAATGTTTTTCAACCTGTTTTCTAAGCAAAGGCATGCTTTGTAATTTGGAAAACCTTAAGGCGCACCACAAGCCGAAAAATTGTGAAATTTGAAACATAACCTAACTTATATATTGAACAATTTTCCATGACACACATGACTATATCTCGTGGAACACTTCTGTGCTGGAGAACAGTGGATGATCAACACTGACCAAGTGAACCCCAAGGCTTCACGTTCTAATCCGCCATCTGTCAGGTTACCACCAAGGTGCTCTGATCATAGCACCAACTTGACCCATATTACTTTTAATGGGCTCACCAAACACAGGAAGGCTCACAGTAGGGTGCAGTGTGATTTAGGTGGCAGGGGTGGAGAATGCTGGCGCTGCAAACCAGCAAAGTATAAGCAGATCATTGAGTCGGTAGAGGTTGATTCAAGAAATTAGGTGATTTGACAACATTCTACATCGGCAAAAGTATAGTATCAGATTTCCCTAACTGTAACACAACAAGGTAAATGATACACATGAAGAGTAGATGATGAGTATTTGAATAAAGTATCATATCCGCATTCCAGATTATCCCAAAGCCAGCTAACCATGTTTGGATGGGGGCTGAATTGCACGGTACTTGAAATGACATTTTGAGATGTTTTAAGACACTTTTGTTGAAGGGCAGGCTCTTCATGTGGAACAAATTGAAAAATGAAACTTAATTTTCTTTGTTTTTTTACTACTTGCTGTGCCCAGCAGCCTCCATTAGTAGCATTATGGTTAAAACCCTGCAGGTTTTTTTTTTTCTTTAACCGGTTCCTCTTTCTACGTCTTATTACACCTCACAGCTCTTCTTCCATCTCCCCTGTTTCCTAACAGCAACTAAAAATAATAATTTGGTGATCACATTGTTATTTTTTTTTTCCCTCAGACCAAATGAGAAGCTCTGAAAATGCCTATTCAGACTGGCATTAAAACGTGGGCAGAAACATCTGCTGCCACCTGCTCCTCTCTCTCTGTGTTTTCCCCCACAGCGGTGAAATCCTACTGGCAGCAAGTCTAATTGTGCCTGAGCTGCGACGTCAGGATTTAGATACCTTTTTTACCACAGTGTAAAGGCCAGAAGAAATAATTTGGCGGTGCAATTTCATTTTGTCAAAAAATTTCAAGGTTGGCCTAGAGGTGGAGATACCATCAACAGACAACAATAAGCCCTACCCTTGATTTTTTTTTTTTGGTGCAGGGGTGAGGAAGACAAACCAATAAATTTGCAACGATCTACTCCGAGGTGGCTGTTGTAAGAGAACACAAACACGAGCTTAAGTGCCCTTGAGTGAAACATTAAATCCCAAATTACTGTGAGGGTGATGTGCGGCTGATCGGAGTGTAAGACTCTGCAGACTCTATGGGCTGCTCAATGATGCCTTATGTTGATTTGAAAACTGCCCGTAAAAGCCGTGATGGTCTGATGGCTCTCATAGTAAAGCTGGTTCATCTCAGCTCAGGAGAGAGAAATGACTCACTTGTGTGAGGCTTTGTTATAACAGCTGTCACTGAATGAGACGCTGCCGCAGCGTGTGCTGTACTCGCATGAGGTGGAGGAGAGAAACTTCTCATCCGAAATGCACCGCGCTTGAAACAAATGTTCTGACCAAGAGCAGCGGTCACGAGTGTCCCGTCCGCTTCACTAACACTGCCCAAATCACTTGACAGGACGTTTGCTGAATAACACTTGAAACGGTTGGCTCTGAGTGACCATTGAGTTCGACCAACGTGTCTGAGTGTCCTCGGGGGACGCAGCCGGACGTGAGCTTGGCAATGTGGTAAATGTTGAATGTCATTTACAGCCATGGTTTTTGTTACTCACTATATTGTATTTAATATGTTTAAGTATGATGAATAGTTATAGTATTAGTCCGGAGTATAAGTCTCACCTTCCAAAGGTTCGAAAATGTGCTACTCAAAGGAGTAGCAGATACTGGTACACACGCTAAGAGTGCCCTCTAGCGCCTGTCAGTGTGAAAATAACAAAAAATTAATTTTATATTTTTAAGGTATAAGTCGCACTGGTGTCACCAACCCATGTAAAAAATTGCAGACATATTTTATCACTTGCTATGTTAGAGCAGTGGTTCTCAACTGGTGGGTCCTGACCCAAAGGTGAGTCGCGGACTTGTTCTGAATGGGTCGCAAACAGCTAGTCAAAAATTAAACTAAAGCTAATCAGCAGCTGAGCATGTGTTTTATTTTAGGAAATCTCTTATTTTGAAAGGCAAACTCTGCTGAATAAAATGAGTTCAAAGAAATGTTAGAAAAACTGATTTTTCAATGGTTTTTTTTATTATTTTTTAGAAAAATAATTTGCTTGGTTTGGATTCTATGAGTGTGGGTCACAACCCAATGACCACAAGAAAATGTAGGTCCCAGAGTGAGAACATTTGAGAACCACTGTGTTCGAAAATCAATCTTTCTCTCATTCAAATCTCCAGAAATCCTGCAACACTCACATTGAAACAACCCAAAAAAAAAAGAGTTGGTTTGATTTCTCAGGAAAAAAACATGACTAAATTTATTGATTTAAACCTAATTTAACAATCAGTGTGAAACTGATTGCTGTAAGAACTCTGTATTCAACTGTCGTCTGTCGGAATAAAATCTTAAAATCTCATTGAAGGGTTGCAATTATTACTGTCCTGTTACCACTTACAGCCTCGTAATTACCAGCTTTACACAGTCTGGGGTGAAACAAAAATGCTTTCCGAGACCATTGGAGGAAACCATTCATCAATTTTAAACAGAAATGCCATCAAGTTCCCTGGGTCCAGGATTGACTGAAGGGCAAAGAAAATATGCCGGATGGACAGATGGGTCCTCGTTTAACACTATTGCAAGAAAAAGGCCCAAAGTGATGATAAAAACACCCTCCAGATTGTTTTCTATGACTCATGAAAAAGCCTGCATTCCTACTGAAGATTTAGCCCCAGACAGTGGCTAAAGTAGGAGTCGAAGAAATAATACTTTATTTTACACGATTAGTTGGAATTTACTTGGTGAATGTAGATTAAGATTGTGATTCACCTAGAAAATGATGATTAATCATGATTTACTGTGATTTATCTGGATTGAAATTTGTATAGATGACAAAAAGTTCAGTGTTTTACTGGAACAGACTGCTGACCTGCAACCAGGCAACAGATAAGGCAATGGGGATGAATGAATTGTCATATTGGATTATTCTGGATTATAATTGTTAGTCATGCTTAAGCGCAATGTATTGCAAAAAAAGAATTTGCATTTATTATTGTTTTATCTGATTAATTTGGATTAAAATTGTGATTGATCTTGAAGATTTTGTATAATCGTGAATAACTGTGATTTATCGTTCTCGGAAATTGCATGTATGACAAAATAAATCAGTTTTTCCTAGGAATAGAAAGACAAATAAAAACAGGATTGTGTTCAATTATTTATTGTTTTTATTATGTAATTTGATTCATCTTAATCTGGATTACAATTTGATTAATGTAGAAGAATGTGATTATTTGGAGTTATTGTGTTTTATCTTAATTCAAAAGTTGCCTTTTTAGAAAATTCAAGAAAATAGAATTTTTTTTTAGAAAATTTAGAAAATAGCAGGTGTGTATAAAGTTTTTATTGTAATTTTTTCATCACTCGTCCTGTTATTTGATCTGGATTACAATTGTGCGTCATCCAGAAGATTGTAGTTAATTGCGATTAATTGTGATTTTGCAAATGACAAATTTGCATATATGAAAAAATAAATGAGTGATTTGATTCATTGTGATTAATCCGGATTATAATTTGATCGATCTAGAAGATTGTGATTAATCACAATTAATTAGGATCAGAATTTGCATGTATGACAAAATAAATCAGTGTTTCCCTGGAACAGGACGACAAATAAGAGCAGGCAGCCATGATGCTTTCACTTTCATTTATTTAATATTTATTATTGGTTATGCACTATGTGCCTTACGTCAGCAGAGCTGAGCTTCAGCGCTCCCTGGTGACCCTGAACATGATAAAGCAGTAAAGGATGAATAAATCAATGAGCGTGTGCCATAATGCAGGCACTTCCACCTGCTGTAGGACTTGACGGTGACTCCAAATGAAAAAGTGAGCATGTGGAGAGTTTCAGTTCATTAAGAATCAATAATTTGTTCCATGTTATTTGGAGTAATGGCCTAACATATAATTAATGCCCGGAGATTAAATATTTATGGTGAAACACCACATGCCTCAGACTATTTGTTTTCCTTGGGCGATGTGTTAACTTAAGAAAAATGGTTTAATTCAATTTATCACAGACCAGTCCTGCTGCGAGGAACCAATGAATGGCTGCCACATGCAAACATGACTCACCGTGGGTCGAGCTCTTCTGCTGCTTTTTAATTGCCGGACTCCTTTGCAGACAGCTTTTTTTTTTATTGACCTACAGAAGGATTTATCTCAAAGTGGATCTTTCCCTTCATTAGCCTCTGCAAGGCCTCCCTATAGCAGAGAGTAAATTCTCAATTCTCTAAAGTAATGGACCTCCAAAGCCATAGAAATGCAGTATGCAATAAAATGGATGCTGGTCCATTAGTCTTCTATGCAAGGTTGTTGAAAAGAGTCTGGCTAATGAAGCAGGGCTATCAGAAACAGGAGCAACGGGAGAAAACAAGTAAAATAAGTGACTGAGGTTGGTGCAGAGAAACACAAGGTGACGAGGAAAAAACAAACAACAAATCCATTGCATTACATTTAGATCGGGGATGGGCAAAATAAGGCCCGTGGGGCCAGATGCAGCCCGTTGAGCTTTGTAATGCGCCCGCCAACATGTCCAAATTAATTAATTGATTTATATTATCAACATACTTTTGCCTTTTTCCTGAAATGCCTGCTTTCCCTCATAAGATGACATCATAAAGGCTATTAGAAATTTAGTTATTATTATAATAATGTCTAATGAAAGAAAAAGAGAATTTACAGTTTTTGTGGGAAATAACAACAACAAAAGGACGGAAGAAAGGAAAGCAAACATCTTGTCATTGTGTCATTGCGATTCACACCACTGCACACAACAAAATGTCACCTCTGTATTTAATCCATCACCAAAGTGAACAGTGGGCAGATTTGAGCGGCCGGGCAGCAGTGAGTGGTGAGGTTGTCGCGCTCAGTGGACCTCAGTGGCAGTGTTGGGACTAGCGCCTTACTTGTAACGCCGTTACGTAACGAAACTACTTTTCTCTGTAACTAATAACGTAACGTACTTTTCCCATTTACTAAAGTCGTTATTGTTACGGCTTTAAGGGGCTCGTTAATCGTTACTATCTGTGGTCCAAATGGACGGTGTCTCCTGGCTACGGAGAGAGGACTGTGTGGCAGTGGAGTGAAAGACGGCCGTGCACACTAACTGAACCCATGTGTTGAAAAGGAGCAATGATTGGTTTTGACACAGGTTTCAGGCTAAGCCAATCAGAGAGAGATCTGGGCGAGTCTTCTTGCCTTAAAGGGAAATAAACGTTCTCACACATGTGGTGTGCAAGTGGCCTGTCAAAATGTCTAAGCATCTATTGTGCTTTTATTATACCAGTGCATTTTATTTTGAAAGTTGCTACCGAACAAAACACAAAACTTTTTTAATGTGTTTTTAAAGTAAAGTAACTAGTTATTAGTTACTTTAATAATTGAGTAACTAGTAACGTAACTAGTTACTTTGTCAGAGCAGTAACTAGTAAAGTAATAAGTTACTTTTTTAAAGTAACTTGCCCAACACTGCTCAGTAGTGACTTAGCAGTTCTAACCTGGAGCCCTGCGCAGCCCGGTCCGGTTCCCTTACGACTAGGCCACCATTCTCAATGACAGTAATATAGGTTCACAGATTTGTAGCGAGGTTGTTGAAATATTAAAGAAGGCAATATAGTATTTCCTCCGGTCCTGACAAAAACTCAAATTACTGTTTGTCCCCTTACATCCTGCAGTCTCTCGTTTTTTCGGTCCTCAAATTAAAACTTCCTTCACCCCGTCACGGCGAAGCTGCAGCCTCTGTGATCAGAAAACCACATTATTTACAATTTGGATCACATTGGAGATAAATGCACTAAAATTATGCCTTCCGCTGCCCGTGCTGAAGCATGTGCCTCGCTATCTGTTAACCTGCCAAGTGGGCAAATTAGTCAGTGATGTTTTGCTCTACAAAACTGGGTTAAGCGAGAGGGATGCTGCATTAGCCGATAAGCACTGATCTTGCACCCATTTGCACTTTTCCTTGCACTTGCTCAAAATTAGACAAGCTGGTAACACAGGCGTTAATGTACATCAAGGCTGTGAAACAAGGCCCTTAATGGCTTCTGCAGCCTGACACACATTCACAGCACAATGGATGAACACATACGCTGATGAAGTAATACCTCCAGGAGTTCCTTATTATGATTGTTAATCCCTGGGCCTCCAGAGGGGCGGGATAAGGTATTCCTGAAGGAAGCTTTTCACAACAACTTCCCCAGATCAAGGGCATGAATAAATTACAGGTATAATTAAAGTAAATGTCAAAAGACTCTTCTGAGCGCCGATATTAATAATGTCCTTATTATGTTAACGGAACCCGGGCTGAAAAATTAGGATGATCGATGTAGATATAATGGGGTTCCTCGACCGAAGGGGCCTGACGGAGACCTGGAGTCGATGGTGACGAGTGATTGGCGGAATGAATAAAAATGGTAACTGCGGGAGGAGCAGGACGAAGGCCGGGATATGGGGTTTGTAAAGAAAAACAAGAGTGAAAGACAGTAATGAAGGGCAGTTGTTTATCTGCGGATGAGAGAGTGAGAAAGTGAGGGATTTGGAAGCTCCGAGGGGGAAGCTTCCTTCACTCTTGTCATGGGAATTACATCTTTTCTACACAAACCAAAGCTGTCAGCGGATGCTTATCAAGAAGCGTGAAATGTCAGCCTTTTCTGCAACTCCTTCCACACAGGAAGCCAGTTCCTTTCAGCTGGAAATTGCACTTTTAAATAATCACCAAGTCACTTCAAGTGCTTTTTCACGAAATTCGCAAATTCGTCCTGGGAGGGTTTACATTCTCAACAGTTTACATCCTGTGGAACAATCAAAAATAAACCCAAAGACAAGAAATGGCACAGCGGGAGTTTCATTCACGGGAAGATCTTTTTTTTTATTCAGTTGTGAAAACGAACGCAGAAGTTAAAAATGAAAAGTAAAATATTTAGCGCTTGCACTTGATGGCTGCTGATGATCACATGTTGGTTCATTAGACGTCTCTCCGTGTTGTTCTCCTGGCACCAGCTGCAAATCTGAAAAAAAAAGAAAGAAAAAAAATCAAGGAACGTGCACCATGCAGTGCAGAAATAGACATTGCTGTATGCACAGGGAAGAAATGATGGACTGCATAGGTTTCACTGCTCTTCAACTTTTTCCTCGGCCACGGTGAAGCTGAGGGCAAAAAGTAACACTACGTTACAGTGCACAGTCGTCCTGGTGACTGCATCGCACTCTGACTTGTTTACAGCTTGACTTAATATGAGTCATATGGAGATGATCACATTGACCTTAACTTTAACATGAACTGAATGGTTTTATCTATCTATCTATCTATCTATCTATCTATCTATCTATCTATCTATCTATCTATCTGTCTGTCTGTCTGTCTGTCTGTCTGTCTGTCTGTCTGTCTGTCTGTCTGTCTGTCTGTCTGTCTGTCTGTCTGCCTGCCTGCCTGCCTGCCTGCCTGCCTGCCTGTTTGTCTGCCTACCCACATACATACCTACGTACCTACCTATCTACCTACCTGCCTACCTAGATACCTACGTCCCTACCCACCTACATACCTACCCACGTACCTTCCTATGTAAGTACGTACCTACGTACCTCCCTACCTATCTACATACCTACCTACCAACGTACCTACCAACGTACCTACCTATCGACCTACCTACGTACCTTCCTATGATGTACATACGTACCTAGGCACCTGCCTACCTATCTACATACCTACCTACCAACGTACCTACCTATGTACCTACCTAGCTACCTACCTACCTAGATTCCTACATCGCTACCTACCTACATACCTACTTACGCACCTTCCTATGTACGTACGTACCTACGTATCTGCTTACCTATCAACATACCCACCTATCAACGTATCTACTTACCTACATACCCACCTACCAAGGTACCTACGTACCTACTTACTTACTTTCCTACCCACCCACCCATCCATCCTGTCCTAAATGTTGTCCAACTGTCCCTAGGCCAACATCAAAATTCCTGTGTGCTTTTGCTGTCAAATAAAACCATTATTTTCTTTGCTATTGAAGGAATTTGAACATAACTAAAAGAATAAAATACCAGAACACATTCAGTCCAGTCCTTCACGCATTTGAAGATTTATAAAATCAACGATGTCACTTCTTAAAACGACAATAACGATATTTATTTTAAAATAATTTACCGAGTGGGTGAAGGAAAGTGACACAAATATGTGCAGTTGCTGACACTTACTGAACCACGATGACAGTTCCTGACTGCAGGCATGAGAATTAGGGTTTGGTAACTCTGCAAGGTTGTGCTTATCGTTGTTACTATGACAACAACAGTCCACCGCAACTGCTTGAGCACAGGACGCCCTGGGTGAGTTTGTAAGGAGAGGTCAGAGAGGCAGGAATGGTTCGTCTGTGTTTTGTTTGTGATGTAACTAAGTTTTATATTTGCATGTGGTTTTTTTTTGTACAGGAAAGGAATGGAAGGAAATGAACAACGTGTTTAATGTCAACACGATCTCTGTGGCGTTTGTGCTCATTTGACTGCACCTACCTGCTCCATTACACTGACATAACAGCTGCTGACATTGTGTGTGCGCCAAGTGTTACACTTTTCTACTGTAACAACACATTCGCTTCCTCCAATCACAAAGCAGCTTTTGTGATTTCACCAGTCTCTACGCACTTGGCCGTATGAAAAAGCCTCTCTCGCACATTTCAGAGTCATTTTCACACTCTTCTCGGCAGCTCTATGTTTTCTGCCACTTGCAGCTCATTATATTCCTTTCCTGGTGCATGTATGTTCCAGTCCCAGTGGCTTTCAATGACCCCACACATTGCAATTGGCAGCCAATCCTGGCTCATCAACTCTCACAAGCGGATTTTATGCTGCCTGTCGAGTGTGAAATGAAGGCGTGCTGAAGTAAACAGAGGAACGGCGAAGAAAAGTCAAAACCGAAGTGACCCATTTTTCTCATAAGTTGGTTTTTCTGAGACTTTTTCTCCGGTCTGGGGTCGAGCGGAGACGAGCCATCAGCCTTTGGTTACTTTTCGACAAAAGATCAGCGTGTGTTTAAGAGGTTTGTGAACGGACCTGGAACAGCCTCTCTCTTATATTCCTAAATTTCTCAAAAGAAATAACCTGAAGGATCCATCTGTCTGTCTGTCTGTACTTCTATTTGTCTCTCTGTCTGTTTGTCTGTCTGTCTGTACTTCTATTTGTCTTTTTTTTCTGTCTGTCCATCCATCTACCTAATATATATAGATAGAAAGTATTTATCCATCCATCCACCGACCTACCTACCTACTTATCCACCCACCCACCCATTCATCCATCCACCTACCTACCTACCTACCTTCCTACCCACCTACTCATCCGTCCATCTATCTATCTATTTGTAAACCTACCTACCTACCTTCCTTTCTATCCATCTATCATCCATCCATCCACCTAATTACTTACCTATCCATCCTCATCCATCCACCTACCTACCTACCTATCCATCCATCCACCTACCCACCTACCTATCTTCCTTTCTATCCATCTATCATCCATTCATCCACCTAATTACTTACCTATCCATCATCCATCCACCCACCTACCTACGTACCTACTCATCCATCGATCCATTCATGCATCCATCCATCCATCCATCCTTCCATCCACCTAATTACCTACCTATCCATCCATCCACCCACCCACCCACCTACCTACCTACCTACCTGCCTTACTTTCTATCCATCCATCAACCTAATTACCTACCTATCCATCATCCATCTACCCACCTAATTACCTACCTATCCATCCATCCATCCATCCATCCTTGCATCCACCTAATTACCTACCTATCCATCCATCCACCCACCCACCTACCTACCTACCTATCTTCCTTTCTATCCATCTATCATCCATCCATCCACCTAATTACTTACCTATCCATCCTCATCCATCCACCTACCTACCTACCTACTCATCCATTCATCTACTCATCCATCCATCCATCCCTCCTTCCATCCACCTATCCATCCATCCACCTACCTACCTACCTTCCTTTCTATCCATCCATCCATCCACCTAATTACCTACCTATCCATCATCCATCCACCCACCTACCTATCTACCTACCTTCCTACCCACCTACTCATCCATCCACCCACCTACCTCTGGGCATCACGGCTAGTTATTTATCTGCAAGGTCCAAAATTCAAGAAAAATGTCAATTTTCCATTATTCATTCATAACCTCGTGGTCACAACTAGATGTCACAGTGTAGCTGGCCACTGTCCAATCATCTGTCCAAATAACTTTGTGCAGATCTGAATTGTTATCGATGCGGCCACCTAATCATTTTATACTTTGGTGTCGCTCTGAGAAATGCCAATATGTAAATGGGAGCGTGCCAACGGGATTCTAAATATAAAAGTTCTTCTGCAGAGAGCAGACATGTTGTTGTTGTTCGTCACAATATCCAAACACCAAGTCTCGGGCTTTTATTTTTTTTTGTGTGTGACTTTTTGAAAAGTACCAGAAGGATCAGGTGTGGGTTGTTATTATTAACAAAATCTGCCTAAGTGGGAGGAGAAGCAGTTCGCTGGTGTTGGATTTTATGGAGTGGAAATCCAAAGAGAATCTGCTGTGTGTTTTATTTGATTCCTATAAAGCTGTGCTGTCACTCTGCTTATTGGAGTGCTTTTTACGCCGCGTGATTGACATGTTTTTATTAAATGGATTCCAGTTCTCCGTTCAGATGGGTCTCAAATTAGCCCTAAACTTTTATATTGAAGGAACAGTTGAAAACTATGTCGTTGAACGGCAGAATAACGTTCCTGGTGTGCAACAGTATAAAAGCAGGAACACCTGTATTATTTTACCACAGTTTCAAATGAAGGTTCCAAGGACTTAGAACGTTGAGGCCTTGAAATGTGCGATCCAACAGTAGCAAATGTGCTGCCAATCCTCCAGAGGGTCTAGTGAACTTCATGCAATGAGTCGGAAATGATCTACACTCGAAAAACTGACAACAATATCTTATATTCCTACATTTCCCAAAAGGAATTAGCCTGAAGGATCGATCTATATATCTATATATCTATCTATCTATCTATCTATCTATCTATCTATCTATCTGTCTGTCTGTCTGCCTGCCTGCCTGCCTGCCTGCCTGCCTGCCTGCCTGCCTGCCTG
>JAFBJS010002269.1:0-60628 GCA_016785265.1 Paraplagusia blochii | reverse complement strand
AAACTTTTATATTGAAGGAACAGTTGAAAAATATGTCGTTGAACGGCAGAATAACGTTCCTGGTGTGCAGCAGCTTAAAAGCAGGAACACCTGTATTATTTTACCACAGTTTCAAATGAAGATTCCAAGGACTTAGAACGTTGACACCTTGAAATGTGCGATCCAACAGTAGCAAATGTGCTGCCAATCCTCCAGAGGGTCTAGTGAACTTCATGCAATGAGTCGGAAATGATCTACACTCTAAAAACTGACAACAATATCTTATATTCCTACATTTCCCAAAAGGAATTAGCCTGAAGGATCGATCTATCTATCTATCTATCTATCTATCTATCTATCTATCTGTCTGTCTGTCTGTCTGTCTGTCTGCCTGCCTGCCTGCCTGCCTGCCTGCCTGTCTGTCTCTGTCTGTCTGTCTGTCTGTCTGTCTGTCTGTCTGTCTGTCTGTCTGTCTGCCTGTCTGTCTGTCTGTCTGTCTATCAATCTATCTGTCTGTCTGTCTGTCTGTCTATCAATCTATCTGCTTTTCTGTCTGCTTGCCTGTCTGTCTGTCTGCCTGTCTATTTATCTACCTGTCTCTATATATGTTTACCTGTATATCTGCCTGTCAGTCTTTTTACCTGTCTGTCTGTCTGTCTGTCTATTAATTAGTCAATTGATTTCTTTTGACATTCCCAATTCTTATTCCCATCAATATATTTTACCTTGTTATATTCCTTTTCCTTCCTGATCTTATTCCTGGTTTGTTCTTATTCTCATTGATGTTCTTGTTCCGTTGTTGTTTTTTACTCTTCATCGATTCTTATCCTCAATTTTATCATTTTATTCACTAACTCCTTAATCTTCACTCTTTGTTTCTTGACTAATTCTGCGTCTCTACTCTGTCTTTCTGTCTGTCCATCTTTTATTCTCCTTTTATTTCTTATTATTCCTCTTATTTTGTCTGTGACCAAAATGCTGCTTTAGTTCCTAATTCTTCATTTTTGCTTCTTTTTTTTATAAATTCTAGTTCTTAATCCAATCATTATTTTCTCATTCATCTATTTGTATAGACTTGTTCCTGATTCTTTTCTTCCTATTTTCTATTCCCTTCTTGTTGTTCAGTTTTTTCTCATATTAATCTTAAATATTTTAATATCAATCTAAGTATAACCTTTCACAATACTATTATATGTCACATAATTCATTTTTATTTTATAGTAATTATAGTAATTTATCATAATAAACTCATCGCTCAGGTCCGTTCTCTGTCTTGGTTCCTGTTTTTATTTCCCATGTATTCTCTCTCTCTCTCTTTCTTCTTCTCCTTCTTCTCAGAAGCATCAACCACACGTTTTTATTCCTCTTTCTTTCTTTATAGACAGTATAAAGAGTCTGACCAACAGGAGTCCTTGCCCCAATATTGATTTATATGTTGACAGAGATCCTGAGCTTCATTTCTGTGTTGCTCAGCAGAAAAACTCTGTTGTTCCTTCCAGGCGACATATTTTTCATCTTTAACTGACCAATTCCAGTCAGCCTGCGTCCACTGCAGCCTCACATCCCCGTCCTTGGCAGAGAGATGTGGTTTTCTGCTGCTGCGGCTCATCCGCCTTGAGTGTCAACCTGTTGTGCATCCTGAGATGCTTTCGTGTTGAGCTGTAAAGTGTGGTTATCTGAGTTAGCACAGCCTCTCTGTGTGCCACACAGGCCTGACCATAATTCTCCGTCCTCTCCCGGCACCGAGCGCTTTCTGATAGAGGTGGTTTAACGACGCTCCAGCAATTTATATGTTTAGTTAAGGCTCCGCCGTGTAAGACGTGGGCTAAAGTGATTTTATATCCTATTTCAACGGTTGGAAATGGAATATAAATTAGTTTTACAGTTACTTTTATGAGGGTGCAGTCACCTGGATGTATGAATTGTTGTTTAATTATCCAGGAATTATTATTTTTGGAGATCTTACGCTAACTGCAGGTCTTCTCCATAAAGGTAGCTATACATGTTTGAACTATCGCCCCCTGTACACCTAATAAAAATGTTTGCGCTTGGAAAATTTGTGCCACCGATTAGAGAAATCTCGAAGCAGAAGCCTTTAATGTTTTCGTATATGAATCCTCTAGAAAAAAATCCTCTCTTTGCTGCAATATCCACATGGTGGAATTCTAAATATTTTTCCAACGCTCAAAGAATTTCTTCCCTTTTTTATCAGGTTCTGTTCCATCTTTATTCAGGACCAGAACGCAGGGGCACTGACATTAGAGAGGAACCCCGGGACGCCTCTGCATCGCCAAGCAGGTCAAAAAGTTTGATCTCGTCAAAAGCCCGCTGTCTATGAACTCATATCTTCTCCTGTTGATGTAAAGGACTAATGCAAAGACTTTTACCCTTTGGCCAAGGTTAAACCTGATCAACCTGCCGAGGGAACTCTCCTATGATTGTACTGCTAATGTCTGCGTCCGTTACAGAGGATACGCGGTCGGACTGCCAAGGCCGAGGCATCTGAAACTAAACGCTCAACTGTCTTTATTCTTCTTGCCAGCAGGTGTTGGATCCACTGGAGTAAAAACCCAGGGTTTCCATTCTATGATGAGGCTGACAGTTCTGAGGCCTCCTCAGTTCCCAACACAGAAATAATTAAAGCTCTTCAAGGACCTTAAGCAAGACAGGACAGGACTTCTCAAGATATGTCCTCAACTGGGGCGGCTGCAGTCATTAGGGCACTCAACCCCCTCCGCTGCCTCCCCCTAGTCACGGTAGAGAGGAACTAATAGTGCGTCCCTTTGTACGTTTTATTTCCAGCATGGGGCATTTAAGGTCGGACTGCCTGACGAGTTTTACTCCAGAAAGCTGTGGTGTTTTTGGTTTAGAGCAGAGGTCGACAACTGGTGGCTTGCAGGCCAGAAATGACCCGCGTCAGGCTAATTCCGGTCGGTTCAATTATTTGAAAAGAAAGAAAGTAATGATCCCAATTTGGACAGGATGAGAAACGAGGTGATCAGGGGGACAACACAGACAGGAAGGTTTGGAGAAAAAGCTAGAGAAGACAGACTGAGATGGTTTGGACATGTTCAGAGGAGGGACAGTGATTATATTGGGAGAAGAAGGGTAAGAGACGAAGAGGAAGGCCAAAGAGGAGTTATATGGATGCAGTGAGGGAGGACATGGAGGTGGTTGGAGTTGGAGTTGAGGATGCGGAGGACAGGGTGAGATGGAAATTGTTGACTCGCTGTGGCAACCCCTGAAAAATGGGATAAGCCGAAAGGAAAAGAAAAAGAAGAAGAAGAAGATCCCAATTTGGGAAATTATTATGTTTAACTGTTGTCAACACAATAATTACTCAAATTGGGGAAATCAAATGCGCTAAGCTTGTTAGTTCTTGGAAATTGAGCTAGTGGCGGCCTAGTGATCAAGGAATCGGACTTGGATTTTAAGGGTTTCTGGTTCAAATCCACCAGTTGCAAGGCTACCACTGAGCCGCTCTGATCATAGCACCGTCCCGATTCTTATATAACTTACATTGGACTCACCACCCACGCGAGGGCTCACCGCATGGTGCAGTGTGAATTGTGTGTCAGTCGTGGAGACTGCTGCCCCTGGACCTGGCCACAGATGAGAAGAATACAGTAACAAGATTAGTACTCACTTAATGTAAGACGTGTCATCACCCCACAGTAGTATTAATGAGGCGTCTGGGGAAGTGAGTGTGACTTTAAAGTGTCAATCAATTCTTCTCCTGTGTCGCACTAATTGATAAAAAAAAGTAAATTTCCTCAATCGTCTGTAACTTTGTGATGATGAAACGGTTGTTGTTTTTTATCATCATCTCCCTCTGCATCTTCCGGGGATCACATTATCGAAACAGTCTGATGAACTATTGACATTTTATTCACTTTCCCTTTTTTTTTTTCCACATTAATCCTTTGTCTGTGTTTTTGGCCGATGAACTGCCTTCAAACTCCTTTGCCAACTCCAGGTAGAAAGGTCACGTTATCATCACTATTTCTGATTACTTTCAGTCCAAGATCAAATAAGCTGAGACTCACAACTGTGTGGTTTTATCTGTAACTAAAGCACTTTAAAAATTGAACATTATTAAATATTTCTCTATATTAATTCATCCATTTTTATCCACCTCCAGGTCAGCAGTCTCCCCAACTGCCGCCCAAATCACGTTGCACCAGTGGTGGGCCGTCAGGACCAGCAAAGCCTTCTCTGCTGGCCTAAAAATACAATTAAACTAAATTGCATTACGTATGATTTTTTTTTAATCAATATGAGAAGAGTTTTAAAAAGTTGTGTAAAATCGTTTTTATCCGATCTAAAAATTTTTTTTAGCTAGCTAGTGTTGTCAGGTTCCATGGCATCTGCCACAGCCTTCAGAATCAAAAGTGAAGGCTCTGCCCACTGTAAGTGAATGGAAACAACCTGTTCAGTTAGAGCGCTAAGACCAATCATCTCGCAAGATTGTGACCTCAGGGCCTTCCAGCTGGCCCTATGTAGAAGGCAGCACGTAGGTGTCCCGTGATTGGATAAACTCTCCCGGAAGTCCGATAAATGTCATCTTGCACCATATTGAATCTGAACTAGGAGATTTGCTAGCTGGATTCTCAAGTCCTGGTCATACTGATGAGGCGTTGTTATGAGGCGTGTTTGTTTAACGTCACAAAACTATGACCTCACTGAAGGCCTATAGTTGAAATGCACGGCCTGCCACTGCATTGCACCATACCATACCTACCTGCAGGTGGTGAGCCCACTGGGAGGCGACCGCCATAACCGGGATTCGAACTTGGTGAACCATGGAGTGTCACACCAATATCAAGGACGTTGCCTCTGGGCCAAAGTGATGGCCTATATATTTATCATAATTGCGAAATATAATTATCATTGACATGTAGTCTATGGCTAGAGTGGTTGTCCGGGGATTGGGCCGTCGGGGTCCCCACCCATGACTGCCACCCAAATCACGCGGCACCGGCCCCTTGAGGTGGCTTGGGCATTTACATGGGATGCCCACTGGACGCCTCCCACGGGAGGTGTTTAGGTCATGTCCCACTGGGAGGAGACCCAGAGGAAGACCTAGGACATGCTGGAGCGACTACGTTGCCCGGCTAGCCTGGGAACGCCTTGGGATCCTCCCAGATGAGCTGGAGGAAGTGTCTGGGGAGAGGGAGGTCTGGGTATCCCTCCGCCGAATGTTGCCCCCGCGACCCAACTCCGGATAAGCGGATGAAGATGGATGTAGTCTATGGCCGGATTCGAGGCATCATGGGCAGCTATTGGCCCCCAAGCCAGTGGTTTGATACCCCTGGTTTACAAATGCAGCATTTTATTCTGGACTTAAAGCCACTTAAAGACATCAGAAGATCCAAATGACCAACTGTTTTACTAAGTGGACAAATTGGGTGAACGAGCTTCTGTCTAAACGTAACCACTAGTACTGATTGCTGGTTTTAATTGGTTACCATCTGGTACACGCAGGATAATGGTAGGTTACTACAAACTGGCTGTCTAATAGTGACCACATGCCTGGCGATTACTGCAGTTTTAAGGTCTTGGCGCAGGGGGCGCACTTTTCCGCCAGGTGCGCTTTTTCCCCTTCCTTCTCTCCATCCTGCACCTTCCCATCACAGCGCTCCTGAATCTGGCTTCTGCTCTGTTGCCTGCTCCTCCTCCTCCTCCTCCTCCTCCTTCTCCTCCTCTTCCTCTTGCTCCTGCTCCTCCTCCCCTCTTCGCCTCTTCTTTGCAGAGGGAGCAAGTGACTTGATGCGCACAATAAATCATCTCTGCAAGATTTTTTTTTTTTCCTTCTCCCCCCCCTTCACTCAACCTCAGAGCTGGATCTGTTGGATTTCAGCGCTCGGGCTCGAACGGCAGACAGACAGCGAGTCTTAACTGGGGGATTGTTGTAAATGGGATTGAGCACAGCAAACAACGTGGGTGTTGTGCACAAGTGTTAGTGTGTGCGTGCATGTGTGAGCGCGTGTGTTGTGGTGGGGTGTGTAGGAGAAGGAGGAGAGCAGCGACATGAAACGCGTGTGTTTATACCCTCATGCGTTATGGCGTGTGCTTGATGATCAGTGACTGACCAATCTCCATCACCTGTGTCCGCGACCTTGTGTTTCTGACCGATTTTCCACTAACGGGGTTTCCATGGAGGTTCGGTGCGTCGCCTTTATTTGCATGAGGGCTGAATTTGGCTGCTGTGGCTCTCAAGATATCTCAAGATAAGCGGTAAGACACACACACACACACACACACACACACTCACGTACGTACCATCCGAGCGCACGCTTTGCAGTTGTGGACGAGCAGCAACACAGAGAGATGGAAGTGTGTTTAGGTTTTTGGGAGGTTCTTTTTGTCTCTTTTTACATTTCAACTTATTCACTCTGCAAATATAACCCAGGCCCGTGTTTAGTCACCACAGCACTGAAGAATTGTTGTTTTGCAATTTGCTGTTGTGTTCCAGCTGCAGCCCATGCCTCCACAAACTGACTAGTGTATTAATGCGGTGTGTGTGTGTGGCTTGTGAGACATAAAGACAGTAACAGCCACATGCAGGTCCACCCTGTGAGGATGTTTTCTCAGCAGAGCATTTAAGAAAAGAATAGAGACTTAGAGGAAGTCATCACCCTGCAAAGTATAAACATTAAAACTCCCATCGTTCACAAACAAGCGAAGGGAAAAGGGAGGTTTCTTCAGATGACTCCTCACAAAATGATCTCCGTTCTTTTGTAGAGTAAAGACCAACTAGAACCTGACCCTGACTGTTGAACGTAACATCTAAACGTCAAACTCTGAGATTTTCTGGTGAATTCCACTCAAAATCAGGGAACGTTTCCGTCCGTACTCCTGCACAAATTAACCTTCCAAGTGTAATGCAACACGACCTCCTCCGTCTCTTGTAATTATCAGAATATAGCATTTAAAAAAAGTAATTGGATGACTAGATTTATCAACTAAGAATTGTAGTTTAACACAACTGCAGCCATTTTCTGGTAATGACACAGTGCCCATTTGTCAAAGTCAAGGCTCGCGGGCCAAATGTGATCCACCAAGTCACGTGGTCATGAGAGCATTACATTGTAACTTTTCCACACTGTAAACATAACCCAGGACCAGGTAGTGAAACAACACTAAATGATTATTGTTTTGCGCTTTGCTGTTGTGACTGACTAGTGTATTAATGTGGTGTGTGTCTGTGTGTGCGCGCATGAAAATATAGGAAAAGTCATCACCTTGCAAGTAAAAAGACGAAAAACATTAAAATTCCCATCGTTTACAAACAAAGCGAAGAGTAAAGGGGAGTTTCCTCAGCTGATCAATGATTTTTTTGATCAGTAAAGACCAAACAGAACCTGTCCCCGACTGTTGGACATAACATCTAAACACCATCCCCAGAGATTTTCTGGTGAATCCCACTCAAAAACTGAGTTTTTCTCTATGTACTTCTGCACAATTTAACATTCCAAGTGTAATGCAACACAACCTCCTCTGTCCCTTGTAATTATCGGAATATAGCATTAAAAAAATGTAATTGGATGATTTTTATCAACTTGAATTGTAATTTAACCAGTTGTCAAAGGCTTGCGGGCCAAGTGTGGTTCACCAAGTCATGAAGCATGGTCAGCGGTAGCTAAATAAGTGTCTGCCTTATAATAAAGTCCTGAAAAAATAAATATTTTTTAATCTTGATAAAGTATCAATTTTTAATTGTACATCAATGCAACCTCAAATAATAATAATCAATTACAGGAATATTTATTCATGCATAAGTAGATATATATAAGAAAAGTCTGTAGTAACAGCTGGCCGTTGGTGTTTGACTCTTGTGCTACAGCGAATGTTAATCTTTCCTTGATTATCATTACTGCAATCAAACACTCGTATGAAACACTTGCTGTGATAAATATAAGGCTTGGCGTCAACGCTGAAGTCTTTGACTGCAAAAATCTGAAACATTTTCTTCTTCTTTTCAGCGTGTCTTTCATACTACCTTTCCAAAAAAAAAAGATAGCACCAGTCTTCTGTCTGCCCTGACCCTGTCCACAATACTTCAACCTAACTAGTCACAATCCATATCCCTGCACTTTCACTCAGCCTGAGACATGAGACTCGCCTCAACAGGGACCAAGTCGACAAGTCCTAAAAAAAAAAACAAAAACATAAATATCCCAGAATTGTTCCTAAATAGGTAACAAAAATGAGGACATGCACAGATGTACAGATTTACCAAAGACCTGATCTGGACTTTAGTCCAAAATACTTAACAAGGACCGGTCCAGGAGTGTCATTGTTTGAACCTAGCTTCCCCAGGGAGGCACCAAACCCCAGTCACTCTGCCTCTTCCTCTCACTCGGTCTTTTTCTCACTCACACACACACACAGGGTAAGTGCACACCATGTCATCTGGAATGTATGTGATAAATGCTGCCAGGCCTCTAAAGTGAGTACACTCCCACTCTTCCTAGCAGGGCTGTTTGTTCGAGCAGCGTGTTACTTGGATGCAGGCAGAGTGTGATGGAGGTGGTACATGTCATGATAATACTTTTTTTTTTTTTTTGCATCAGTTAACCCAGTGGCGTTTTAGTGCAGGAATGGATGCACTCCATGATTTTTCCGAGATTCACCCAGTTAAGCTTTCTCACCACCTTCTGTCACTGCCATCGTTAGCAGCGTTATGTATGAATCCAAGCTGAGTATGTGTGTGTGTGTGTGTACGTGTGTGAGTGTGTGTGAATGTGGGTGGTGGGATCCTGCTCAGCTTTGCTGGCATTCTAGTGTGTTTTAGTGTATGTGCTCCTACAGAGTGCACATGTGACTCACTCAGCAGCCTGTTTCATGTGACGGATATTTTAACTCCACTATTTTGCCTTTATAAATGATGTATTAGTTCTGGAGCCGGTTGGCATTAACTGTCACACGGTGCCATCCTTTTTTTTTTTTTTTTTTTTTTATATTTTACGAACGCTCATTACAAATGCAGACCCTAACATGCAGAGTCGACAGTATTCTAATACCCAGTGTTCCCTTCACGTACCATCCCCAGTCCTGAGGTGCCAGCCGTTTGCACGGTGGGGGCCGTGCACGCCGAGGTGTGGCAAGCGTGGCTATTTTTGAGGGGAAGCGTGGCAATCCAATTTTGCAGACCTTGAGGGGTGGGGGAAAAAGGGCTGAACAAACATGAAAGTCCAAGGAAGAAAATCCCGGCTGAGACCGCACATGTCTGATCTGTCATCCAGGCAGCTGACAAACAATTAGAGCCTCCATAAGAAGTGCTGTGATGCAGGCTCACCTCAGGATTAGAGCGCAAATTAGCAGCACTTTGTGGCTTATATCCTTGTAAGTAGAATATCTGCATCAACACTTGATCAGGAGACACGGCGTAAATGCTAATCACTGTGAGAGGAGGAAAGTATGAAAGTACAGAGTGCACTTTAGATTTTGATGTGTCAAACTGAAGCTGGGTCTGGACCACAGTTTAATTATATTTGGCCCGCGAGATCATATCAAATGTGTACTGGAGTTGGCCCACCAGCGTGCAGCCCAAATCTACGGGCAGGATTTGCAGTAATGGCCGCTAGTGGTGACGGAAGGGGACTTGGGTCTAGGTTTGATTCCACCGCCTCCCAGATTCCATAGTGGTTCTCAACTGGTCCCACTCTGGGACCCACATTTCCCCTCATTAAGTCGCGACCCAATAGAATTCAAACCAAGCAAATTCTTCTTCTTTTCCTTTCAGCTTGTCCCTTTTTTCAGGGGTCAAATTCAAAAAATTCCATCTCATCCTGTCTTTTGTTGTCTCGCATCTTTGATTTGGCCAAAGTTTTACTCCGAATGCAATTCTTGACGCAACCCTCACCATTTATCCGGGCTTGTGACCGGCACTTAAAAATCGCTAGCTAGTGCACCCTAGTGGCTGCAAACTAAGCAAATAAATTTTCTAATTCGAATGATTTGGTCAATTAGATGTAATTTAGATGTTATTTAGCACAGTGTGCCTTTCAAAATAAGAGATTTCCTCGAATAAAACACATGCTGAACAGCTGATTCACATTATTTTGATTTTTGACTAGCTGTTCATGACCCATTCAGAACAGATCTGTGACCCACTTTTGGGTCGGGACCCACTAGTTGAGTCTGAGTATCAACCCATCCCATATAACTCCCAGTGGGCTCACCAACCACACAAAGGCTCTCAGTATGGAGCTGTGTGATTTGGGTGGCAGTGGTGGAGACTGGACAAACAGATGAAGATGAATGAATGAATGATTTACAGTATCAGCAGTGTATGTATTGTTATGTTACATTGTGGTTTGTGTTGTTGGACTGTGAAAGAAGATTAACATTAAAAAGGATGGTTACATAGTGTAGCGGTTAGCGGGACTGCCTCAGACGGCAGCAAGTCATGGGTTCAATTTCACATGCTTGAAAATATTAATCCTGGGTAAGTGGCTTTGGATAAAAGCATCTACTAGAGGCATTAATGTAATGAAATGTAGCGAAAAAAGGAACCGGAAAAGCTTCGGATACAGCAAGAAAATATCACTGATGTGTATTTTATCTCAGATTTCATTTCTTATGTCTTTATGATATAAAACTTTTGTTTCAGATTAAATATTTATGCAAAAATAAAGTTTGTTTCCATTTGAAAATAATCAAAATTTTCTTTACTCGTCAGTTTTTCAATAAATTTTAAGTTTCGTCAGCAGTGACTTTGAGTTCGACGCTCTTCTGTGGGTGGAGCTCCTTGCGTTAATGTTCATTCATTTTATCTTCTTCTGCTCGTCCGTTGCCGGGTCGCAGGGGCAGCCGGCGCCACCCAAATCACACTGCACCAAATTGTGAGCCTTCCTGTGGGTGGTGAGTCCACAAGAAGTTATGTGGGTCAGAACAGTGTTATGGTTAGAGCACCTCAGTGAAAAAAAGCATACATTAGCCGCATCTCTGCATAAGCCGCAGGGTTGAAATTCTGTGACAAAAGTTGCGGCTTATAGCCTGGAAATTACGGTACTCATTTTATTCAGCACAGTGTGCCTTTCAAAATAAGAGATTTCCTCGAATAAAACACATCAAAACAGCTGATTCACATTATTTTAATTTTTGACCACCTGTTCAGAACGGATCCATGACCCACGTTTATCTATCTATCTATCTACCTAAAAGTCATATGTAGTCTAGAATGACATATACATTTAGCCTTCTCTACGCCATCTATATGGTAAATGTGGGTGTTGCAGGGAAAACAATTCTATAATTTGGACATATGGATATATGTTTTTCTGACCAGATTACATAGCTGAGCGGGCCACATCTGGCCCCTAGGCCTTACTTTGCTTATGCCTGTGCTATACCATAGTGCATACAACACCAGCGTGCTCACCACCCACAGGAAGGTACAGCATGGCGCAGTGCAATGTGATTTGGGTGGCAGTCATGGAGACTAGTAATGGATAAGGGGAGAATGGAGCACCTCAGTGGCAACCTGTCAGGTGGAGGAATCGAACCTGAAGCCTTGCGGACCGAAATCTGCTTCCTTAACCACCAGGCACCACTGCTGACACGTTAATGTTTGTTTTGTGTTTTTTTTTTTTTCTGTATTTAACCCACTTTATTAACACGTACTGTCTTCAGGCAGGTGACACTAATGTACCGATATCTGTTTACGCCCCGCGTGTTTGAGCCTGCTCACTTAACTGCTGCATTATTGTCCCTGGTTCACCATTGTTTGTATGTATGACATTTTGTAATTGCATCATTACTCGCTCAGGCTCCCCCCGCTAGAAGCAGCCACATCACAATTTGCAACACGTGCTACGAACAGACAGACACTTGCCCTTGATTATGGACCTGGGTGGAATGGCTTCCTCATCAGGCTGTCTTGATTCATCTCAGCATGTGGTGAGACACACGCTGCTTGGATGAATCTAATTGATTGGATGGCACCCAATTTCCAGGTCCAAGGCTCCTTATGCAGCCTGGGAGAGAATCCATCCAAATGAAGGATGAGGAAAGGTGTTGGTTGCTGTCTTAATAGGTTGGCATCGGAAGTTTTTTTTTTTTTTTTCCCATATGCCTCTGGTGTCGTCTGTAGACATCGCCAGATCCATGTTGGCCTCACTGCAGGGTGATGGTCCGAAGTTTATCATATACAGAATATTTCACAATGATGTTAATGTTACTTTCAAAACGAAGCCCTGCTGGGTTTATTTCCATTTGCTATTAAATATTTACTGATGGGCAGATGCAGCCTGTGGCCAAAACAATAGAGTGGTGCACAGCTTTTGAGTCCGTGGGCCACGGCCATATTGACACTGTCGGTACTGATGCAGACTTTCTGGTCCTAATACAAATCTCAGCAGGGCAGCGCCTCACTAATCCAAGAGATTGATTCTCACCAGTGTATCGGAGTACACTGTGTATTTGATTTGAACAGAGTTTGTGTTATAGAAGTTCATGTGCAGTTCAAGGGCTTTAGAAATATTTTTTTTTTATACCATTTTACTTTGTACCTGAAGCATAGCTCTGTTGTCCAGGTGTAGTGCCTGGGGTACATTGGACCAGATGTCAAACTCAAAGTTGGCCAAAATTAAAAACTGGGATAAAGTCATGGGACAAAGTGAATATTTGTTGAGAAATTGAAGAATTGATGGCAATTGTTTTCCCTCCTTTTTTGAGACGAAAAAAAAAACTTTGTGCAAACTTTGAATGTACTAAATGTACATGATATACCAGGTGTGGGCAAACTTAAAATTTCAGGCCACTATTGGTCCTAAATTTGGACAAAAGGGCCAGGAACAGATAGATCAAGTGTTCATGTGACTGAATGATAAATCACCTGTAAGAGTCATATGTAGGCTACAATGCTAATATGCATTTGGCCTTCTCTACACCATCTATATGGTAAATGTGGGTGTTGCAGGGAAATTCAAGTTTTCCCTGAGTTTTCTGGCCAGATTACATAGCTGAGCGGGCCACATCTGGCCCCTAAGCCTTAGTTTGCTTATGCCTGTGCTATACCATAGCGCATACGACGCCAGCATGCTCACCACCCGCAGGAAGGTACAGCATGGCGCGGTGCAATGTGATTTGTGTGGCAGTCATGGAGACTAGTAATGGATATGGGGAGACTGGATGGATTGGTGGACACCGCTTGTATTGCACATCCTTCCAGCATAACGGCTGCATCCGGAATCCCAACTCCAGCACAAATCTGATGTGATCTCACGGGCCAAAAGATTCATATTATGGACCAGATTTGGACCGCGGGCCTGAGATTTGACACTAAACCATCACCTATGAGTGCAGTACATTACACAGAGGTCTATATGTGTTTTATTTTCAGTCATCCAGGTCATGTGATCTAATATAGTTACATTGAGGGCAACTGGACATAGTTGGTTGATGTAGGACATTTTGTACGTTTGTAAGGACTTTGTTAGCGTATTCTGGAGAGTTCTGTGAGTTCTGATATGTTTATTCTACCATAACTCATGATCCTTTTGTGACATTTAGAATACATTTAAATCTGTGGTTCATTTTCATCAGGTGTGACCAAACTTTTTGACACGCGGGTCATTATTTGTCCTAAAATTGGACGCAGAGGGGAAAAGCTTAAAGCATAATCAATATCAAACCCACTTTACAATTTGGCAAAGTTCAGCGGGCCGCATTACAAAGCTGACTGGGCCAAACTGGACCCCGGGCCTTACTTTGCCCATTCCTGGTATAGCGGTACAGTCATCATTCAGTTGAGCTGCTCAGTCGAAGGTAGCTGGACTCTGTTGTCTTTCTTGAAGACGTCCAATCTCTTATCCAGCTTCTTCAGTTCTGGTTCAAATTGATGATCTAGTGCAGGCGTGGACAAACTAAGGCCCGGGGACCGTATGTGGCCCGTTGAGTTTTTTAATGCAGCCCACTAACTTTGTCCAAATTAAACAATTTAATAATTGTTTCTGCCAGTCCCCTGAAATTCCTGCGTTTCCTCGTAGGTGGCGTCACAAAGGCTATTGAATTGTAACATTTTAGACTTCAGAGTTCAAAGAATTCTCCATTCTTTTGCTCTTGACACACCTCCCGTGTCCAATTTAAGGACCAACTGGGCCGCCAGTCAAACACATTGCCCACATCTGGTCTAGTTGGACAAAATCCTTTGACAAAGCAAAGGAAAATCAAAATAACTATGGCATAAATGCAAGAAATGTGGTCATCGTAGGACTCTATACATGATATAATTCGGTCAATGTTTTTGTAGTTTTCACACTGAGTTTTGACCCATAAGGATAAGAAGCAGTTGGTGCTGACACAGCAGTGTTTATTCACCATGTCACTATTTCCCCCCAAAATTAATCCCTAACTGCAGAGAATAGCATGCAACTCAAAACAAATCAAATGTTAAGTAAGTACAAAATACACAAAGGAGTGAGGTTATTAACATCACTTCTCCTTAACAAGTCTAAGAGGTGGTCGTCTACTAGTTAATGGACAATTAGCTCGAGCTGTTCTGCACTGAGACAGTGCTGTTCCTTGACCTTTGATGAAAAAGCCATTGCTAAGTTTGATCCTGGTTTAAAAACAGGATACAAGTTTCTACCTTTTTAGTATTGGCCGTAAAAACATGAAATATTGCGCTTCCTTCATCTGTTTCCTACACATCAGTGCGTCAGGTTTACAATGACACACAAGAACGACTCTGATAAGGCTCTGCCAATTCAGCACAGCATCTGCCAGGTCGTCTGCACACCGTGAACCACAGGCATATTGTGTAAAAAAAAAAAAAAATCGTTAATATAGACTGTCCTGGGTAAAAATGGGTAGAAAGTTTGTCCTTGTCTTCTCATTCATTTGTGCATTTGGACACATGTGTTGAATGTCTCTTGACTATATGTGCTTTACACTGATTTTCACTGATTTACATGATTTACAAACTCAATGCTTTTGTAGTAAAAGTGCCTCAGGCTTGCGTTGTGTTACTGCAGTGTTTGGCACAGATTTTCCTGCTCCGTGTTTGTTTGGTTAAACGCTGGGGCAAACACGGGGTAAATATGTAGATAACATTGCATTCTGTTACAGCCATTAAAAAAAAAACACACACACAACTCCTGCTTCATGCAATACCACTTGTTTATTCACATTGGAGAATTTCCGCCACTCCAATACAAACTCCCAGTTTTGGTGCGATATTCAGTGGCAGGATATTAAAAGTGGAATGAAAGGGGGTCGGTGTTTGCCAAGTCTCTCCCGTTTTTTATTCTAGCAAAATTTTCATTCCAACAGGTCAATCTACCCTCCCTCCGTGAACAAGAGTGCCATTTCAAAGCTTATTGGATGAGATTCTCGTTTGCCCTTGGCTGCCAAAGATGACGTTGCTATGGAAACAGATGCTGCTGTTATCAATCATCGACCGTCTGGCAGGTAAACCACCTTTTTATATGAGTAATGATTCTTCCATGTTTGGACATTTACAGTTGTGAGATGATCGCCGAAGAGCAGACAATCATGTCAGTGTCAGACCCGATAGTGCGGCGCAGGTTAAAGGAACAATCCGTGGTATTGACTTCCTCGCACAGGACACGCAGTGACTCAATCAACTTCTTCACATGGCTCCCCTGCCTCACGTAGATACTGAACGGGTTAAAGGAAATGTCGTCAACGTAGATCGTAGACATTTTTCGTCCTGACGGTACAACCGCACAACAAAACTGTAAACTTTGCATATGTGGGTTTGTGGTTCCTCAGAGAAGTGATAATCACGCCTGCCTTACACATAGAAGCTCTTGGGTTTAAACCCCCAGAGAAACCATTTGCTTAACGGCGTCCTCCATAACAGCCTTTCGTGGTTGAAAGAATCACATTAGAACAAATAAGTGCCTTATACATATTTTTAATTATTTTTTTTTATGTTGAAATATTTTTTTTATCTGTTGGACAAAATAAAAATACAAAATATAACTTATGTGGGTGACAGTGGTGGCCTAGTGGTTAAGGAGGCGGATTTGGATCCGCAAGGTTTAAGGTTCAAGTCCACCAGCCATTAAGTTGCCACCTTTTGACCCAAATAGCTTATATTTGGCGTACTACCCGCAGGAGGGTGCAGTGTGATTTGGGTGGCTGTCGTGGAAACTGCAGCGATCCGGGGATGGATATGAGTATGAAGATGTATGAGTGAATTAATTTCTTCTGTGGTGTTTGGTTCTTGCCTCCCAGATTGTTTCGACAGTGGATCGTATCATGGTCCAAGATGGAGGATGGAACCGGTGGATCTGTTCATTCCTGTGGACTCAATAGAAGAGGAGGCCACTCTGACCTGTGACGCCAAAGGAACGCCACCTCCACAGTACAGGTACCAATACAATCCTTTGTGAAAAATAATGAGATAATTAATGTGTTATTTGAGAAATTTCCCAAAAAAAAAAAAAAAAGAGTGCATCTGATTAACAAGTGAGGAATCTAATAATCTGGGGCTTCTAAAAATACCATATACAACAAGCCGTTTTTTTTTTCTTTGCCTTTCTTTTGAATTAGCTCAAAGAGGTTAACCTACATACTCCTCAGCGTGCAGGAACCTTCTCTTGATTTGACTTCTCGCTTTCATCACTGAATGCATTTTAGGAGCAATTCAGTTACATTTAAAAGGCCTGTCGATCACCCGTGTGTCCATTAAGGGATGTAAAGCTGCATAAAATAATTTCTTAATAGTTCATATTCCACTTATTTTAATGTACAGCTGCTGAAAACTGTACATTTAGTCCATATTCCCAGATTAAAAAACATTTTATTTCATTTAAAATACTGCACAGATCGCTCCCTCTCCAATCTGGCTCTGGTCTCATCAGATAGGGACATCTTGGGGACACACATGTAGCATCTTAATGATTGTCTCCTCTTATGAAGATGCCCCGAGACCAGTGCAGGTTGCTAGACACCAGTGGGCACCAGGATGCATTGATTACAAGTGTCTTTGGTGTTCAACAATGGAATTACTGAAGCACAGACAACATCGATGTGCCGAGCTCTAGCGGTGGGGAGTACATCTTCTCATTATTTGAGGCTTTTCACATCCCCTGCCTAAGACCAGGTATTTCCATGTACTGATTAAAGGTGAAATGAGCATGTTTAACGTGATATCTTGTCAAACCGGCGGTGCTCGGCTCCGCATGCCCTCAGCACCTTTCCGGCTACTCTCTTGAAGTGTAAATGGGCTCACACTGCTCCCACCCCCTTCATCTTCTCTCTCCTTTTTTCTCCTTCCTCCGCTGTCACTCTCCAAGATGTGAGACCTGCACAGATCACATATACACGCTGAAAAAAACACACACACAAAAGATTTTTTTTTTTTTTTTTTACTAGGAGCTAGATGGGCATTTTTTATATATAAGTCAGTGCTGATCATAACACATTTAACCTCAACCTGACCTGGATTTTAAAGCCTGTTGTTCCGGACTCTGAAATCCACCTCAACAGTCACGTTTGGCTGTGGAGAATTGTTAAGATAATGCGCTCACAAAATGAGTCTCAAGTGGCTTGTGTAGCTGCTGTTGTTCTATTACAGGCCAATGATCAGAGTACTGGTGAATAGTAGACACACTTGACTTCTGGTCAAAGGAGGTAAAGACCGTGATTGAGCCGATGGCGGTGAGACACAGACGGGCGAGTAAACCCGCATCACTGCGGCCCAAAGACACGGTGTCTCCAGGACCAGGAGTGTCAAGGTGAAATTGACAGTGGGACAAATTAAAAACTGGGTTGAAATAGCAGTCTAAGAAGAAGAGTTGAAGAATTGATGGTAATCGTTGTTGTTTTCCTTTTCGCTCCAGACTTGAAAAGTTTATTCTTTTTTCTTAGAACAGAACTGGTTAAAATAAGGCCTGCGGGCCAGATGTGGCCCGTTGGGCTTTTTTTATCTGGACCACTTAACTTGTCCAAATAGTACTATTAATTTACATTATCATTGTCCAATTGCCTATTCCCTCCAATGTCAACATTTTCCCAATATATAAGGTAGAAAAGACTTAACAAGGCTAGCATTTTGGCCTTTACGCATCATTTATCTTAGTTCGGCCAAATGCTCTTTCTATCTGTACTTGATGCTTGTCAAATGTTAGAACCCACTGTGGCCCGGGAATCAAAATATTTGCCCACACGTAAAATAGAAACTAGAGCTGGGCAGTATGACCAATAATTGATATCAGGGTATTTTTTAATGTTATATACAGTATTTTTACAATATTCTCTTTCTCTTTTAACCTCACGTCCCCATAATTTAGAGAAATATAAAGAATCTAAACCAGGAGTACCCTGGTCCACCAGTAGATCTCCAAAGGAGTGCTGGTAGATCCTAAGCAATAACGTTAAAAAAAATAATAGTAATAAAAACTAGAGGTGTAATTCTATTTCAAGATGCTAATCACTGGGCTAAAGAGAGAATAACATAGATATATACATATGTTGTATGTTAATGTAGAGAGTAAAATATCCAGTTTATATGGGTGAATATATTTAGAGCTTTGAATCTAGGTAGATCACTTCAGCTTAGTGATTAGCTCACAAGACAAAAATGTGTGGACACCCCTGCTATGGACAACATGTCCCCAACAGCAAAGTGAAAGGCAACCCAACGGGTAAATACAAATGGTGTGAAACGTCAGTCTGTAGTGCATTAATAATATTGCTTCAATTTTATTAATATTGTTATTACTATTGTTATGGGGGCAGTGGTGGCCCAGTAGTTAAGGAACTAGACTTGGGTCCTTAGGGTTACAGGTTTGAACCCACCTGCTGCATGATTACCACTGAGGTCCACTGAGCATGGCACCCCCCTCGGGGGGCTCTCTGAAATCGAGACTGAGATAGCTATAAAACATATTATTATTTAGTCTATGTACTTTCCTGATTACTCTTTTATATGTTTGAAGCATTTTGCCGCTGTGCGTAAACAGCAGCCTGCTTTTCTGCATTGGTGGTGATGCTAAGTAGCCTTTTAAAAGCTTTTTGAAAGCTGCTTTTTGTTTGTTTTGTTTTGTGTTCCTGTCTGCACTTTATGGTCGCCTGTTGTGCTTAGAGTCGGAAAAGAATTACCCTCGACAGCAATCAGGCTAAAAATAGCTGCGGTTATCCTGCGAAGCTTTTAATTTCTAACCACAATGTACCAAAAGATCAATTTGAAGCGAGATCAATAACAGGAACCACAGTTTTAGTATTTGACACAGTAAATCTTGCCTTAGATTGAGCACATTTGGGATTTTCATCCCACATAGGATTCACTTTTCTCCAAGGCCAAGCTTCGTCCACCTAGCTACGTTAGCTTCTCTGTTCTGCTTTAATTCATGGCATTTCTTTTAACAAATGTAACCCCCGAGTTGCTTTACTTACTCCTACTCTTTCTGCTGATGAAAAAATAATCTTTCCATTAAAAATATATGATATCATATAATATATATATTTTTTCACCTTTAAAAGTGGCTGCACAACAAGTAATCACACACAGAGGGCAGCATCAGTGCGAATGAACATATTAGACGGATGGATAATAGATAGATGTAAATGTAGGAATATAAGATATTGTTGTAATTATTACTGTGTGGTGATGTTGAATAATTGCAAATTACTTTAATTATATTTCATTTTGTCATTATTACCACTGACTTGCGTTTCTATTATATTTTATTACCATCTATCTTAGTGTATATTATATTATCTTGGTCATATAGATATGAACACGCATATACACATACACATTTCATATATATGGACATACGTGGACATACGTATATGTGTATATATATATATGAATATATATATATACATATACATATGAACATATATACATACACTCATGCACACATAAACAGACAGCCATACTTATATGTGCATTGTCCAGCACAAATACATCAACCTCTTATACTTTGTATTGTGATATAAGTATATATCATAAGATATGACGTGTTGTGAAGTGTAGAAAAACAAAGGTATAATGAAATATAATAACAATGTAGATCAAGGTTGCACTGTATAATTGTAGGGTTATCACTCATTCTCTCCCCACCACCTGTCTCTCATCCCCCTCAGAGAGGAAGACAGTACTGAAGCCTGTAAATATATTCTAAAGAGAGGGTTAATACATATGATTTGATGGTTTATGGTTCTGTTACATTTGTCAAAGTCAAACTACCACATGTTCATGACTATAAGGCGCACGTAAAAGTTTCAATTTTCTTTTAATTGTGCTGCGCGCCCGATAGTGTAGTGCGCCCTGTGCGTGTTGTTGTAAGGCGGGCGTAGTAAAGGACACCATGAGAACGTTAAAGGGGGAAGTGTGGGCGTTGTTTTGCTGACGCTCTAACGCAAATGAAGTTAAATATAGTAATGGCACATATAACTGACAGTGTACCTTTTAGTAAAGTGCGCCTTATGGTGGTGATAATACAGTATACATAAAATAATGATATTTTTCTGTTGTTGTGGACACTAAAAACTGGTAAATATGATGGTTTAACTGTATGTAAAAACTACTGAAGTTTACATCTGAAAGGGTTAAAAACTGATCAGGCTTCAAGTGTAGTTGTGTCTTAGCAAGAGATGAATAATACAATGTAATGAGAAGAGAAGAAGTTGTTGTTTTTTTAATTTCTTGGGGGGGAAGAAAGTTATGATACATTAATGGTCGTCTTTCAACCCTGTAAATGTTCCGTTAAGAATAAGAACATCATAACGGAGTGAAACTGTAATAATAGTCAGGAATTCCTTGCAGAATAAAGAGACTTGTTTTTAATAATTTAGGTATGTCAATGCTTTAAACTTTCGCTGAATTCTATTTCTTGGCACACTCTGGACCGCTTTGTGTGTAATTTTCCATTCCTCTGCTGCATTAAGTGTGGATTTAATGAAAGCAGAAAAAGGAGTGTGAACGTCTTCTTCTTTTGCATCATCTAACTGTTACTTTTTTTCCAAGTGCCAATCTTTTGTCCTAATGAGGAGTCAGAGGTGGAATGGGGTCACATTAGGGAAATCTAATGTGACAGAGAAAAAGTAACAGTGTTAAGACTTATGGTAATGATCGGGATCCCTCCTAAATCTTTGATCCTCTGTTTACCTTAAATAGCAGAAGACAGTCTTGTGTTTGATAGTCTTAGATTAAACTTTAATGATCCCTGCGGAAAGGGAAGGGTGAAGCTGCTGCAAGAAGTAATTGTGCGGGGGGAAAAAAAAAGTAAAGCATAATAAATAAGAGGAAAAACACAATGTGCAGAAGAGTAGCTCATTTTAAAGACCAGTCTCTTCAGAACATGTGAAATAAATAATAAATACCAAGGAGAGGTGCGAAAAACATTGAGGCTGCTATCATGGCTCAGAAAATATGCTGCAAAGGTGACATGAAGAATAAGTGAAAAAAAATATATAAAAAAAATAGGTAAAATTCCACAATTGGCTTCTTTTTATCACACAGTATTAGCTGATGCTGTAATGTATGTCTATACGTATAATGTACTTATATATATATATACTGTACATTAGGCATAAGGAATTACTGTACAATTTAAGCTGAGTAAGACTGCAGTCCTACTAAATGCAATAAAAATAAAATGTGTAATTTGGTAAAGTACCGGAGCCTTTTATTAATCTTCCAAATGGACAATGAAAGGACTTTTATTGTTCTTACACACTAGCGATTTTGAATTGTTTAACACATGATTTTTATGAAACTATAACCTTTAATTTTGGGGGGTGAATGGGGCATAGCTATTATGACAGGACTTAAAGTGAAGTCCGTTATTATTAATAAAACGTCCCAGAAGTTACAGTTGTTCCCTTTTTTTTTTTTTATACATTTTTATTTATGAATGCAGACTGCAGGCAGGCCACCCCAGGTCATGCACCCTGTCTGTTGCATCTAATAAAGTCTATTTATCCATGCTATTTCATTAAAGGGTCATGAAAATGAACTCAGCACAGGTTTCAGCTTTTATTGCACGCTGCTCTTATTAAATGGTCAACACCTGTGGTCATCTGGAGTCAATATGGCCCTAGCTGTTTGCCTTGTTTTATGTATATTAAAATATTGTTATTAAACAAAATAGAGGTGACTGTTATTAACTTTTTGCTTAATAATAATAATTTCTTTATCAGCTTTATCAGTAATGTTTATTTAATTGTGTATCTTTATGAACCACTGTAATCGTAACACATTATAAAGATGAGCTGCAATGCTGCCATCTAGTGACCTTTACTTTGATATACAGTTATTTATCCACACGGGAATGGAAAGCATTGTTAAATTGTGATCCAAACCACTGCACACAATGTGTAAACTCTGCATTTAACCCATCACCAAGATGAAGAGTGGGTAGGGAGTGGGTTCCGATGCCATGCTCAGTGGACCTCATTGGCACCACGTGGATTAGAACCTGGAACCCTTCAGCCTCAGGTCGGGTTTCTTGACCACTAGGCCACCACTGCCCCTAAGTAAACATCATTTGGCTATACCTAATTAGGAAAAATCCATAACGATTCTTGCTGAAATGACTCAATATGCTAGTATTATACTGGGAATGTCATTAGGGTTTTTACCTTGTTTATATGTGTAAAACTACAAAATCTATAAGTGAGAATTTATTTGAGGTCCTTATCGCCGCGAGGACAACACAAGGTTTCCAGCTTTTGTACTAGCATGCAGGTTGTGTAGTGTATCAGTAAAAAGTGATTGTTGTAGTACAGAATGAGTTGTGCTCACCATTCAGGTCCTGTCTAACGATCTTGAATATGAGAATAAAACCGTTGAGTGGGTTTTGCCGTGGACTGATGGTGTCGTTGCCCTCACAGATGGTCACTGAATGGGACTCTCATCAATCTGGGCCAGGATCGCCGCCGGCGTCTGTCTGGGGGCAACCTCATTATAAGCGGTCTGGACCGCCACCAGGATGCAGGGATGTACCAGTGTATGGCTTACAACACAGTCGGTGCCGTGCTCAGCAGGAGAGCAAGTCTACAGTTTGCCTGTGAGTCACAACACAACATCAACAGGTCTTTAATAAACTTAGGAAACCAAGGTTGTTATTTGTGAAGATTTGTAAGAAAACATCTTTTGTAATGATAGAATTGATGTGAAAAGTGAAAAAAAAAACAAAGATGACTTTCTAAACTTGTGTTGCTTGATTCAAAGTTTCTGGTTATATTTTTGGGGCTATTGATGTTTCACTTTTCTTTTTTTTTTTAGTGAATAACTGCAAATTTGCAGATCTTTGCTGTGGTAGAGCTTTTAAGAGATGCACTGCTGAGATTAGTTCCCAAAAAACTGACTAATGAGGTTCCGAAAAAAAACACAGAAACATCATGAGTCTTTGTAGAAATAATCTTTCTGTATAATTAGGTTGGCTATTTTCAGTTTTTCTACAGATACAAATTGGGCCTTCTGGAAAGTGACTACAGAAAAGTCTGTCTGATATACAATGTACCGAAAAACTCATGAATCCAGGACTGGAATCTATACATAATCATAATATTCATGTACTTAATATTTAATTTAAAGACAGGATGGACATTTTCCATTTTCTAACCAGAACTAAAACTCCCAGCATGTGCTTGGCAGGGATTTAACCTCAGGTCAAATGCTTTCAGAGCTTCAGACCAGCCTCTCCAGGCACACGGAGACAGCTGACAAGATGACTGACACAGTTGCCAAATGGATTGTGAGTGACTGTGAATCGATTGATATTGTTGAGGATAATCACTGAACTGAACTGAAATAAGTCTTGACGTGTTCTCCGAGCCAAAGTGAAAGATTCACGGTAATGACCAAAAATATGCAACGGAGCAAATGTGGAGTTATTCTCTTGTAAATATTTCCTGACAGGTTTTTTCCATATTAATATTTCTATCATTTAGTTTTGTCACAAATAAAGGCAGGTGCAAAACTCTTATAACAGGATACATTTGCCTGCTGTTATTCTGATCCATCTACCAGCAAAATTCAGGAAAAAGGTTTGGTCTGGTCTTATTTAAGACTGTTCATTAATATCAATTATTCATGATTAACCACAATATATTACTACGGTAATTAACACACAATGACTTCACATATCATATCTTGATAAATGAATGAAAAATTTAATTGAGATTCCTGTTTCAGCAAACAAAAAAGGGTTTGATCCTATTCAGGAATGTTAATCTATATACATTTCTTATGATTAATCACAATCGATAACAATTAATCGTGATTATTCTACATCTTTCATGTGATGAATCAGGTTTAAAAGGTAATTATTTGGCAGCTGAGATAATTTCACATATATGATTTCAGGCATCATTTTACAACATAATGAGAACTATTTAAAATACAATAAGAGGCAGGTAAAAAAAAACACATTGGTATAAATCGCCTTGATGTTATTGGGCTTCCTGTTACAGCAAAAACAAAAGTTTGGGTCCTATTTGATAATGTTAATTTTGATTAATTATTTATGATTAATCACAATTAATCATGATTAATCTATATCTTACCTTACTACTTTACTAACAAATTAATTGTTTGCCATCTATGGTAAATTACACACAATGACTTCACATTTTTATAGTTGATTTTAGGCATAGTTTATCGTTATTGCGATTCCTGTCCCAGCAAAAAGTTAGGGTCCTATGCAAGAATCTTAATTATTATCAATTATTCATGATCAATCACAATCTATAACAATTAATCGTGATTAATCTACGACTTACTCTTGCTTCAGACAAATCCAGTTAATAATGTAATCAGTTGACAGCTCTGATAAATTACAAGACTTTACACTTTAATAGTTGATTTCAGGGATCATTTGAAACTTTAATACCACAATACTATATCCTGATAAGTGGAAAACTATTGAAAATCTACATATTTAAGTAATATTATAAATACAAATAAAGGGAAGTAGAAAACACATTGGTATAAATCGACTTGTTATAATTGGGATTCCTGTCCCAGCAAGATAAAAAAACAGGTTTTGGTCCTATTGAGGAATGTTATTGATTATTTATGATTAATCACAATTATTAACAATTAATCACAATTAATAACAATTATTCGCGATTAATAACAATCATGGTTAAACTACATCTTACGTGTTAAGTAAGGTAAAAAAAATGTTGACAATATTTCATATTAAATAGTAACTTAAGAATGAATGCAGTTAATTAGTTGGCAGCTCTTACTTTATAGCAGTTAAGAACCGCATTGTTAAATCATCTTAGTGTAATTGTTGAAGATGAAGAATTGCATTGGATGGTTCCTTCACCAGAGGTCACTGGAGCATCAGACAGTTCTGTTCTGATCGATTTTTTTTTTTTTAACACCAGATGTCCTTGCTGATGCGGGTCAACTTGGGGACTAGACTGTGTTGGACCTAGAATTTTGCTGGTGCCAGTTTACTTTTATCCTGTACAATTTACTTTTACAACTACAACTGCACCAACGCTGTCGTGACACTGAATTCTTTATTTCTTTGGATCGATACGGCGCATCTATCCATCATAATTTGCAAATGCCGTCCATTTCTCATGCATCGTCTGTGCACTTTCTCTACATGATATTTGCCAAGTTGGCAAAAAGCTCCTTAATATTTGGAGGAACAAACACAAATGAAATAAGAAAAAAGGGAAAACAAAAAAATGACTCAGCAGTGATTGACAGTTTTCCCATCACTACATTATATCCTGTCACATCAGGCAGACTCAGTTACAGCCTCCTCGTGTCGGCCGGCTTCAAATCTAAAATAAGATCTCATGTCTTATTTATGACCTGCCTTGACGTTTTTGCACTTTATTTTGGTCAAACACTTTACAGAGAGCCATAAAAGAGAATCTCTTTTGTCGTCCCCGTCTTTTTCTTTCTTTCAAGCTCAGTGGATGTTCAAATCTCATGGCAGTTTACTTATAGACTCTCTCTAGCTGAAAGCTTTCACTGCGCTCTGCTCCACTCTGATACGTATGTGTGATCTTTAGGGGATATTTCTCCCCCCTTTTTCTCTTTTTTTTTCTGTCTGCCTCCTCAGACTTAGATCATTTCAAAGTTCACACCAGAAGTGCAGTGTCGGTCCGGGAGGGACAAGGAGTGGTGTTACTCTGTGGAACACCTACTTCCTCTGGAGGTAAACTACGTCCTGCAGGTGGATGGACCTGACTTTAAACATGTCTGCATAGGTTCTCAGTCATCTGGGTCATTTCATCCAAAAGTGGTTTCTCCGAAGGCAACTCCATCACATATTCAACCCCACCTCCCTCATTAGCCTTTTGTTTTCCGCAAAAAAACTCTTCTCATAGGAATGCAGCCTCTTTTAGGTAAATATCAAACCTCCCCTGTAGTCAGTTAGACCTGGAGAAGCGTATGTCTGTGAAAATTCTCATGATATCCAAAAAAAAAAAAAGGAGTTGGAAGACGTTTCATTCCTCAACTGGGGAACTTCATCAGTTTCTGGTTGCTGTTGGAGGCAACTCTAGTAGCTCCTCTAGACCACTCCCTTCACCACGCCCACGCACAGTTGGGTAGGAAGATTTTATAGGTGGGAAAATATTTCAGCACACCGAAAATGTTATTTTAACAAGGGCTATTTATCTGCCACAACTTAACAACAGGTCCGTGAAAAGAGTACGAGACATTTAAGAAGGCGCAAAGAAGGTCGGGGAACACTTCCGTCTAGAGGAGTAGATATACTAGAGTTCCTTCTTTCATCAACCAGAAACTAATGAAGTTCCTCAGATTAGGAATAAAATGTCTATCAACTCCAAGAAGAAGTCCATTTGCTTACAACTTAACTCTTTTTGGAACAGAAGAACCTTTTTGATGAGAGTGGAAACGTCCTTATTATGTCCAGTTGCCCTCGGAGTAACCATTTTTGGATCACTGTTCTAAACAATTCCATCAGTTCTTGTCTAATCTTCTTTTCTTTTGTTCATTTCCGTCCCAGACCTTACTTATGCATGGGTCTTTAACGAGTACCCGTACTTTGTTCAGCAAGACAATCGGCGTTTCGTCTCGCAGCAGACGGGAAACCTTTACATCGCCAAGGTTGAAGCCTCCGATGTGGGCAACTACACATGCGTGGTGACGAACAGTGTCACCAAAGGCAAAGTCCAGAGTTCGCCCACGTCTCTGATCCTCAGGACCGACGGTGAGTCACGATCGGGTGTGATGTGACAATTGTCCCTTCCAGCCTTACTCGCATTAAGGATGTGTCCTTGCAAAACATTTTTCATCATTATCATCACACACACCGTTGTAAGTGCTCTTTGTCCCGTCGTGCCTCTCTGTAGGTGAGTCATTTAGCGCTAATGTCCTGGTAAGTAAATAGTAGCTCCTGAATGTAGGCCACCAAACAAAGCAGCCAAATTCGCTCAGCGCTGACTCGGCTTTTCTACCATTTACATCCCCTTTAAAAGCTTTCACATGAATTCTCAGGTTGCTCCTCGGCGCCCCGTTGTTCCATTCACCGCCGTGCTTTCATAGAATAAAGGTTGAACAAAGATTGCCTTTGGAATGAATTAAACATAAGACATACATCACTGGACCATTACATTGAGTGTTCTGGTGGCTCAACCAGTTAGTTCCCACTCAGTGTTACTGTACGGCATAAATTTAAATCCCTCTGCATCATTTTTCTGATCTGGGATTTGCCTGTCTTCCCTGAATAATGATCTATACAATAAAACACCAGAGGTTCCTAACTGCCCACTCAAGCTTTGAAATAATAGATAAAAAGCCAGAGTAGCTTTTGCAAAACATGATTTCACACGTCGTGTCTCTGCTCCGGCAGGAAGAGATTTAAATTATTCCAGGCTGGTGTTACGCCGCATCCCGGCGACTGCACACCGAAGCGAGCTAGCACTCAGACTTCACCCATGAGAGAATGTTTGTTCATGTGTCTTTTTGTGTTTCCCCTCAGTTAGTTCTGTATTGTTTGGTCTATAATGTAAGTGCCATACTACTTGTACGCCATGCATAATGGAACACTGAACAAGTTCTTGTGCTTACTCTACATAGGAGTGATGGGTGAATACGAGCCAAAAATAGAAGTTAATTTCCCAGACAATGTTCCCGCCGCCAAAGGATCAACAGTTACACTGGAGTGTTTTGCCCTTGGAAAGTAAGCTGAATTCCTTGAAGCATGATTTCAATCTTCTGCCGATTTACATTCCAGACAAAGCTCACCGGGATTTTTATATAATAAAGTTACCGTCTGAAAGTTAATGTGTCAGGGCTTTTTTGGGTTTCAAATGGGGAATGTTAAAAATGATTTGTCACCTCCTGTGTCTCTTCCAGTCCTGTTCCAGAGATAACATGGAAGAGAGCTAATGGAATACCTTTCCCCAGTAAAGTCAAAATGAAGTATTCCAACGCCGTGTTGGAGATTCCCAGCTTCCAGCAGGATGACGCAGGAGGATACGAGTGCTTGGCCGAAAACAAGATGGGAAAAAACACCGCAACTGGTCGACTGGTGTTCTATGGTAGTGCATCTCTCATTTTTGTTTACAAAAGGACAAAGTATTCGCTACTAACAGTGTGAATTGCATCAGATGTATTCTTGGATTTTATGGTTGCTTTTGGAAGAAATAGTTAAATTGTGCTAGACACACAAAAAATGACAAGAACTATATAACAATAATATTAATAATAATTCTACCAATAATTCATAAATAATTCTACCAGTGGTGGGCGTTTCAAATGTAGGCCTTCAGTGACGTCATAGTGATGTCATAGTCACATACGGAACAGGTACGTGTTCCGTCCAATCACTGAACACGTACCTGCTGCCGTGTAGGGCCAGCTAGAAGGCCCTGAGGTCGCAATGTCGCGAGATGATTGGTCTGAGTGCTGTAAACGATTCACTTACAGCGGGCAGAACCTTCACTTTTGATTCTGAAGGCTCTGGCAGATTTCACAGAACCTGACAACTCTAGCTAGCTGAAATATGATTGGATAAAACATTTTTATCCAATTTCTTAAATGTAAAATCTTTTTATATTAATGAAAAATAAATAATAATACAATTTAATTTTTTTCTGAGTACGTTTAGGCCAGCAGAGAAGGTTTTGCTGGCCCTGACAGCCCACCACTGTTATCTACAATGTAAATTTTTTTTATTTTACTTTAGATATTTAGGGATTTTTCCAGCTTTAAGTCTCTTTTAGTCATGTAGCTGGTAGCCATGCTGACACCACCAGCCAATGGCCTCCTGAGTGAAATCTCACAGAACCAGAACCAATTAACGATGGAAGAATTAATGAAACGAACACTCAAATTCTGGAGGGTTGTGATCAAATACTTTTCTTAATTGAATTTGCAATGATTTGTAACATCATGTTCGCCACTAATGGGGAAGAGTAAGGTAGGAATTAGGTTCTGAGGCTGTGGCCATGAATGTGCGTTTAATGTGTGTGGTAGGGATTCTGGCATAGATCTAAGGTCTCAGTCTTTTCAATCCATGTCTTTCATTTTCTTTGTCGTCGCCTTAATTTCCCAAAGGGAACTCATCCATCCATCTATCTATCTATCTATGTATCTATCTATCTATCTATCTATCTATCTATCTATCTGTCTATCTGTCTATCTGTCTATCTGTCTCTCTGTCTGTCTGTCTGTCTGTCTCTCTCTCTCTGTCTGTCTTTGTCTGTCTCTCTGTCCATCTATCTATCTATCTATCTATCTATCTATCTATCTGTCTATCTGTCTGTCTCTTTGTCTCTCTGTCCATCTACCTATCTATCTGTCTGTCTGTCCGTCTGTCTGGTCTTCCATCTATCTATCTATCTATCTATCTATCTGTCTGTCTGTCTGTCTGTCTGTCTGTCTCTGTCCATCTATCTATCTATCTATCTATCTATCTAAAGCATTCGTTTCTGTCCTTTTTGCTTACTCTAAATCACTTGTTTGTCACTTGTTCTCTGTGAAGCATGTGAGATTTTTATTAACGGACTGCAATCTACCTATGGCTGCCACAATGTTTTTAACGGATGTGAAAGACATTTCTGTCACCAATAAATGCAACATTTAAAGGTTGCATATTGATTAGTCACTAGTCTGTTTGGATTGTGATTAAATTCTCCATTGATTAGAACTAATCCACTCCCACTGTGTTACTTTTGAACGTCAATTTTCGAAAAAGGAAAAAAGTATCAGTGCCACCTGATTAAGCAGCGATGGTGCAGAGATTGTCTTTTGTTAATAACAGGTGTAACCAAATGATTATCTCCGCAAAAGAAAAAGTTAACATTCAGGGAAATTGCACTTAAGCACTTTTGGCCTTCGCTTGATTCGACTGAGGCGGTAGGAGAGTTACAATGTGGTAATTAAATTATTCCATTCACATTAAGGGCTGCAGTGTATTCACAGCAGGTTAAATGAAGACCTCAAGTCTTTGCTTCATCCATTTTCACATCAAATAAAAAAGTATTTCTGTTTTAACTCATCACCTGCCGATAAAATTCTGGACTCCTGACTTGTTTTTTTTTCCTCTGCATTTGTCTGAGGGAGAGTGACACTTGTAAAAATTGGAGCTGATGGGATGTACAGTGTCAGAGAAGTGAGCTGTTTTGCTATTATGAGCACATCTTCTTCCCCCTGAAATTCCTGAAAAGCTGTCAATATGTGAGAGGCAGGCTGCAGGCAGACAGGACCTGGATTGGAAATCGACAGAGGTGATGTTTATTATGGGCAGAATTATTATGACAGGTGGAGGTGAGCCGTGATGGAGTGCCCGCGTCCCTCGCCGTGAGAGCTTCCTGCTCGGTGCTGCAATGTTTCATTCTAATCTTGAGTTGCCATGGGGTGCTGACACATTTAAGTGATGAAACTGGAAGACACACCCAACATTCACTCCCCGGCTCCGTGTTATTTTTCAAGACACGGACCATTTTTGTAACACTATCTGATTTTCATTGATTCGAGCTGTCAAGATTAAATGAGATCTGCGCGCCTGCTCCTTGTCAAATATGTCACCCGAGTGTGTTTTCTGTGTCTGAAGCCAAGCCCCAGTGGATCCAGACCATGAAGGACACGGCCCTGGCCATCGAGGAGAGCTTGTACTGGGAGTGTCGAGCCAGTGGGAAACCCAAACCCTCTTACATGTGGCTGAGGAACGGGCAGCAGCTCCTCTCAGAGGTAAATCATAAGCCGTCCTCCGCCAGCGGCCAGTGTTTCATTTTTAAAAGCTTAATCTTCAGCCTCAGCTCATCCTTTCATTTTAGAGAGGCTGGCATCAAACACGTTGCTGTTTCCTAAGTGCAGCTGAGGGAGATGAGGGGAGATGAGGGTACAGGGTGAACATCTTTCTGAGGTGTGCCGTGATAAGACATAAATGTAACTGTCTCCTATTCTTCTCTGCCTTGGCAGAGTACACACTTACAGAAGATTGGTCCATTTCATCTGAATGAAGACTCTGCTTGTTTTTCATTATTCCTGGTGCATATTTTAGCTCCTCCACATTCAGGACAAATAGGCTTTTGTGAAATATGTTGTACTGGAGAGAAGAGCTCTCCTCTCTCCACAGACCACCAGACGTACACGTAGTCCAGCGTTGTTTGGAGAAACATAGCTTTCACTCTTGTCTACACTTTACCATAGGTATATAGTACTGCTGAGTCGTCTTTTCTCTGTCAAACAATGCTCAAAGCCTTGTGCCGACTAATGCTTTCTGAACCTGAACTCATCATCGATGTTGTCGTCTTTATCCTGTAGCATTGTTGACGCAAAAAACTCCACCAGAGGGATTGTTAAAAAGTTTTTTTTTTTATTATTCATTTTAATTTTCCCCGAGGTTGATATGCTGATCACAGTCCTGCAGTGACACTGCCCTGTGCTGTCATTTTTGCTTTCTCCTCAACTGGCGGTGAGTAAATGAAAGGTTCCTGTGCAGGAACAAGTGGAAATTAACCCAGTAGGTAGCAGAAATGAAATTACCGGTCTGTCAGTGATAATTAGATCCCGACATAGAAAATGTAAAACGTGTGCGCGGCGAAAGTAGTTTAGTTGAGCTGAGCCTGGAAGGGGATGGACATTTGTAAGTCATACATCTGCAATTAAATGCCATTATTGATTGACATTCCCGATGAAAAATAAAACACTGCTTTTCAGCGGCACAATCATCTCGTAAAACAGAACACGTTGTCAGTGTTGTCTGTCTTCACAGACACAGACCACAGAGATTTCTGCAGACTTTACCTTTAGAAAAGAGAAGCCATTCCTAAATGTCATCATCAATGTCTCAATCTGGTTTTAAGGCATCTGTAAATACCATCCTATTTTCCAACGTTATCAGTTCTTAGCTGCTGCATACAAAGACTTTTAGTTATTTTTATTTTCACCACCTTAAGGTATAAAGCTCAGCAGATTATTGGTTATTATAAATTCATGGACCTTAATTTAAATTGATTTATATGTTCTTGCCCTATGCCATATATTTACATTCAAACACACCTTCATCAATCAACAAGATTTGATTAGTGTTGAAGGAGCGAGGAAATAAACACAGTAAAAAGCCAATTCAATTTTCATTTATTGAACCCAATATTTTTTTTTTTTCCATATTTCTGTTTTTTTCATTTCCATTTTTCTTCTCCACATAGACACCCAGATTACTCCTGATTGGCCGGCGTTCTTTGGACGACATCTAACGATCCCATCGTCATAAAAACAAAAGTGTGTTTTCTCCCCTGGCTGCTTCATGCTCCGCCACATAATCCTGATTTGATCCGCACTTATTGACAGAACCTCTGACCCAATCGAATGTGCATCGAGCTCCGTGGAAGTACGCTGAGTGAGGCAAAAGCTACCTTTAAGTCCGCACCAATAATTGCTTTCTTTCAACCTTGTTTCTTCACAGGACAGGATCCGTGTGGAGGACGGGGTCCTGTCAGTATCAGCACTGACGCTATCTGACGGCGGCATGTACCAGTGCGTGGCGGAGAATAAACACGGCGTCATATATTTCGCTGCAGAACTGATGGTTTTAGGTAGGTTGGCATTTATCCATCACTTAAGTCCTCAAGTCTTTGTTGGTAAGGATTCTTAAAGGTCGCTGTACTGCCATTTGTAAAGGTTGTGGATTACCGGATAATGGGGACAGCAAGAATCCTTTTGTAGGGTCACAAACATTTCTTCTTTTTTTTATTTTTGCATTACGCCAGGGTTTGATAATTCCATTGGATTTTCACTTTTACAACAAATAAAGATAATGGATCAAACATCGAATCAAAACAATTATAACTGTTGTTTACAACTAGCGCCTACTGTTGGGCACATCATTCTCGATCAGAATAAGTGTAAGAATTGGGGCAGTTGGTGGCGTAGTGGTTAAGGAAACTGACAAGGGTCCCGGCAAAGTCCCCGGTTTGAATCTCCCTAACACCAAGTTACCGCTGAGGCTCACTACGGTTGTGAAATCCTTACCCTCCTTATCCTTAAAATCGGCGGATTGACGGAAAGAGAATTCTCTGAATAGTATCAATATAGTTTCAAGCACACTTTCAAATCATGCATATATATGTTTTCTTCATTGTCTTTTATATATTTACATCAATGCTTTTTGTGGTTGTTGTTTGTACCACTTTTGAACAACAGGACTGACAGTAATATTGAAGCTGTAGATAAATTACCATTAAACATGTTGTGAATTCAATTCTATCTCAGGTCTGTGAGACATGCTGCAGCCTTGTGTTTGAGTCTGATTTTTTTGAGTTTTTAAATTTCCGTTTCTTTTCAGCTTCTGCTCCAGACTTCACAGGGAACCTCCTCAGAGCCTTGCTCAAAGCCAAGGCAGGAACCACAGTGACTTTGGAGTGCAAACCGCAGGCCTATCCTATTGCCAGCATCTTGTGGAAGAAAGGAAACCTGCCTATTCACACCAATGACAGGTAAGACTTCTTTCTCTGCCGTAAATAATTCACGTGAAAATGTTGATCTGGGGACAGTCTCGCCCCTAACTCCAAAAAACAAAAACAATTTTGACCTACTACAAAAACGGATTATTTCTTTGTTTGTACGCCGGTGCAGGATCACACTTTCCCCAGATGGAACGCTGAGGCTCGCCAACGTGAGCAAGTCTGATGCCGGCAGTTACACATGCTTCGCTAGGAATAGATTTGGCATGTCAAGTACAACAGGAAGGCTCCTTGTTACCGGTAAGCTCCAATATTCAACAGCAAAAGTTTTTTTTTGAGCCCAAAGTTGTAAGCCAGATTTGTGGCTCAGTTGGAAGTAAGAGCTGCTGTTTGCAGGGACTCTTGTCAATAAGAGCAGGCGGTTTTGGAGGTTTATGTGAAAAACCTGAGTTTGTTTACTCAGAAAAACAGAAAATTCCCCTTTGTTTTGTTTCAACAATAGAAGTAAATCAAAAACCGAGCAGAGATTGATCTCACTTCCTGTGGACCTTACTCTGTTTATTGTATAAGCAATTCTCTTCACTTTTCTTCATTGGCTTTTCTTATTTTTAATTAAGTGTTTCATTTTTTTCCCCGAAAGACAACAATTTGGTTAAATTAGGTCTGCTAAGAGGACTATAAAACACTTTTATTTTAGTCCTAATGATAACCTTTATCTGTATTGTAGATTGCACAGTTCCCCAATTTGCAGAACAAATCACAACATAAACGTCTGAAATGACAAGCATCCCAATTATGACTTCATTTTCTTTATTTGCTACAAATGTGGGGGCGGGGGGACACGTATTTAATTTCTCAACTTCTTTGTGCTTGAGCATTTAATTTCCCCTGTGAATTTGTTACCTAATCCCTTTATCTATCCTTTGATAAAATGTTGCTTCTTCTCTGTTCATCGATGCCAACTTAACACATGCGGCATTAAGCCCTGTATTAATTAGAACCAACCAGAATAAAGTGAGAATTACGTCTGACCCATGCGTCTTTTTCACCGTGCCGCAGGTGAATGATGTGGGGCTTCTCGTCAAACTCAATGCTTTGTGTTTCCAGGGAACATGCCCCTGTCTGTCTACCCGCTGACATATCGTGACTCAGCTAGCAGGAAATTGCGAGTTGAAAAAAACTATTAAATATGAGACAGAATTAGCTACATTTTAAACCCGACTTAAATGCATCAGCCTGATGACCGTTCTCTTCCAGTATTCGCCCACAGCTGCATCCATTTGGGTTTTACGGTCCATGATTGAGACTGTATTGATTTTCAGAGTGGTGGAACTCTTACTTAAATCAGTTGTTCTGAAACTATAAACACTGTGTTTGTTGAACCTCCATCCTGACACACACCTCGAGTGGATAGGAGACGTAAACAAAAGTTTTATTCTTTTCCAAGAGTGTGTCCAAACTCTTTGCTTCGGGGACCTGAGGTGAAGTCTGTGACACAGTTAAGTAAAATCCCTTGTCTTCAGTGTGTGTGTTTTGTTTACTTGAGCTCAACTGAGGAGTGAGATACACTTTTGAAAATAAAAGTTCTCCTTTCAGATAAATTTTGTATTTGGTTGTTTTGTGCTGGTGCCTTTTGTTGCTACTGCAAAATGGAAGAGGTTTTAGAGCAAAATACTCATTGTTTTCGTTTTTACCGTACCAAGCAACCAATTTAGAGTGACAAAACTAAACGAAAGCACAGACAGAATTAGAGTGAAGATTTTTCCGATTCTGTTGTTGTACTGGGCGGCGTGGTTAAGGGCTGTCTGAGATTCCAATTGGTTTCATTAATGTGGAGAAGGCTTTTGTTTACCTCTGATCATTTCTGATCGATATTTTCTACAGAAACCGTTTCGCATTGATGGGCCGTGTTTGAGTATGAGAGAAATCTGACTCACCGCCTCGAAGTCTGAAGAGAATAGCGATGACTTGGCACTGAGTGAACGTAGCAATCCATCTTGGACGTTGAATCTGATATCACACCTATGCAGATCCTGCTACTGAGGACGTTATTCCACTTTGATATGACCTTCTGTTTTATGCTGCAGATAGTATCGGGACACCTTTTCCACTTTGGTGTTTTCCTAAATGCATACTTGTCAGTGTTGCATCACTTGGAAAGAAAGTGATACGACGCCTGAAAGAAAATCAGGCAGCGATTGCTCATCTCCCTCTCAGTCAAATGTCTTATTTTCTGTCATGGACTGGCAGGCTGCCCTCAACACAGACATGACTCCCACTTACAATGTGTGCGTGTGTGTTACTCATTCCAAACCAGATCCAACCAGAATCCTCCAGGGGCCCACAGACATGGAGATAATTGTGGGCGAGAGCATCGTGTTACCCTGTCAGGTGGTCAGTGACCCTGTACTGGACGTTTCTTTCTCCTGGGCCTTCAATGGACACCTCATCGCCAGAGGAGATGGTCACTTTGAGTTCGTGGGTGGGGTGAGTGATCCAACACCCTGGTTTTTCAGCGAGTGTGAATGAGCAGTTGGCACCTCTCTACCATCCTTCATCATATTTCCCCCAGCCAGTTTAACTTGACATTGTAGTATTTCTTCGAGAGCCAGACTGTGGCTGATTCTCACTGAATGTGGCACGAATTTATGGTTTTGCAGTTTCTTCTTGGAGCTGTTCTTTTTTGGAGGCAGGTTGTGTTTCCTCATTCAAACCCTCCGAATGTAGGTTTGTGTGCGAACATGAGGTATTTTCTGTCAAAAATATGCTTCCTACATAAGGATCACAAGGCGAGTTATATGTTGGTCCCTCAGCCGCTGTGACAGGTTGTCATCATTTTCGAGTGCACCTCCTTTTCCTCCTTTCTCTCTCTCTGCGGCTCAGCCTTATGAAGTAATCTATTTTTTAATACCTGGCCTGGTCTGGAATTCTTTTTCAAATTCTACTTTGACATAGTCTGCTGAGCCACGGCTCATAACTGAAAAGGAATACACACCATTAGAGGTGTCTCTTAAAGTAATAAAAGCGTTCCAGAGCCCAAATGACAGAACGCTTTCAGGACAGACTCACACGCTCAGAGATTAACAATTTGCTGCGTGTGTCTGACTGACAGTTCCTTTTAATAAATAGAGACTTCTCCGAAAATACAGAACGCGTCCTGTCTAAAACCAATTATAAGCGTAACTTCACTGCCTCATAAAATGTAATTCCTATAATTGAGCCACCTTTTTTTAATCAGAGTTGAGAGAAGAAAGTTACCGCGAAGACAGCGTTTAGACACGTACCGGTGTTCTGTCGTATCAAGTTGAACGCGTTGAGTTGTATGCTGTGGCTGCTGCGCACGCGCACAACACCCAACCGCATAAAATCAGTCAACGGCGGGAATAAAGTACGTATTTTTCATGAATAAGTAATACTACGTTGACTGCGGACACAAATCTGACAAAACACCATACTGAGGCAGACGCGCTATGAAGGATGACTGTACTTCACCGAAAAAGCACTGAAAGTTTCTCAGGCAGATGGAGATTTGGAAAAAAAAGAAGAGGTGAGGAATATACTAAAGGACGCTTAGTTACGTTTATTTAATTAGTTACCATCCTACGTAACTCGTGTAGCTATAGTGTTGAGTTAACGTAAACGTTGTTCATCCGGGTAATTCCCTGATTCACCGGTTGTAATAAACTAGTTTTTTCTATTGAGACGGGTTTCTTTCAGTTTAATAACAAATATTGAGCGTTAGCGGCAGTTTAACGACGTAGACAGACAGATTTATCCAAAATTACCTCGCGCTGCCTAAGGTACGTACCGCATACCGTTGTTAATTAAACGCTCTTAATTTGAGAGGACTTGGTAATTTCTCGTTTATTTATAAAGTAATTTAGTTATTTGCTTCCCGTGTCGTTTTCATTTATCTATCAAACACCATGCCAATGAACCTTCTGTTAAATAGTTGATGCAGACATTCGCATTCATGATTTATTGTATTTCCTAATCCATCAAAAATATTGTCTGAAGTTCAATAAGTGCTCAAATTGGTAAATTTACTTTGTTTTGGTATATTATTATCTCCACAAACCTTATCTTGTCTTTTGAGTTAAAAAAGTAATGTTGTCCCCTCACACCACAGTGGACCCTTACTTAGTAAGACAGCTACAACAGTAACTACAATAATTTTTTTTCTACAAATCTCATAGAAGCAAAACGTCAATTTACATAATTTATCATTTTTTCTGTAAAATATTGAGGCATTTCAGTCACTTAGAGGTTAGACTTTTTTTGTAAGGCAAATTAGTCTTTCCACAGTGGCAGATGTTTTTGCTCAACACCAAATAAATTTAAATTTAAATCCACAAATATCTGGACGTGTTTCTCAAAGCCCTGTTTTTGCTTTATTTTCTGTGAATTAGCATTGCAGCAGGTCTCAAATATCCTAGCAATGACCTCTTTACTTAAACGATAAGTTATAAAGATGAGTGCTGTCTGGACACAAGACTTTTATTTTCTGTTTCTGAGTTGGTTTGTAAAATCTGGCCTTGATCTTTTTTAGTCTCTCTTTAAAAAGCTGTAGTTTGCCTTTCTTTGATTCAGAAAGATGCAGCATTCTACAGCATTGACCTGTTGGTTTTTTGGAAAAATGTGAGGGAAAATATAATTAATAGCTTAATAAATACAGACTTAATTTTTGTATTTTGTTCTGCATAGCTGCAGTATGCGGTGCCACTGTTTACTGCACCTTAAGCATGCTTGGCTAAATTCTTTAATAAGCTGTCACAAGGTCTGTTGTCTTTCATGCTACATAAAGCTTTCTTTCCTCTTTGCCAGAGAACAGCAGGAGATCTGATGATCAGGAACATTCAGCTTTACCACGCTGGAAAATATATCTGCGTGGTGGACACGGACGTGGAGAGCCTGTCGGCTGTGGCTGTGCTGATTGTGAAAGGTAAGAAAACCTCTTTTCTGCTCTGCAGTCACTAATTACGACGGTCTTTTACAGGAAATTGAAGAGAAAAAAAAATCAGACATAACTGTGGCTTAAAAACAAACCATAGAAAGGGGAATAGAAGCGCTAGTGTGAGAGGATTAGCAAACGAGTATTATTAAGAATAAGCTGCATTCAAAAGAAAAATAATGTCACTTTTTGGGACGTGTTGTGCTGGCATATCAATTTTACTTGTTTTCCAGCATGGAAAAACAAATAAAAAGAGTGAAATATCCATATCTTTATGAGAATCATTTTAGAAAACCAGCATAAGTCTGTTTTTATGTCTTTTCATATTTCTATGTTTTGCATAATAATGTCAGATAGAAAAGCTGATTTTATTTTATATTCCACTCAGGGACTCAAAGTACTTCAAAAGACAGTTTTAAAATCGTAGGAACTCTCGGCCTGTTTTCCCCCCTCCCGCTCTTAAAACGTACAATTTCCGTTTGCTGCAGTGAACTTGACAGACGGGTGTTTGGATGCCTGTCTGTGGTCACTCATGCAGTGTGTATAACTCCGCAGAGACACGGTTGTTGGGAGTTACATTGAGCAGAACAAAGTACAACAACTTTTTATGGCGCGTTTTAAGGGTGCGGCGAGGTTTGTAACGCGCCTGGTGAGACATGTCATGTTTCCAGCTTTAATCAATAGGCCAAATAACCCAGCAAATTGACACAACATATGTGAAATGTCAGACGAGGTGAGGGATGAATTTGATGTCAGGATGTGAAAAGGTTGGATCCATATCATTGTCTTGCGAGTATTCTCGACGATGAGTCGGTTGACCACGTCTAGAAGCTGGAAGGCAAATGGCATTCATGAGAGCTTCTGTCTTAGTGGATGTAGTGCACTTTCTTGGGTAGGTGCAATACCACGGCCCTAGAAATGGATTGCCCTGCCATTGACTGGAGACAAACTTGTTGATGACTCAGACTGTGCATTATTTACACTTTCTGCTCAGGGGGGGGCTGTCACTGGTGTCTCATTGTCTGGATCGAAGGCCTTCAAATGTTTAGCAGCAAAGCAAAAACAGTTATAGAGGCCAAGGATTAGCTCCCTCCAGTGGAGCCTGGCCGTAAGTCAATGAGGAACTGGATGATCATTATTCCAACCTGTCCTACCAGCTTTGTACGTATGACCCCGTGAAGGACTGATGTCACAGCTCCTAATTATAATGATATGCTCAACACTAAGCAAATCAAGCATTCTGTATGTGCAGCACAACATGTGTTGCAAAACCTACAAGTATCCTTGACTATTAGCAACATTCAAGTTGTTGTTTTTTTTTTTAGTAATTATAGTTTGATTATAATTACATTTGATTGCCGTACATTAGAAGTATGCCAAAAAACATTGTAAAATGTTATATTGATGCTGCCTTCTGTCTGTGTTTTTGCATTTTCGAATTTGAAAGCAATTTATTAGCCATAGTTAAATCTTTTTTTTTTTTAGATATTTACATTAGCTTTTGGCTACTTTTTCTCTTCATATTCACTACGTGTTTGAATAATGATTTGATTTAGTTGTATAGTTTTTGTGTTTGTGCCTGTAAGAAGATTAAGATGGGATTTTTTTTAATTACCTCAATATTGTATTTAATTTAAACATATGAGATAAAGAAAAAAAAACATAATGCACATTAAAATTTGACAAGATAAGTTGGTAACTTTTAAAATGTCACAATGCTTCTGTTTATTTCTGTAATGAGAAACATATTGGATGTTGCTGCACTTTTTTGCCATGTTTAATTCACTCTGATATCTGAATACTGGGGAACAAATCCTTGACAGATGAAAATAAAATTATTCTGCTAGGTGTCAAAACATTCAGTCCTACATCATTCAGTGGCTTCTTTACACCCACTTCAGAATGCAATTTTAATGTTAAGACAACAGTGTGAATAATGCAAGGCTCATTATATGACTCTGATGGTGATTATGCTGCAGCAAGTGAGGCTGCAGGAGCAGTGTACAAAGCAGCTTTTCTCTGGTGGTGGGTCAGGGCCTAAACACAGCACAAACACACACAAAACCGGAAAGGCTCGCTGGATTTACATTTATATCTAAATGCAGCCTGTACTGTCATGGAAAAATATGATTTCTGTTCACTTCTGGTTTGTTCAGCCGCCTGAGGATTATATCAGTTTGCCCTAAAATATGGTAACATATTTTATACATAGTATCTGGAGCTCTATCACTTGGCCTTTGTATAATGGAATGGGGAAAAAAATAGATTGATTATTGTTAGGTTGTTAGTTTAGTTTAGTTTTCACAGACCAATCCTTATGTTGTGGCAGATAAATACCCTTTAATAAAATTAAATTCCCGGAGATCTGAAATATTTTCCTACCTATAAAATCTTACCTAAATACTACCATAATTAACTGTGCATGGTCACAACAAGGATTTCTCAAGTGCACACAGCCTATAACTTTCTCCTACCAGACCGGTATAAAAAGTCAGAATCTTGTATCAATGACTCTGCGTCATTTTGAATTTATTGTTCTTGTCTTAACTGAGAAAATATTTCCTAATCAAATATTGTTGCATTATTGATGATGGAATCCTGGCCATTATATTGTTTTAGTTCTTTTGTTGATATGGGTATGGATCAAGTGGAAGTAATAGACAGATGGGGCCAAAAGGAAACATTATTCTCTGCAGCCCGGCACCAATTCACCCACGGACCCATACCGGTCCCCGGCCCAGTGGTTGGGGACCTCTGATCTAAGTGCAAGTAATTTTGAAGCAAGTATAAATAAATCCGAAGTTACTGTATAATGTCCTCTAATGAACATTATGGCACGGACAGATATTTTGCTATTGAGTGACTTACAATGGCTTTTTATTTAGTGACAAAACTTTATATTATCTTAGCCTTGCTACCATGAAAAGAAAATGCAAAAATGTTCCTGAAATACCTCAAAATGCAACATTTTGACTAAAACACTACCATACAGCAGCCAACTGCTGTAGTTAGTGAGGGTGATGGTGAAGAATTTCACTTCACTACACCACTAACACAGTACCGGACGTGTCTGTCTTTGACTCCTATATTACTTCTGTGACTCTTGTTTACTTTTTTCTCTGACATATGAGAAGTCTGTGCCAATATTGACTCCAGAGCCAAAGCACAATGTTGGTTCTGAGCAGGTTCCTAATAAAATAAATAAATAAAACTGTCACATATTCATCTGGTTCTTGCCAGTGTCCAGGACACCGAGTCCGTATTAATACCAGATTATTCCCGTCCCCTCGGGACACTGACAGGACCCTTCAGCCTCAGCCCATGAAATATAATTAAGGGGATAAAAGAATCGATCCCAGAGTCTTCACTCCATGATTGCGTTATGTATTAATGATCCCTGAATATGAAAGTGTCCTTTTTATTATATCAAGGGGCTGATAATGAGGTTCAGCCCGATCGATATTTGTTGCCACTCTCAAGGCCACGTGTCCATGTGGAAAATGTGTTAACTTGAGACAAGGTTCAGCGGTTTATTTTTAATTCAGCTTCTGTGCTTTAAAATCAGTTGGCTAAACATTTGTCTTTTATGTTGAATATATTATAAAAAAAGGAAGAAATGCAAACCAAGCTGTGTGTCATTTCAATTCCATTGATTGTCTATTAAATTAATAGTTTCACGCTTAAATAGTTTAGATTATTGTAATTCAGCAGGCTGTTCAGAGGGGGAGAGAGAGTGCGTGCTGGGATTGTTGTTATTCTACAGCCCGCCTCACAGCTCTCCAGTGGTCTATTATTTCTGATGAGATGACACATTCATTAGAAGAGGAAACAGTAGACAGGGCCAAAGTAAACAGACACGACATTTAATTGGTGCGATAATGAAAATAAATGATAGAGGTTTAGTCTTTTTATCCATCACCTACCTTTTAATTTGACTTCCTTCTTGAACTTACACGTTCCCTTCCATTGATCATTCACGAGGAGAACCATGAAACACAAGGAACACAAGTCAGCTGAGCGTCTGAGGATAAATCTTGAATTTGTAGTGGGTCGATGTAGAGTCTTTCACCTCAAACCTAATTATTGTTTTATTTTTCGGTGTTCTATGTCTACACCAGCCATTCAACTATTTTTGAATGGCTGGTGAGAAAGTTATATTGTCGACCTATAATTTTTGTCACCATTCTTCTTTTCTTACACTAAATGAACCATCAAATAGGGAGTTGTGTCAGACTAAAAGTTGACAATCAGCCCTCATGTAAACTGGAGGAACAGATGAAGGCAAGAACCAATTAGAACTGTTCTGTGGCCGGAAGGCAGGACAGCGAGAGTTACAATCAAACCAAGTGTGTGTCCTGTAGTTTAATTAATAGAGGGCAGTATAAAGTCAGGAGGAAGAATACTTTATTCAGTTTTATTTACTTTGAAAATGTTTGACCTTTTTCCAGATTTTAATACGTTAAAACGATGTAAGATTATGGATGTGTTTATGGATAATATAATACTGTATTATGTCTTGTCAGTCATTTTCAATAGGTTCATAATAAATTTATCATAATTTAATTATACCATAACTAACAAGGCCAACTTTTATTTTTAAACTGTGTTTAGTTCATTTTTAAAGGTTTACAGCACAGTGGTGAGACCAGCCATGATGGATGGATTAGAGACAATAGGAATAGGTAGAAGACAGGAGACAGAGCTGGAGGTGGAGGAGTTAAAGATGCTGAGGTTCTCTTTAGGAGAGACAAGGATGGACAGGACCAGTAATAGGGACATTAGAGGGACAACACAGACAAGAAGGTTTGGAGAAAAAGCTAGAGAAGACAGATTGAGATGGTTTGGACATGTTCAGAGGAGGGACAGTGGATACATTGGTAGAAGAATGATCCTAGAGATGGAGCAACCAGGTAGGAGACAAAGAGGAAGATTAATAAGGAGAATTATGGGTGCAGTTAGGGAAGGACATGAAGGTAGTTGGAGTAGGAGTTGAGAATACAGAGGACAGAGTGAGACGGACATTGTTGACTCACTGTGGCAACCCCTGGAAAAAGGGACAAGCTGAAAGGAAAAAAAGAAGAACTTTAGTTTATTTTTAAAACATCTAGTTTTTTAAACATCTCTATTTCCCTATAACATACTTTGATTACGGTATATATATACTGTATATATATATATGTATATATATATATATATATATGAACATTAAAGTTTATTAGTATATTGTATATTGAATATATATACTGTATATATATATTCAATATACTATAATATACTAATATACTAATAAACTTTAATGTTTTCTTTCTGACTGTATTTCTTCCAGATAAGGGTAAAACTAAAAGAAAAAAGACCCTAGATACCATTGCCTGGTCAGAGTGATGCACTAATTTTCATGGAAATGCAGTCTTTCGCATATTTCGCAGTTACTTTGCAGTATCTGTCAGTTTACACATTCACTTCTCACCTATTCCCTTTGTGCATTGGCAAGAACCTCACAGTGTGTGTTCCTGTGATTGAGCCAGGCCCACCTAGCCCACCAGAGTCCGTGACGATGGAGGAGGTGACAGACAGCACGGCCCAGCTGACCTGGAGCCCAGGCAGGGATAACGGCAGCCCCATCACCAACTACATCATACAGACCAGAACTCCATTCACCGTAGGCTGGCAGCGGGTCAACACAGGTGGGCAGCACTGAGAAAATCTGACTTTTTTTTTAATTTCTTACATCATCTTGGATGTTTTACAGATGACTCATGAGGCCCCGCTGGGAGACACTCATGTTTCAACCTGCTGTTCAACAGTTATATGGAGATTGATTTTATCGTCGTTAAATTTAAACAATATGGCATGATTTGGTTTCATTCGATTATTTGAATCTTAAATCTTTGGTTGTCATTGAACGTGATAAGAATGTATAAGTGAAACACAATGTTGTTTTTTTAAGACACAGTTTAATAGATAGATAAAAAAGACTAAAACTTGCAGCACAAATCTATAAATACCCCAAAACATGGCACACATGAGACACAAGGACAAAACAGTCACAACCAGGATTGTGATGCTTGATATTCTCACAGTAATGAAAACTTTGGTGCCGTACAAATCCTAAAACATCCCTAAACTGCACGAGCTGAAAGCCCTGAATGGAGTAGAAATTGAGAGAAAGTTAGTTAAGGATAATAAAGAAACACAGACACATGGAAATATATTTAAGAACATTTGCTAAAAGCATGTGATAAAAAGAAATTCTCGTAATAAGATGCAAAATTTAATTTTACATATAAATTAGGGCAATTACCCTTTTTGAACCCCTTAAAGCACCTTAAATATCTGTTCAGTTGTGATGGTAATAACTACATGTTTAATTTTGTTTTTTAGTTCCAGAGGTAATTGACGGTAGCACTCTGACAGCTACTGTAGTTGACCTTAATGCTTGGGTGGAGTATGAGTTTCGAGTTCTGGCCAAGAACAGCGTTGGTGTTGGGGAACCCAGTCCAGTGTCCGTCAAAACCAGGACAGAGGACGCAGGTACGATTTAGCTTTGCTTCTGTTCCTCCACACTGTCAGAAAATTAAAGTTGGTTTAAAAAGGTATCCAGTTTAGTAAAACAAAGACTGTTGTGTATTGTGATGTAGTTCCAGATGCAGCGCCAGGTAATGTTGGTGGAGGAGGTGGAAGCAGGTCAGAGCTGGTCATCACATGGGAGGTAAGTCAACACTGTCTCAGAGTCTGACTGAGTCACAAGAGCTGCAGTTATATTCAAGTAAAAACTTTGAAATGTCATAAAGTTGTTAAAAATCTTTAGAAGATAAGTTTTAGTAGTAAATATAGGTATAAGTTGTTTTATTAGTGAAATACTGTTAACATATCCTAGTTTAGCAAAGCCTTGGAAAAACTCACCTTATATTTTTAATTATTCAAAAGTGTGGGCTTTGTTTATCGGTCCATTGTGAGACCAGCCATAATGGTTTAGAGACACTTGAAATAGGTCAAAACCAGAAGGAAGAGCTGGAGGTGGAGGAGTTAAAGATGCTGATATTTAGGAGAGACAAGGATGGACGGGATTAGAAATGAGGACATTAGAGGGACAACACAGACGGGAAGGATTGGAGAAAAAGCTAGAGAAGCCAGATTGAGATGGTTTGGACATGTTCAGAGGAGGGACAGTGGTTATATTGGTAGAAGAATGATCCTAGTGATGGAGCTACCAGGTAGGAGACGAAGAGGAGATTGATGGAGTTAGTTGGAGTTAGAATAGAAGATAAAGAGGACAGGGGGAGATGGAAATTGTTGACTCTCTGTGGCAACACCTGAAAAAGCGACAAGTCCAAAGGAGTGGAAGACAGGGAGATTTAAAAGCGTGGGCGTCTAGAGAACTCACCACCCACAGAGAGCTTAACACTATGGTGCGGTGTGATTTGGTGCCACCACTATCGGAAAAGCAGATACATCGATGAATAAAATGTGTAATTAATATGAAAAAAATAAAATAAAATAGGACGTGACTTACACAAAAATCACTGCTGAGAAAACAACACTAACAACACATTCTGACAGACTGTTCACTGTAATTACATCAGTTTTCCACCATATAAATGCCATACAAGGTGCACAGAGAGTTTGTTACCTACTCCCTCTTATATATTTGTAATCAATTCTTAAAATAGTGTTGTACCAGTTTGTTTTTACTCTCTCTTGCAGGATATTTTTTGTAGTTATGTCTATAGGGCAGATCATCTATTCAGAGGCTGAGATTCCTGGCATCCTATTTTGATGTAATTTGTTTGAGCTGCAGGTGTCACATAATATCTGGTTCCAACTTAAGCTCAACATACAAAGTAAAAGACTCAGATCTGCTTGGAATGACTGCTGTGAAATAACCTGTGGAGCTGAAAAATAACACCACTGTTTTAGAAGTCATTAGACGGCCATAGCTATCTCCTTACTTGTATCACTCCCATCTCATTAAACTTTTAAACTAAAGTTTTCATTTTAAAAGCCGCACAGACGGCCCATAATGAGTTTTCTTAAATGGCATTTTACTGCTCATTGCATTTGGTCAGGTGGGTTACAAAAGCAATTTGCGGGTCATGAGAGCGGGCGGTGATTGTGACAGCCCAGCCGCGGAGGGGTGAACGTGAGTGGTTTGTATATGTTTTAATATCACTATAGTTTTGTGTTTCACTCTCAGCCTGTCCCCGAAGAACTGCAAAATGGTGAGAGCTTCGGTTACATCATCGCCTTCCGTGCCTTCGGAGAAGTAAGCTGGACTCACGTGGCCACGTCTGCCCCCGGAGCGGCGCGCTACGTGTACCGCAACGATAGCATCACGCCGTTCTCTCCGTTTCACGTTAAAGTTGGCACTTACAATAGCAAAGGACAGGGGCCCTTTAGTTCTGTGGTGACCATCTACTCTGCAGAGATAGGTAAGTGCTTCACAAAAAAAAGGCTTTGTTTGTTTTGTTTTGTTTTTTTTTTACTCACAGCTGCAAAAATCTGTGAGAACAAAGATCGCACTGATATGAAAGCACCAGCTAAATAAGGAAAAAGAACACATTTAAAAGATGTTTTTCAGTAAAAGCTGTTCTAAAGTACACTCACTGTGCTGCATACAAGCACAGAGCAGAGGATTCCAAATATCAACACACTTGTGACTGGTTGAGCAGGACTAAGAGAGAGTTGGTATTTAGATCAGTGGTTCCTGATGGAGTGTGTGGTGGTTCTGTCACTGCTCTGTTAGCCAGCAGCAGTTGTGTGTTATGACTGCCCAAAGCACGATGTTTGGCGAACATTGGAACACGTTACGCCTCCGCTACTGCTGCAATTAAGACGTGACTCGCTACAGAGTTTATTGAGACTTTTAACGTTGACAAGTACATTCAATTTATCCCCCCCAGTTATTTTTACACCCATGTCCAAATAAAAGACGCCTGTGGCCAAAATATTGCAGACAAACACATCTGTTGAGTTTGGTGACCTCCAAAAACATTGGCAATGTGAACACATAGTGATAAACATTAGCCGGTCGACTGGCACGTCCCAGCTGACTAACACCTTGTGTAATCCAAGAGCTATATTTGCACAGATGTGCGATTCTGGAAATTCACACACACCCCCAAGTCTCTAGACTACAAACACTTGGTTGCTTTGTGCATCAATTTTGGGAGCCACAACTAACATTTGATACACTTCCTGCGGAAGAAACTTTTATTTTTTTACAGTTTGGGTTGAACATTTGGATCTTACTGATCTGGCAAAGTGTGGGTGTTGTGTGGATGCATTTTGTTAAAGAGTAACACATCTCGAAAAATGACTGTCTAAAAATATTGGTGTGTGTCAAGTGAGACTGACAAGTGACTGGATACGACCTTCAGTTTAAACCAAAGGCTCAGACTCTGAAGGTAAGAATTGATGAGAACTCACCACTAATGGACAGTTTCAATTACTGCCCAACCACTGGGCCGGGGACTGGTACGGTCCGTGGGTGAATTGGTGTCGGGCCGCAGAGAAATAATGTTTCCTTTTGGCCCCATCTGTCTATTACTTCCACTTGATCCATAAACATATTACATACAAAAGAACTAAACAATAGAATGGCTAGGATTCCATCATCAATAATGCAACTATATTAGATTAGAAAATATATTCTCAGTGAAGACAACAACAATAAACTCAAAATGACGCAGAGTATGCCCATGCATAGTTAATTCTGGTAGGAAGATTTTATAGGTTGGAAAATATTTCAGGACACCAAAATTTAAATGTTATAAAGGTGCCACAACTTAATGAGCGGTCCGTGAAAATAGTACAAGACATTTAACCGATGCGTGGCGCAATAAAGGTTGGGGAGCACTGGTCTAGTTTCCTTGTTTTTCTTTTGTCAGCAAATTAATGCCAGCTCTCATACTGCAGCCAAAAGTTAAAACTTTCAACTTCCCCTTTTTAAGGAGCACAAAATAATGAGTCATATACACTATAGTGGATGTCTTTTTGTTTATCTTTTATTTATTTATGTTTATATTTACAGCAGCAGAGTGATCTGGCCAATAAAGACAAGACGCAAGATGTTTCTTATTTAGAATTTAAATATGCTTATGCTTTCTTCTCCACAAATATGTGTGGTTTCTTCAACAATGACTCTGTATAAGCAACATCTGGACAATTTTGCTCATTTGTTTTGAACAACCAGAATAAAAGCTGTGCCTTTACTGCAGTAGAGTACAGACATATACACATTTCCAAAGGATTACATGTGTTTGAAAGAGGAGATGACTCAGGTAAAAACTTGTTTGTTTTTTTTTGCTTCCTATCTACCTATCCTTCATATCAGTACATAAATGTGCTTTTATAAAGTGTAAACCTGTTTTCCTGGAGACAGACCTACTGAACCTGTGAAAAATCAATTCAGTGTGCAAATGGATGTCCTCGAAAAAAACATGTTTCAAAAAACATTTGAGTATTTTAGTATTTGGGTCAAAAAAAAAAAATCTATTTTCAAGTGATGGAGATTTATGTTGTGGTATAAAGTTTAATGATCGGCCTTCAATATCACTCAGTTAGAAGTGACAAAAGTCTGTGCAGAGCTCTGCAGTCGTGCGTTTTCTTGTAAGTCTCCAGTGGTGCAATGCAGTGAACGCACTGTCAAACTTCTTCTGTACACTTCTGTAGTGTGTGTGTGTGTGTGTGTGTGTGTAGACCGCAGGTGAAGCCACTGCTCATCGAAAAAACCAAAACTAGTTCTACACACTTGAGTAGCCCTGTTCTCACTCCTGCAGATGCTCACTGTTTTCAACCAAGTGCACAGCCCTCAGTGGCAGCAGACAGTTGTCATTGTATGTTTGGTTTTTGCAACAAGTGTGCTGCAAGATTCACAGAGTATTGGAGAGTACTGATGTTTGAGGCAGGTCTTTCATCTTATGAGACAAATATCCCCAGATCATAGATTATGAGCCAGAGATTCTTCTTTATTCGCTCACCAACGTGCCGTTCCTCTCCCTCAGCTGTCTGTGTGTTAGACGAGATCAAAAGAGAGACAGCTGACATCAGAGGGCGAAAATACCCGATTAGATTTATACCCTTGACTGTTGTACTTATAGAAAAAAAAAAAAAACATGACATCTTCACGACACAGATGATCAAGAGTATTTATTTACGTGTCTCTGAGTGGGTAGGAAAAGTTGGTCAAGCTCATGTTTTTTTTCTCGTTCTTGGTGTTTTTCAGAACCAAGTGGGATGCCATCAGGCGTCTGGGCCAGGAGTGTCTCATCCTCTGAAATCGAGGTGAATTGGCAGGTGCTGTCCTACAGCCCTGAAAGAATTCTGGGATATGAGGTAAAAAGAATAAATATGAATGCGAAGAGAAATCATACTTACGGCTCTGTTCCAGCTTTTGTACATGTCTCTAAAAACTCCCACCACAGGGGAAATAACGTTTTTCATACGTGTGACGGTTTGAGCCAAGACGGAATGTCATCTGAACTGTTTTCCATTGCTCACTGTGCTGCAGTTGTGTGTGGGATTTATGATGTACAATAATGTAGCGACTACTACGTAGTCACAGAAATTGCCTGAACAACCATTTGCCATTATGACTTACTGCTAATGCTGGAGATTAGTCGCTTTGACAGATATATACAGGTAGTTGGAAAGAAAGACTTAGCTAAAGAGCATTCAGCAATAAATCCTGAATATTTCGGCATGGGGACAAGTTGTTAATGAAAACATCTATAGATGTTGGAGAGAAGACCAATAAGACAAAAGCTGGACACAAGATCGAAACGATTTATAAAAAGTGGAGAGTTGCTGACAGTGTTTGTAGAAGGGAAAAAAGAAAATAAAACAATGACCCCTTTTTCGGGGGGCCTTCAACATAGAATGCTGGGAGATCTGTCAAGCTTTGGGGATGAATTCTAGTCAAGTGTGATTTGTTCAAAATTGATGCTATGAAGCTATAATTGCCAAAGATTGTCTTTCACATACTGTAAACCAGGGGTCTCAAACTCAAAAAAGTTGAGGGTCACCATCCACACCATCATTTCACCAAAGGGCAGCGTCAGCTTTCAGTGTTTGATACAAAAGAAAGAAAAATGTGGAGAACAAATCTATAAAATATTATTATAAATTCAATTTTCACAATCAATTTTGGGGCAGCAAAATGTCATTCCACGGGCTGCGAGTTTGGGACCCCTGTTGTGAATACACTCTCATGTCATTATTTTCTGAAATTTGAGCCACATTGAAGAAGTTGTACTGATTTATTTATTCCTTCAAGAAGAAAAACAGTTTTTTTTATAAGGTTTTCATATATAGTTGAAGTAGCTGTTCTGAATTGCTTCACACTAGACATTTCTGTCAAAGGTGCTGCTGCTGCAAAAAAAAGTTTGGTATTTTGGTTGTCCTACTCTTACACTCCACAGTAATGCTTGAGGTATCAGTTAGAGTGATTTTAATTTTTTTTGGGAAAAGCCTGAGGAGCAAACATTGTCCTCAACTGTTCCTGTAGATCAGAGAGCTGTCACTCAAAACACCTAAACTTTTAAGTTCACTGCAGTTGCACTATAACATTCTGCATTAGCGTCATTTGTCTCACTAAATCTTGCCTAATTAACCGTTAATGATGCATCAATGTATTGATTAACCAGAAGATCTATTGGTTACTCATCAGGAACCTTTACTGTTACCGCAGCTGCAGCTCTGCTGCATTATCTGTACCAGAAAACAACAAACAAATGTGTCTCTCACACGGGATAAATGCATTGAGACAATCAAACAAATCCTAAAACAATACCTGCCTTTCTAGTTCCATATAACGCAGGTGACACGCTACAGTAACACATGCTGCCTGTGAACGTATTTTCCTCCTCTCCACTGCCGTGTATCACGTTTGTACGCTCCTTGTCTCCAACAGGTTGTTTACTGGGAAGATGACACTAAACCAGAGACCATGGGGAAGGTTCGTGTGCCTTGGAACCAAACCTCGGTCACAGTGAGCAGCTTGGCAGCGAACACGCAGTATTTCCTAACAGTCAGCGCCTTCAACACAGCAGGCACGGGGCCCTTCCTCCCCGCAATCAATGTCACCACAAAGAAGCCGCGTAAGTTGCGGCAACAGCAACATCTGCGCTGTTTGAATTTGTGTTCACCGATTAAAACTCCACGTAGGAACTAGAAATGATTTGTACAAAGTCTTTTCCCAGATGATACACAATGAAGACAAAAGCATTCCAAGCATCCCTAACAGAAATATGACAAAAGAGGAATGGGAATGTGATGCTGTCATGTTTAACCTGTTGTTTTTTCTTTTGGTGATACAGCTCCAGCTCAACCTCCACAAAACATTGAATGGACTCTGATTGGCACTGAACTCTCAATCCACTGGGAGCCAGTGCAGGCCATGGAATCTGAGGCTGAAGTTACAGGCTATCAAGTCAGTTTTTTTTTTTTTTGTTTTTTTTTACACAAACACATGTTTATATTGGTTACATTGACATTGTGTCAACAGCTGTGTTTGTCCCCTCACCCCCACATTTAGCTGTCATACAGGAGGCAGAGACACAAAGAGGTGAACATACTGACGATAGCCAACTCCACCGCAGAGCTCGGTCTGCCTTCTGAGGAAGACGAAGACTACACTATCTACATCCAAGCCATTAGTGAAGGAGGGCTGGGCCCAGCCTCGGAGCCTGTACGAATTCACCAACAAAGTAAGACATAACATTTCTGGATAATATATGAATATCATCAGTTATTTTTACGGTTGTGATACAAGCCATGATGTATGGGTTAGAGACACTAGGAATAGGTAGAAGACAGGAGGCAGAGCTGGAGGTGGAGGTGGAGGAGTTAAAGATGCAGAGATTCTCTTTAGGAAAGACAAGGATTGACAGGATCAGGAAAAGCTAGAGAAGCCAGATTGAGATGGTTTGGACATGTTCAGAGGAAGGACAGTGGATGCATTAGTAGAAGAATGATCCTAGATATGGAGCTACCAGGTAGGAGACAAAGTCACTAATCTCCTCCTACAATCCTCTCTTCCCTCTGTCATCTTTTTTGCATTGGAATCATTTGGTTAAATATGACTATAGTTACATTATTAACATTTTTGCCAATGTCTCATTCTTAATTATGTCTTTTTGTGATTGTTTGGCCTCAACAGCTAAATCAGTATTCACTGAAATGCACAGCCATACAAAAAAGTAAAGAAAAACAAGAATAAGTAGAAACTTTATGTTCAGGCATTTCTTTTTTTAGTGTCTAGAATTTTTTCTCCTGGATGGACCAAAAAAAAAAAACCTTGCATTGCAGGACTTTCTGTCTTTAGCCTTAAGCTGTGAAATATGCTGATGCTACAATGTTTCAAACACAAAAAAACTCAGAAGGATGACAAATTCCTACATTTGAATTCAGCAGGACCTCTGTCTCTGTATTATCTCTTATAATAGAAGGCACTTAACACTTTTTAAACCTGACAAGGACATTTTGTCCTCTGCATGGTCACCATTACACCCCCGTTGAGCTCCAGTGTTCTTATAGTTGGCTGAAATATGCAGCCCGATCCATCTCTGTCGCTGAGGTTGCCTTCCCTTTTTTGCTGTCCTGTGGGACACCTGTGAGCGGTTGGGGGGCGCTCTTCTTTTGCTCTAAATGCTAATTTGCATTGTTAACATTCCATGGTAAACCCCAGAAAACATTGATAAGATAGAATTCCACGCTGAATCTTCTTCCTTAGATTTCCTTTGGAAAAAAAAGCCTCTTCTCCAGAGATTTCTTTTTTGGACACAGCAAAGAAAATATGTGGGAAAAAGCCATTAGCAGGCAACAGAGTGTGCTGTGTCAACAGAACGTGTTTGCTCAGTCGCATTGGATGAGTTTAAGGAGATTTTCTGTGAATCAGTGACTTATATGTTTTAGTTTGGGAAAATTGTTTATTTCAGTGTTCCCCAACCTTTTTTGTGCCATGGACCAGTTAAATGTCTCGTACTGTTTTCACAGACTGGTTGTTAAGTTGTGGCAGATAAATACCTCTTAATAAAATTAAATTTACGGTGTTCTGAAATATTTTCCTACTTAGAAAATCTTCCTACCCAAATTAACAAGGATTTCTCAAGTGCACACAGCCTATAACTTTCTGCTACCAGACCGGTATAAATAGTTAGAATCTTGTATCAATGACTCTGTGTCATTTTGAGTTTATTCTTGTTGTCTTCACTGAGAAAATATTTCCTAATCAAATATATTTGCATTATTGATATTGGAATCCATTCTATTGTTAAGTTCTTCTGTTGATATGGGTATGGATCAAGTGGAATTAATAGACAGATGGGGCCAAATTATTTCTCTGCAGCCCGGCACCAATTCACCCACGGACCGGTACCAGTCCCAGGCCCAGTGGTTGGGGACCACTGACCTAGATGACAGAGAATCTACACAGATACCCATTATGCACTTACTCTGTGCAAAACCTGGTCTTGTTTAGTTGAACAATGCTGGTTTACTCGCAGGAATTGAAGAAAGTATCTGTTGATTTTGTAGCTCTGCAGCAAGATTATCTATGCATAGTAATGTTCAGGTCAGTTGAATCATGTTTCTTGACCCCTCTGTTTCATGGGCCACTAATGTGCCGCAGCCCATTGTTTGGTTATCATTGACCAATGTTATATGTTTTTGTGTCCTTTTGTTTTTCAGGTATGAGCGCCCATGGCTCCAGGGCTCAGAGCCTGGACATTCCACACCTCTCTCTGATCCTGACCCTGACGTTATCAACCTTCAGGTCAACATCATGACACATCCAACAAACGTTTTTCATTTTCAATTCTGCCTTAGTTTTTTTTTTTTTCTCCTGTTGTTCTGGTTCCTTTCTTTTCCTGTGTGATCACAACTTTTTGCAGTATTTCAAAGCAGCACAAGTGTGAAGTGTGCTGTTTGATACTTAAATAGCAGGAAAAGCTTCTTTTTCTGTTTCTTCTTTTTTGGCTTTTTCTATTTTTAAACATTCCCAGTCGGAGACGCTGCTCCATCTCAACCCTTTTTCTTTTGGACTCTCGAATGATACAGATGCCTTACTTCCATTCATGTGCCAAAGTAGTTTCAGCCTTCTCGTTGTTGCTCTTGTTGTCGTTGTTGTTACTAAAAATAGCCACTCAGTTTCCTTAATGTTCCTCTCCGGTTTCTGGTCATTGAAGATCTCAGTGTTCTTTGGTCTGTGGTTCATTTCCATTCACCTGTGGCCGTGCCTTTGAAGACCACCCCCCACCATAACGGCGTCACCTTCAGCCACCAGTCTGTTTTTCTGACCCTGCTGCAGCCACGCTCATCTGCTCCTGCACTATTGAAAGTTGGCCGTGTCCCTAATGAGAGAATCAAACCGCAGTCTGTGTTTCCCCGCTCCAGTCATTTACTCTTTAAATCCAGCCAACCTGAATGTGCAGGCGCTGCACCAAACGTTTCAGCCCAATTGTTTTAATATGACATTTATTAAAATAGACTTGACTCCAATTTCCCTTTAAACAACAACAGAAGAATTCCATGCAACAGTTTAGCTGTTAACGTCTGGAACAGATGGGGAATTATTTAAAAAAAAAACTGGAATCTGGGGTTGATTTATTAACTGTCTCTGTTGTAGTGGTGGAAACAATGAGTGCATTTATTGCTGTTTTTGCATAACATGTTAAGAAAGATTCCTTTCACACATTTACACATCTGAGTCATCAGATTACCCCCTTTTTTATTCATATTATTAAAAAAATAAATGCGGTAAATACCAAAATAAATATTTTAATTGGTGAAATTCACATTTTAGCGTTTTCCGTACAATCATAAAAGCTGAAGTGAATATTTCATTCATTCATTCATCTATATTACTCTGCTCGTTTAGTTGCAGGGGCGGCTGGCACCACCCAAATCACATTGCACCATTGAAGTTGAGTTGGGACGGGATGCTATGATCAATGCACCTCAGTGGCAGCTGTGGGATTCAAACCTGAAGCCCTGCCAACCCAAGTCCACTTCCTTAACCACTAGGCCACCACTGCTGACATGAATATTTCAGTTTTATTGTAAAATAATCTTTAAAATGAATATTATTAGTTGATTTATAATAGGTAACAGCGGTGGCCTAGCGTAGCGCTTCTCAATTATTTTCTGTTACAATAAGAAAACAATTTGCACCCCCACCCCACCACCACCCACTCTCCGCCACAACTATAAATAATAGCATTTGTCGATAAAATAGTTCTAGGTACACCTCTGGATTACATCGATCCTTCTTAACATAAAGAAAACAAAAAGAAAGAAATATAGTTCAACTCGCTGCCCACAATGGGCAATGAGAGCGCCACTGCCAACTACTGGAGTGGATGTGCAATTACACATTATTGTAGTACGGCGGGAAAAAAGCATGTTCCCCAGGGTCACACACGCCCCCCTCAGCTTCGTACCGCGTCTCCACACGGGGGCCTGTCCCACTATTTGAGAAGCACTAGCTTAGCAGTTAAGGTAGCAAACTTGGGTCCACAAGGTTTAGGTTCTAATCCACCAGCTGCCAGGTTGCCTCTCAGGTGCTCTGATCATAGCACCATCCTGACCAACATAACTTCCAGCGGGGTCACCACCCACAGGAAGGCTCACAGCGTGGAGCAGTGTGATTTGGGTGGCAGTCGTGGAGACTGCTGCTGTAATATCAGTTAAACTCAGTTGAGTATTTTTATGCAAACATTTATCTGAACATGTTTATGTAAATACAGTAGTAATTGTCTCCTTATCTCATAAAATACAAATAGTAGTTTATGTATCTGAAGGGGGTTTTCAGGGAGCATTGGTTTTGGGTTCAATTCCACTGAGTCTTTCAAACCCAGGTTAGGCTGAAGAGAGTGTGGTGGGGAACAAACTCCCCGATCACATCTTTATAATACAGCCTCTTTTAAAGGAAAGGCATTTTTCTTTTTATTTTACTCTCTTAATTTTGAGCGAGCCGGTGAATAAGCACATGTCCAACGTGGTGGAACTGTTCCTTTAAGGCTCTCAGATCATGACAAATAGTAAAGTACAACAATACAATAGAGCAGTCAGGGTTTGTTGGTAACAACGTGTTCATTTGTTTAAATGACTTTTCTCTCAGTTTGACAGCTGTCCTCCCAAGGCTTTAGTTCACAGTTCCTTCAAAATAAAACATCGATCGAGTCCTGGTTCTTCTTACATTGTGAAGTGGGAGACTTTGCGATAAACATCTACCGAATTTATCTCAGTTCTTTTGCTTTAAACCGCAGGACATTTAAAAAAAAAAAAAAAAAAAGCTTTTAAAGAAATTCAACTTTTCTGATTCGTCTGTAATAAAATAGATTAATTATTTGCGCCCTTAGCCTGGGTCCCTCTGGGGGACGATTGTCATCTGCCGTTACAGTGGGGCTGCGGTTCAAGTGCTGCTGACTGTGTCAGTCTGATCAATGAAACCCAGCCACCAGCTCAGACTTTATTTATACGTTGAGCTGTGAGTATGGCTTTTATTTTTTTTATTTTCCTTCTGAAATTTTGAACCTGTTCTGTCGTCGTCCGTCATTCTGGATTTTTTTTTCTTTCCTCCCCTAGCGTGGCTCGTGTTGTCATTGTTTTATTTATGTGCGTTTTAGTTCAACGTGACCTCAGGTACCCAGGCCTGCACGGTTGAATCTCAGAGCTCTGTAAAGCAGCAGGAGCGGATAGATCTGACACCAGAGTCCGTTCAGCGCTCTGACTTGATGAATGGCCAACTGGAATGTGCCATGATTTAGTCGACATTAAAGCAGTTTAATAAATTACAGCGGGCCTCGGGCCCTGTACGGGAAAGGGCATCCCGGTAAATGATACTAATCACACTTACACAAGACCCATACATCAGGATTCAGGGAGGACTAAATCAGTATGGATGCAAGTGTGTGTATGTGTGTGTTACCCTACACCTAGGGAGACGCACACAATTGTTTCCAGTAAAAACCACTGGGCCGATAACAGTCAAAGCCCCGACAGAGATTAAAACTATCAAACTGTAATAAATCTGGTAAAGAAAGAGTGTTAATACTTGGAGCAGCCTTTAAATCCTGATGTTTTTTTTGTGAACTAATGTGTGGTATAACGTGCACCCATCCTCCAATCACACACTGTCATGATCAATGTTACAGATCTTTACACAGGAAATGCATCTTTTCTTGCAGTTTCATTAATTACAAGGATTTAAAAAAAAAGAAAAAAGAAAAAAACGCCTCTGACGTTTCTGCTCACGCGGACTCATCGCCATCCTCTTTGTTCTGTATCGTATCAGTACTGTGAAATGTTTAGATTCTACTTTCTAGGGTTTTTCTTCTTTTTTTTTTAATGTTTGCTATGGTTCCTGGTTGTTTTTTTATAAATAGATTTTTTTTTTCTTCTAAAAAATCCTGCACAAAGGTCAAATGTTGCTTTAAAAAAAAAAAAAACATTGAAGAGAAGTGATGAAAAGTGGGTACAGCGTGGAATCTCTCCTCTTCACAGTTTGCTGTACATACGTTGTTTATGTTGTCTGATTTGAAGAAACACTCGCAACCATCGGAGACCAAATTGTGTTGTCCTACATTCAGATTGCAACTGTCTGTCAAACGCTGGCATTCGAGAAAGGAGAAGAAAACTTGTGCACAGGTGCCACAAACACTACCTGTTACAAGGTAGTCGGAGAAGTTTTTTTTTTTCTTTTTACATATTTTAAATCTCTTCTGCTCCTGACAATTAAAATTCATGATTCTTCAATTTAAAAAAAAACTTTTTTTTTTTTTTTTTTTTCAATTCAATTTGATGAAAAAGACGCTCCAGCTGCAGCCGTGGGCGACAACACTTGGCCTTTCTGTTGTGACTCCTCAGTATTTTGATATTCCTGGTTGATCTCTGTGAGATCGGGGCTTCAGAGGTTTTCACATTGAAAAGACATGGTCTGATCTTGATACGCTGAAGCTGTGCATGTGTGATATTGTTTGGTGCATTTGTGTTTTCTAAACGAGGGACTTAATAAAAACAATTCACTGAGAATTTTTGTCCCGCTGTCGTTGTTTTTTTTCTTTGGAAATTTTAAGTCGTGAAGTGTTGTTTGTACAAAGTGACAGACATATTACAACAAACGAAAGAACTCAGGTGGCCATGAGAATTCCCGAAATGTGGGAATCTCTGGATAATTTCTGGTAGTGAGTCTTCTCCGAGGTGTACTAAGGTCTAAGGTGGTGTCATAGCTGGTGTTAAATGCTGACTAGTACATTCATCATGAGTAAAAAAGGGACTCCTTAAAACACTTCTTTTCCTATGGCTTGTCCCCTTTTAAAGGGGATGCCACAGCAAATCAGACTTTTCCATTTCCCTTTATTTTCTCCATCTTCTACTCTGACTGCAACTACCTCCATGTCCTCCCTCACTGCATCCATCAATCTCCTCTTTGTCTCCTACCTGGTAGCTCCATCTCTAGGATCATTCTTCTACCACTGTATCCACTGTCCCTCCTCTGAACATGTCCAAACCATCTCAATCTGTCTATTTCTCGAAACCTTCCAATCTATTGATCTCCAATAATGCTGGTCGGCCAATATTACCAGTCTGACATTAGCATAATCATGTAATATTCGTAGGATGCGTTGCGTTTTTTCCTTGCATAATGAAAGTCTAATAACCCAATGGTTTTTTTTAGGTTTTGCCAAATTTGCTGAAATTACACATGGGATCTTGACCTGTCAACCTCATTATGGTGGCAAACAGATGCGTAATAACGTTATATTGATCTATATCGTAAGTGCTTAAACAATATTGGCAAAATTAAATATCGGTCCAAAGCCAATATTGGACATCCCTTATTAAATCCATGTTTAAGCAGTGGTGTTTCAGCTGCAGCTTCAATGACAAATTCTGTTTTTTTATATGTGTTTTTCCCTTATATTATCAGGATCAGTTGAACTTAAGCTACTCTCCATTAAAACAACAACATGACACGGAGAGCTACTGTGAAATATTGATCCCTCCAGTGTTGCAGAGATGCTTTTAAGATAATAAGGAGAGGATCCTGTGAAGGGATCAATAAAGAGGAGGAAGTGAAGAAAAGAGAGGTTTCTCTCTACACACCACAGATCATCTGTAATGAGTCCACTCTGTCAATACTGAGGCAATGGCTCTTCACATGTTATTGACCACTGGATCACATCATCAGGCTCCTCCAACTTCTTTTGACAGCGGCTCCTCAAAGAAAAAGCGGTTTTTTTTATGATGTATGACCACAGCATCACCCTGGTAAGAGAGAGAGAAGAGGTTATGGCTCCAGATGGGCTTTAGAAGCTGTTAACACGGCCGCGGCTGACGCACCATGGACACGAACGGTGTATCCGGAGCTGAGGTAACTCTTCCGACCTCATGCACCGTCAACGCTGGGACGATATACCACTGGTTACTGGAGTAGCTCAACACTGCCCTCTTATGGTGTTTAAGTGCACTACTACTACTGCGCACCACTACTGTATTTCAACCTGGACAATTATTACTATAAACTATTGTTACTACTAACTACTACTATTTCACTGGTTACAGTTTCATAGTATTATTGTGAATATTATTGTGTTTGAGTGAAAGGGAGAACTTTGGAATGGTGAGTATACAAGGAGCAAAGGAGGAGAAGGTGGAGGAGTTTAGATACTGAGGATCAACTGTTCAGAGCAGTGGAGACTGTGGAGGAGAGGAGAAGAATAGAGTGGAGTCAGGATGGAACAACTGGAGAAAAAAGTCAGGAGTGATTTGTGATAGAAGAGAGTCAGCTAAGGTGGAGGGACAGGTTTATAGGACAGTTGTGAGACCAACCATGATGGATGGATTAGAGAC